>VWZE01022110.1:736363-853373 GCA_013396675.1 Eubucco bourcierii
GGAGGGAGCCTGGCTCGCGGCAAGGCGGGAGCGCGGGGGAGGGGGTGCCGCAGTCCTGCCCCGCTCCCTGCCCCCTCGCCCATTCCCTCAGCGCCCCTCCACCGTGAACGGCAGGGGAGCAGGCGGCTGCTCGGCCCCTTTCGGAGGCAGAGCGAGGGCGGGCAGCGGCGGCGGCGCCCCCCAGCACGGGCTGACCTCCGTCGCGCCCCGAGGCGTCCCGCCGGCCCGGGCGCAGCGCAGGCCGCCGCCTCCCCGCTCGCTGTAAATTGGCGCGGAACCCGCGCGGCGGGAGCGCGGGCTGCTGCGGTCGGCCCGGCCCGGCTCTCTGCGGCCCATCCCGGCAGGTGTGGGGGACCGGCGCCCAATTCGTCCCAGAAGGAGCTGCCGCACTGGCAAAACGTGTGTTTGCGTGGGTGCCTGCTGGCTGCAGTCATGTAGAATGTAGAGGGAGTGTGTGTGTGGACCCCCCTCCACACACGCCTGCCCCACATTATCTTGCTTGGGAAATCTTCCTCCGCAGCTTACCCCCCTCAGCGGTCCCCTCTTGGTCTGGATGAGCCCAGCTACTCAGAGCCAATCTGACCCCTAGCATGCATGAACATCTCTCTGTATCCTACTTTAGCAGTGTAAACCCCCAGAGCACATGGAGCTGCCTGTGATCATGTACCACAGATGTTCTCTGCTCAGGTGTTCCTCACACCAGTAGAATACCTGTACCCTTCTCTTTCGGTCGCACGAACCGTGATGCTCTTTGTGGGTTCTCATGATGCCAAGCACAGAACTTTTGTTATAACTTCTTGAAATTATATTAACCAAGCTTGTCTTTATTCCTTCGACCCAGGTTACAGATCTTGCAACCCAAAGATGTCAAGACGCAGGTAAGCTGTTAGCATCACAATACACTAACTTATTTGTATGCATCTACAACTGCTGCTCTCCTGATGGCCAATGTCATATTGCTTTTTGCAGTAGCCGTTTGCAAGCCAAGCAGCAGCAGCAGCAGCCACTGTCATGTCAAGAAGAGTCTCCAGAAGAGCTGCAGGCACCGGAACATCTCCAAACCAGAAAAAGAAGAACAGCAGAGGTGACAGTTGGGGCAACTTGAAAAGTTTAATAACACAGAAAGTTCTCCAGTGTATTTGGATGGGAGAAGATTTACTTTGCTGAGCTAGAAAGTGGGGCAGGAGTAGCAAGAGTTTGCTTTAGCTTCAGAGGTGGCTGTGCTGGTCATTGTCAGTGTACTGATGTGTGTCTCTTTTTCTCAGCAGGAGATTAAGAAAAGAGAAGATGGGAAAATAGCTAAAAAACATCAATATGAGATTAAGGTAATTCAATCCCGTATAGTGGTTCAAACTAGGTGAAGGAGTCTGGTTTATGTTGATGGGTGTGAAGTTGTGCATTCCATTCTAGAAAGTATTGAATAAGGGAGGTGTCTACCTTCAAGTAGTAAAAGCTATTGGAGCTCATCACTTTAGCATCTTTTTATATGTCTCTGCTTTTTTGTATGTGACTGCGTTGCAGATAGAGGGTGCTTCCATGTGGAAACCACTGCAGAGTAAGGTTAGGTGTAAAAAAAAACAAAAAACAAAACAAAACTCCAAAAAAACCCCCCATGATATTTCAGAGTAATGCCATATACAAGAGCAGGTAAGACCTAGAGGCAAGTTTAAACAAGACCACTGCACTTGTTATAACTTAAGGTGTGGCTTCACAGCCATTTAGCTAGGAAGACTCATAACTATGCAGGCCCTCATTCATTTAGCAGTCCTTTTGATTATTTAAATTGGTTCTGGAATCTGTTTTAACTGACCACGTGAGAGGCTTTACAGTTGTTTGTTTTAGAGTGGCTTAGTAAAATAATGTAACTTTCTCTTGCAAACAATCTTGTTTGCAGTTTTTTCTGTTTGTAAAACAAATGAGAGTAACGGCTAGGGTGAAGCAAAGCTCTTCTGACTGTGAGGTTGTCTTTGCAAACTCTGCTTAGGGAAAAATGCCCTGTAAGTCAGTGAGCAGCTGTGCTTGGGGTGAAGCTGTGTGTCACATCTTGGCTTTTTCTGAAAGAGAGAAACCCTGCTCCTCTCTTTCCTCCTTTGATAACTGGCCATGCACTCTGTGCTCTGTGTTCCAGTTTTGATTCTCATCAAATGGAACAGTATGCAGCTTCAACTTGCTAGTTAGGCACTACAACATAAGTTAATATTCTGCCAGGTTAGTGAGTTGAACGAACCCAGCAGAAGATTCAAGAAACATCAAAGCTGACAAAGAAGTGGGACTCAGGCAGTGAGGATCACAGGATGAGAAGGAGCAAGATTGCTGTTTTCTCATACATGTGTGCTGTTAAGATCAATTCTTAGGGTACTTTAGGTTGGATATGAATAGGTTTAGATATCCTAAGGAAAGCATTAGTAGTTTACCTGATGGGGCAGATACAAGAAGAATTTCTGTGTTCAGGGACAGATGTTGCCATTCTTTGTGAATGGGATTCCCCTCTGTCTCCACAGAGCATGAAGTTGCCACCATTTTGAAGGCTGGCAGTCACTGGAGCATTGCATATGTTCCATGCATCTGATACTTCCTTACTTGTGTTGGCTATATACAACCAAATAAGTGTTAGCAAAACAAGTTGCAGAATTAACTAAAATAATCTAGAATTCCTTCTCCAAAACCTTTGTGCTCTTCTCCTTTTGAGTCATTGCATCCCATATTTGGCATTGGCAAGCTGAGAGAGTTCACAGCTGTTGCTTGCTCAGTGAGTATCTAGCTCTGGAACCGAGGTGGGTGGCTCCTCTCTGGAGTGCTTAATTGGAAGATAACCAGTTGCTGAATTTCCACTGAGATACAGCAGAACCTCCACCCTCTCCTTTCTTTTCCCTTTGAGTAGATAAGTAGATAGTACCAGCAACCTAATGTCTTCTGGTATGGTGGTGATGAGTACCTTTACCTTATGTACTGCAACTGAGCAGCTCAATGAATAGGTTTGACCCCATGAACTTAGGGGTTCATAAAGACAGTTGCCTTCTGAGCTTTCCAGGTTTATCAGATTTGTTTTTCTGTGCTCCATCTTGACTGCAAAAGGCTTTGCTGGCATTTAATGTCTGTCTTGGTTTCAGTACTTGAATGGATGCTGAGCTCCAGAAAGACTAGCATAGGTTACATTTGCCATTGTTATTGTAATCCCCATCTCGCCTTTCTTGTTCTCATAATCAGCATTTAAAAGATACCTTGTTTATGTTGCAGAGTTGTTGGCCACCCACAATAACAGGAGGCATCTCACCTTGCATCATCATTGAAACACCTCACAAAGAATCAGTTACCACTGACTTCTCCAGGTTCAAAAAATACAGGTTCAGAAACCTCTTCATAAATCCATCACCTTTGCCAGAACTCAAGTAAGTTTACCGGTTGCAGGAGTTGTTTGGGCTTTATCAAATATCTTGAACTACTGTAGTAAAATCTACTGTTGTACTGAAAGTGTGCAGTACTCAGCCCATACCTCTGCTTGTTTCTCTATCTCAAACAATTTGATCTCCAAAGACACAGGTTCTGTGGGTTTCCCTCTCCAGTCTTAATAAATGTAGCACAGAATCACAGAAGGTCAGGGGTTGAAAGGACTTCCAGAGATCATCCAGTCCAACTCCCCTACCAGAGCAGGATTGCCTAGGGCAGGTCACACAGGAACACATCCAGGTGGGTTTGGAATGTCTCCAGAGAAAACTACTCCACAGCCTCTCTGGACAGCCTGCTCTAGGGCTTCAGCATCCTCACAGTAAATAAATTTCTCCTCATGCTGAGGTGAAAGCTCCTGTGTTCCAGCTTGTACCTGGTGTTCCTTGTCCTATCACTGGGCACCAGTGAAGAGAGACCATCACCTTCATCCTGACACCCACCCCTCAGATACTTATAGGCATCAATAAGGTCCCGTCTCAACCTTCTCTTCTTGAGACCAAACAGCTCCACTCTTTCTTCACAGGAGAGTTGTCCAAATCCTCCCAATCATCCTTGTAACCTCTGTTGGACTCTCCAGCAGATCCCTGGCTCCCTTGAATTTGGGGCCTCAAAATTTGAGCCTGTATTCCAGGTGTGTTCTCACCAGAGGGGCAGGAGAACCTCCCTAGACCTGCTGACCACACTTTTTCTGATGCACCCCAGATGCTCTTGGCCACAAGGGCACATTGATGGCCCATGCAGAGATTGCTGCCCTCTAGGACTCTCTAAGGTCTTCACGGAGCTGCTTTCCAGCAGGTAATATTTACCTTTTGGAGCTGCCCATTTGTGCTGGAGACTCAAGTGGTTAAGAGGTTGAATTAAAAACATCTTTCAGTGTTATTAGATGTGAGTGCCCAAAAATTAGAACGCAAAGTTTTCTGTAAGTACCTGGAAGTGTACAAATATGCAAATAAAAATGTGGTGATCTTGCTGTGCAGGTAACTTGTTAACACCAAAGCAGTGTGCTTGGTGCAGTCACGTGGAGGAAGTTTCCCTTCTGCAGAAGGAGGAACAGATGGGGTGACTAAAGCTAACTTTTCAGTTTCTGACTCTTAGCCATTCAAGTGCTTTAAATGAGTACCTTGGCTGCTCTCTGTAGTAGCCTGATCAAGTCACAGTAATAATTACAAATTAAACCCAGGCCCTATTAATGATATAGGTATCTTTTTCTTCCCAAGTAGACCCCCTGCTAATAAATGCTAAGTTACTAGTGAACAAAAACTTTTTCCCACAAAAGGCTGTTGCTGAGCTTTATGGTAGGCTAGAAAAGGAATGGATGAGTAACTTGTGGACACCATCTGTACATAGAATCGCAGGAGCACTAAGGCTGGAAAAGATCTTTAAGATCATCAAGTCCAACCATAACCTAATTTGCATGCCCACCAAACCATGTCCTGAAGCACCAGATCTGCAACTTCTTGAACACCTCCAGGGATGGTGATTCTGCCACCTCCCTGGGCAGCCTGTTCCATTCCGTCACCACTCTTTCAGTAGAGAAGTTTTTCCCCATGTCCAACCTAAACCTGCCCTGGCACAACTTAAACCTGTTTCTTTTTGTCCTGTCACTGGTTATTTGGGAGAAGAGACCAATCAATCCCAGCTTCTCATCTGCTCTCTGGACAGCACCTAATTGGGGAAAACAGTAGACCCTGATTGTATGTGCAACTTTGGGGTGCCCATGTTAATTCTCTCGGTTCTGTAAGACTGGAATTGCTGATGATCTTGGGAAACCGCTGTTGTGGTGATGTAAAATGCTCAAACTACCTGCAGCTTTCTAGTTATCATAGATTCCTAGAATGGCTTAGGTTGGGAGGGGCCTCAGAGATCATCTACGCCAATTCTTCTGCCATGGGCAGGGATGCTCCTCAACTAGACCAGGCTGCTCAAGGCCTCAATTAGCATGAAGAACTTTCATTACGCATCATCTTTCTTTCTGTTCCTGCATATCTGTAAACAATAAGTAATGGTTTTCTCCTTTTGTGAGGGTGTGTGTCAACTGAACAGTACTTTGTAACTTTCTTCCATAGCTGGGGAAATTCCAAAGATGTCTGGCTCAACATCCTGAAGAAGGAGAACAGATACGCTCACTGCAAGCATTTTACATCGCTCCATTCTAGTTTGCAGCCTCACATGAGATCAATACTGTTAGACTGGCTCTTGGAGGTGTGTTCTTTTGCTTACTTTGCCAGGTGTTGTGCCTGTGAAGAACCAGGCCAAAGCACAGCTTTGCATAAAGATCTAATAGCAAAATGCACAGCAATAATAAATGCCCAAACTAGCTTGCAACAGGAGGGTTACAAACTACTGCCTTTTGATGGTGAGCTCTTGGTGAGCTACACCCAGGTCTTCCCTGGCAGGAGATGCTGAACCTTACACACACAGTAGTACTTAATTTTTGCACTTGAAGCTACAGAACTGTGTTGGTTGGAAAAGCCCTTTAAGATCAAGTCCAACCATTCTCTAACTCCACCAAGGCTGGTGACAAACCATATCACTTGCCACCTCATCTGTCTCTCAAGCATCTCCCTGGGAGCTTGTTCCAGTTTTTGAGAACACTTTCAGGGAAGAATTTCCTTCTGATATCCAATCTAAACCTCCCTTGGTGCAACCTGAGGCTATTTCCTCTCATACTGTCACTTGTTACCAGGGAGAAGACACCAACTCCCACCCCTTGTCTACCTCCTTTCAGGTAGTTGTAGAGAGTGCTAAGATCTCCCCTCAATGAGAGGAGGTCTGAGGAAGAGAAGGTTACCACTGCATTTATCAGTTGGCTAGAGGGCACTTTGACCACTTGTTTTTTTAAACTGAGATCTGGAAGAGGTGGCTCCTGCAAGAACTGAAGGAGGGCACTGCTAGCTCATAAACCATGCTGGGCTGGGACATCTAAAAGTGCCCTCACCTTCCCAGGATCTCCAGCAGCTCTGCAAACCCATCGTGGTGCTCTGCCTTATAGATGTACCCATAAAAGATGTCACTTGCTGCGGTACTTGGAGGAAAGGAGTGAAGTCTCTTTGAGACATTTGTATTGGAATTGCTAGAGACATTAGGTTTGGAGCTGTGACTTCACATCCTGGACATGAGGCAACTCTGTGTATTCACTTGGCTTACCATCCCAGCCCTGCCTTAAGAGCTCTTAAATGTCAGCCACCAATGCTGTTTGATATTTTTTTTCTTGTTTGAGTGAATTTTTGTGACAAGATTATAAGTCAGTCATGCATTAGTGGCTGGCATCTGAAGGTTCTTGATCTAGACAGGCTCTTACTTGAAGAGTATTAAAGATACATCACACCCAATCTGCATTTAGTTGGGAGCATGGGAAATACTTTTTCCAGTCCCCTGCTAACTACTACATCCTCACGCACCCAGGTATGCAACAGTGTGTGTGTGTAGAAGAGAAAACTGTGCTGCTGTTGAAGCCTGAGTAACCCCATGTGTGTGCAGAGGGTTTTGTTAGAGCAAACTGAATTCTTTTTGTCCTGTTGCAGGTATGTGAGGTGTATGCACTCCACAGGGAAACCTTTTACCTGGCTCAAGACTTTTTTGACAGATTCATGTTGACACAGAAGAACATTAACAAAAGCATGCTTCAGCTCATAGGAATTACCTCATTATTCATTGCTTCCAAACTGGAGGTAAGAATCTCTGTTATGGGGATGTTGAGTTTGGAATAGCTAAAAAGACATTTCACAGAATCTTACTTCTTCTGTCTGAATCTGTTGAACTTTGTGGTGGAAATACACTGAAGGCTGGAAGGGGAAATTGTTTTCCTTCAGCTGTGCATATGTCAGTCTCCTGGAGTGCAGTCTCTGTCCTCCCTTTCCTCAGCAGCAGGGAAGGAGACAACATAAACTTAAAAGACATGCAGATGTGCTAGGAATAGCTGGGTTTGTTTTGTCTTTTTCCAAGCATGCAACAGTTGGAAAACAACCTCAGGAATGGGTGTGACCAAAACCAAGCCTAAGCCTCCATCTGCTGTAGGTCAGACTGGTAGTGCAGTGAAGCTGTGGAGTGGCTTTTCGCCACTGGAAGCACAGTGATGGTGGTGGGTGACATAGTGTGCTCTGCACCTACGAGCCAAGAGTGGACTTCTGTGTAGTTTATGGAAGACCAGGCTGGGAGCAAAATCTGGGATACTCCATTTTCATCCTTAGAATTGCCCCCAGCTGGCTGCAGTTCCTAAAGCCAGAGCAGTGTACAGTTGTCTTGTATGAAAGTGCAGGTGTTTTCTGTAGAGAAGCAGTTCAGTAGCCCCAACTGGCAAATGTCTTTGTTACCCCCCTCTTCCCCATGGATTTTGCCAGCTACAGTGGCTGGGATTTCTCCTCAGCTCTTTTCTGTCTTTTCTAAAAGAGAAAAAATCTGTGGCAGCAGTGCTGGCACTGCAGGTGTCTGTGTCAGCAAAGCCACTTCTGACAGCAGTGGGCTCTGTGAGAACTGGGCCCATGTCTGCTTCACATCAGATGGGATGGCTGAGCAGAAAGCAGGGCATTCTGCTTGACTGGTCAGCATTTATCTCCCCAAAAGCTAGTAGAGTCACAATCAATCTGACCTCTTCTACAGCAGGGAGCAAGGAACTGACTTGACTTTAGTTTCTTCTCATCCTGTGACATTCAACTCAATCCATGGGCAAAACTTCGTTCTAGCATAAGAAATACTAATATTTCAATGTGGCCTGAAAAGTATTTGCCAGTGATCTTCTCAGACTTTCTTAGGATTGTAAGACCCTCTGATGTTCACCTCTCTTCTCCCTCCCTCCAAAGGAAATCTACGCTCCTAAAATACAGGAATTTGCCTATGTCACCGATGGTGCTTGCAGTGAAGATGACATTGTAAGGATGGAGCTCATTATGTTAAAGGTAATAATTGTGCTGAGCTTGCTGGTTGAAGGGCTGCCCAGCCTTAATGTCACCCACTTGCTTTAAAAAAGCAATGTGAGCAAGGAGTGGCTCAAGAGCAGTGTGGGGGAGAAGGACTTGGGGGTGTCAGTTGGTGCCAAAGTGCCCAGGAGCTAGCACTGTTTGTTGGCAACCCAGAGGCAGCTGTGTGCTGGCTGCGTCCAGAGCAGGGAGAGCAGCAGCACAGGGAGGAAATTCTGCCCCTCTGTTCTGCTGAGACCTCACCTGCAGCACTGCCCCTAGCACAAGAGGGACGTGGAGCTGCTGGAGAGAGTAGAGGAAGCCACAAAGATGATGAGAGAGCTGGAGAACCTCCCTTACAGTGAAAGGCTGAGAGATCTGGGGCTGTTCGGCCTAGGGAGAAGGCTCCAGGGAGACCTTTGAGCAGCCTTCCAGTACCCGAGGGGGGCTATGAGAAAGCCAGGAAGGGACTTTTTACAAGGGCTTGTGATAGGATGAAAGGAAATGGATTGAAGCTTGAGGAGGGCAGATTGAGACTGGCAATTAGGAAGAAATCCTTTAGTGAGGGTGGTGAGACACTGGCACAGGTTGCTCAGAGAGTTTGTGAATGCCCCCTCCCCCGAGGTGTTTAAGCCACATTGGATGAGGCCTTGAGCAACCTGGATGGTCTTTAAGATCCCTTCCAACCCAAACCTTTCTGTTAATCTCTGCCCTTGTTTATGCAAAACAACCAAACCTTCACTGCATGTGCAGTAGCTCCCTGCAGCCCCTGTCTGAAGTGAAGGAGTTTCTCCTGTGGGCCAGACCAGAAGGCAGTAGCCATAATGTACTGCACTTGCNAACAAAAGCATGCTTCAGCTCATAGGAATTACCTCATTATTCATTGCTTCCAAACTGGAGGTAAGAATCTCTGTTATGGGGATGTTGAGTTTGGAATAGCTAAAAAGACATTTCACAGAATCTTACTTCTTCTGTCTGAATCTGTTGAACTTTGTGGTGGAAATACACTGAAGGCTGGAAGGGGAAATTGTTTTCCTTCAGCTGTGCATATGTCAGTCTCCTGGAGTGCAGTCTCTGTCCTCCCTTTCCTCAGCAGCAGGGAAGGAGACAACATAAACTTAAAAGACATGCAGATGTGCTAGGAATAGCTGGGTTTGTTTTGTCTTTTTCCAAGCATGCAACAGTTGGAAAACAACCTCAGGAATGGGTGTGACCAAAACCAAGCCTAAGCCTCCATCTGCTGTAGGTCAGACTGGTAGTGCAGTGAAGCTGTGGAGTGGCTTTTCGCCACTGGAAGCACAGTGATGGTGGTGGGTGACATAGTGTGCTCTGCACCTACGAGCCAAGAGTGGACTTCTGTGTAGTTTATGGAAGACCAGGCTGGGAGCAAAATCTGGGATACTCCATTTTCATCCTTAGAATTGCCCCCAGCTGGCTGCAGTTCCTAAAGCCAGAGCAGTGTACAGTTGTCTTGTATGAAAGTGCAGGTGTTTTCTGTAGAGAAGCAGTTCAGTAGCCCCAACTGGCAAATGTCTTTGTTACCCCCCTCTTCCCCATGGATTTTGCCAGCTACAGTGGCTGGGATTTCTCCTCAGCTCTTTTCTGTCTTTTCTAAAAGAGAAAAAATCTGTGGCAGCAGTGCTGGCACTGCAGGTGTCTGTGTCAGCAAAGCCACTTCTGACAGCAGTGGGCTCTGTGAGAACTGGGCCCATGTCTGCTTCACATCAGATGGGATGGCTGAGCAGAAAGCAGGGCATTCTGCTTGACTGGTCAGCATTTATCTCCCCAAAAGCTAGTAGAGTCACAATCAATCTGACCTCTTCTACAGCAGGGAGCAAGGAACTGACTTGACTTTAGTTTCTTCTCATCCTGTGACATTCAACTCAATCCATGGGCAAAACTTCGTTCTAGCATAAGAAATACTAATATTTCAATGTGGCCTGAAAAGTATTTGCCAGTGATCTTCTCAGACTTTCTTAGGATTGTAAGACCCTCTGATGTTCACCTCTCTTCTCCCTCCCTCCAAAGGAAATCTACGCTCCTAAAATACAGGAATTTGCCTATGTCACCGATGGTGCTTGCAGTGAAGATGACATTGTAAGGATGGAGCTCATTATGTTAAAGGTAATAATTGTGCTGAGCTTGCTGGTTGAAGGGCTGCCCAGCCTTAATGTCACCCACTTGCTTTAAAAAAGCAATGTGAGCAAGGAGTGGCTCAAGAGCAGTGTGGGGGAGAAGGACTTGGGGGTGTCAGTTGGTGCCAAAGTGCCCAGGAGCTAGCACTGTTTGTTGGCAACCCAGAGGCAGCTGTGTGCTGGCTGCGTCCAGAGCAGGGAGAGCAGCAGCACAGGGAGGAAATTCTGCCCCTCTGTTCTGCTGAGACCTCACCTGCAGCACTGCCCCTAGCACAAGAGGGACGTGGAGCTGCTGGAGAGAGTAGAGGAAGCCACAAAGATGATGAGAGAGCTGGAGAACCTCCCTTACAGTGAAAGGCTGAGAGATCTGGGGCTGTTCGGCCTAGGGAGAAGGCTCCAGGGAGACCTTTGAGCAGCCTTCCAGTACCCGAGGGGGGCTATGAGAAAGCCAGGAAGGGACTTTTTACAAGGGCTTGTGATAGGATGAAAGGAAATGGATTGAAGCTTGAGGAGGGCAGATTGAGACTGGCAATTAGGAAGAAATCCTTTAGTGAGGGTGGTGAGACACTGGCACAGGTTGCTCAGAGAGTTTGTGAATGCCCCCTCCCCCGAGGTGTTTAAGCCACATTGGATGAGGCCTTGAGCAACCTGGATGGTCTTTAAGATCCCTTCCAACCCAAACCTTTCTGTTAATCTCTGCCCTTGTTTATGCAAAACAACCAAACCTTCACTGCATGTGCAGTAGCTCCCTGCAGCCCCTGTCTGAAGTGAAGGAGTTTCTCCTGTGGGCCAGACCAGAAGGCAGTAGCCATAATGTACTGCACTTGCCAGGGTCCTTTGCTGTCCAGGAACCCTCTAGGGGAGAACTGGCACTACTCAATGCTCCTCACATTGGCAGGGATCCATCTTTACTATCACAGAACTCATTGCACCTTTATTCTTCCCTAAGAGAGGTGAGCTTGGTGAAAGGCTTTCATTTCCCAGCTTCCCAAAGGAGAAGGTCTGCATCTATGCAGTGGCACCTTTTAGGAGTACCTGTTTGTGCTGCCTGGAATGCAGACTGTTGAAAGAGCAGTGAGAATGCAATCTGAAATGAATCCCCTTGAAACTACACAATCCTTAGTCTCTCTTGAGGATCTCTGCAATAAGCTGAGCCAACTGGGAAGGGGAGGAGTGGGGAAACAGTTTGAAGCATGGAACTACCCTTGCCTGATTTAAGGTTTTTAACTCTTATGTATTTGCAGGCTTTAAAATGGGAGCTCTGTCCAGTGACAATCATCTCTTGGCTGAACCTCTATCTTCAGGTGGATGCTCTGAAGGACATTCCAAAAGTGCTGCTACCTCAGTATTCTCAGGAAAAATTCATTCAGATAGCACAGGTAGGTTTAAACTGTATCAGGAACTCCTTGGAGCAGTTACAGCAGAACTGCCCTTTGGGGCTGCTTGTTCTTGTTTCACCTCACGTGTTACTTTGTTAAGGCTTTTTTGAACACTGGAATAACAAAAAAAAAAAACATCTTGGCTTTCTTTTTTCTTTTAAATCAGACTTCTGCAAACAAGGGCAGCAGCTGAAGAGCAGCTGTGGACAACTGGATGCTTTTCACCTCTCTTGTCTGTAACTGTGCCTGTGTAGCTCCCCAAGAGTCTGATCAGAGTTTTGACTGCTTAGAAACTGCTGTGGTTCTGTTTTTACGGGGTGGGGGTGTTGTGTTCAGCCTCAGAGAGTCTGACTGAAGAGTAGGCTGGTGTCAGCCACAGAGCTGCTAGGTGGTGTTTTAAGACAAGAGTTCTCCTGGTCTACTTCAGTCTGTAGAGGCAGTGTCTTGGATATAGCTCCAAAACCACAAACTGGTTCACATCACCTCTGTGGGACCCATTTTAACTGGGGCCAAACTCAAATGGTATTTGTTCAATTTCTGCTGTAAGCACTGCACTTTGAGTATCCCCTTGTTAAAATCTGTAATGCTCATTTCCTCCACCCTTTTATTTCCTCAGCTCTTAGACCTGTGCATTCTGGATGTGAATTCTTTGGACTTCCAGTACAGGACGCTAGCTGCTGCAGCTTTCTGCCACTATACCTCAGCTGAAGTAGTTAAGAAAGCTTCAGGTAAGAAGCCTTTGTATAAATCTTGGTCTTATTAGGTAGGGAATTCTGGAAGCTGTTAACACACTTGAGGCTGCTAAGAGTGGTTTACTGCAGGGGCACCAACACTGTCTTCTGTTCTGTGGCTTGATTTTGGCCTGGCTAATTTCACTTCCACTATTTTGGGTGTTACAAAGATGCAGGAAAGAAGGAAGCCCTTTTGAGAAGCCCAGGGAAGCACTTGCAGAAGCAGAGTCTTTGCTAAGGAAATGGAGCAGATGCTTTATTTATTTACCTTTCTTGCTTTTTGGCTAACACTGCTCTAGGATTCCCAGTTTGGTTTCTTTTTTTGGGTCATTAGCTGCTTTTTCTCCTAAATGTTACCAAGCAGTCATCCTTGGCTGTCAACAGCACTCAGGTAGATTTTGTGCCATTTCCTACCAGCCTTAGAAAGTAGAAAAAACAAACTCATCATAAAAAATAATCAAATTACGCTCAGCCCATGTGTTGCCTGAGGTACCCTAAAGGACTGTGACAGCAGTGTAGTGTGTGTCATCTTCCAGTGGTACCCAAAATGTAACTCCCCTCAGCCTTCTCTGGTCAGCAGGAACACTCATGACCAAGAGAGCTGCTTTGCTGTGCTCAGTGCCCTCAGCCACAAGCAAAAGGCAATGCTGGGAGTGCCTGAGTTTTTCCCTGCACTATTGCTCAGTGTTGGGTCTGAAACGATTTCTTGTCAAACACACTGCAACTCTGTCATAAATACAGTCCTGTGCTCTACCCTCCAGGTTTAGATTGGGACAGCATTTCAGAGTGTGTAGAATGGATGGTTCCCTTTGTGAACGTGGCAAAAAAAGTCCCTGTGAAGCTGAAGAACTTCAAGAAGGTTGCAGCAGAAGACAGACATAATATCCAGACTCACACAAACTACTTGGACATGCTGGTAAGTCCTTTGTGTGCTTGCTGTTGAGGCAGAGGAGGAGACTGCATTGCACACCCCAAGTGCAGAGTTCTGCATCTGGGGAAAAATAATAGCAGGCACCAGTACAGGTTGGTGCTGCCCTGCTGGAAAGCAGCTCTGTGAAGAAAGACCTTGGAGTGCTGATGCAAGTTCTGCACGGGCCAGCAATGTGCCCTTGTGGCCAAGAGGGTCAAGGGCATCCTGGGGTGCATCAGGAAAAGTGGCCAGCAGGGCTAGGGAGGTTCTTCTCCCCCTCCACTCTGCCCTGCTGACACCACAGCTGGAATACTGTGTCCAGTTTTGTGCTCCTCAGTCCAGAGCCCAACAGAGAGCCACAAGGATGACTGGGGGAACTTGAGCATCTCCCCTGTGAAGAAAGACTGAGAGCCCTGGGGCTGTTTAGTCTGCAGAAGACTGAGAGATCTGATCAATGTGTATAAATACCTGATGGGTGGGTGTCAAGTGGCTGGGACCAATCTCTTTTCAGTGGTCAGTAGCAATAAGACAGCTACAAGTTGGAACACAGGTTTGACCTCAACATGGTGAGAAAGTTCTTTACAGTAAGAGTGAGAGCCCTGGAGCAGGCTTCCCAGAGAGGTTGTGGAGTCTCCTTCTCTGGAGACATTCAAAACCCATCTGGATGTGTTTCTGTGCAGACTACCCTGGGGGATCCTGCTTGGCAGTGGGGTTGGACTGGATGATCTGTGGAGGTCCCTTCCAACCTCTAAGGTTCTGTGATTCTGGCCAGGCACTGAAAGGTGGCCAAACACCTTCCTGCTCACATCTGGTCTGGCTCACCTCCAGCAGCATGGTCAAGTGGCTTTGGCTCCTGCTTGATGCTGCCATAAACTGTATGTGCTTTACCAGGCAGAAGTGCTGATGACGTGTTTCAAAGATCATGTCACCTTGTTTCCTTTCTTCAGTATCCTACATCTGGAGCCCCTGAACTATATTAGCAGTGAGGAAGCACTGCTTGAATGCTGGTGGCTGTCATCACAGGTATTAACTGTTACCTTCTCCCACTACACAGGAAGAAGTGAACAGTGGAGTAACACCCACTGCCCTGGGTCAGTTATCACCTGTGTCAACAGGAGGAATAATAACTCCTCCCAAAAGTACAGAGAAGAAATGAAATCTGGACCCACAACCACGATAAACAGTTTCAGAAACAAGACTTGGTGCTTCAGAACAAGACTACACTAAAGGTGACCTCATGCTCTCTACTGCTAGTCAAGACTTGGGCTGTAGAATACACAGTAAGCAGAGCAGCAGCTGGAAATTAAGACTGGCATCCTCCTAACAGACGTGATGAAAAAGACCAAGTCCCTCCATGCTAGCAAAGGAGCCTGGACTACTTTGGTCCATTCTCAGACACAACTTAGTTCAAGTCTGACCACTCCAAACTTAGAGTTCAAGAACATTTCAAAAAACAGCCTGCTGGCAGAGTTTGTCCACTCAGCTTCCACAGCAAACTTGGGCCAGCCCTGCAGCTGAATTTCATGGCAGCTTGTGTTACCTCCTCATTTCCTTTCCTTGTTAAGGTCAGAGCTGAAAGGCTGACTTAGGCCCCCAGGAGCTCAGGTACAGCATCACAGAGGCCAGGGGTAAGCAGCTGCCTTCTCTGAAACCCCCCTGCCCTTGCAGT
Source organism: Eubucco bourcierii (assembly GCA_013396675.1). Lineage (NCBI taxonomy): Eukaryota > Metazoa > Chordata > Aves > Piciformes > Ramphastidae > Eubucco > Eubucco bourcierii. The sequence goes on from VWZE01022110.1 coordinate 751,530, forward strand.
GGTGCAGCCAACCCTGTGCCCAGGTCTTGCTCTGCAGCAGGCTGATGTCTTTCAGGTGGCCCTTTGAGGGCTGCTGTAAACTTCAGTTCTAGTGCCTTGCTGACCTCAGGTAAGAGTATAGCCAAAGGCCCTGCAGCTGCAATACCTGTAACTGGAAGAAGCACAGTCCTGGAAGGAAGAGTTCTACATCGTAAGACTGAACCATGAGGAATGGAGAGGAGAGCTGGAGAGGGAACGGAAACAGGTGAGCCACTGGTGCTCTGCAACCACTCATGCCATAGGAGCAGTATTTAACTGTGGAGCTGCGTTCTGACAGTGTTTATAAACAGCATCAACGAACTACTGTGTTTGCCTTGCAATGTTCACTACCTCTGCATCACTTCTGTGGTGAAGGGACAGTGCTGGGTAAGATGGGTATTGGTCTTCCTCTTCCAAGCTGCTCCTCCCTGTGCCCCACATCCAGGGAACAAGGCAGTCTTTGAAGCTGTGCTAGAGCACCAGGTGCCACCCACATCCACATCAAACTCAGCAAACTTGAATTCTATAAACAAGCCATGGTGGAAGGAGCTGAAGTTGCTTGCAGCCTTCTGTACAGTGTGTAAAAAGAAGGGGTTTATTGTGAGAGTTCATCTATTGCTTAAAAGAAAGAGACTTGGACTGTAAATGTTGTACAAAAGTTTAAATGAATTTAAAAAATAAAGCCTGGAGTTTTTGTTTTTCACTTTCACACAGTTTAAGAGTCTTTCAGCATTAGCCTAGAAGTACAGTTTTGCCATGGCTTGGAGAAACTTCTTTTTCCTTCTCTGGGCAGCAAGCTGTAGGACTTCCTCGGGGTTACTGGCATTCAGCTCTGTCTGGCCAATGGCTTTTATCTGGGGATACAAGAGGAGACATCTCTAGCAGCAGTGGTTCTAGTTCAGCTGCCTCATTACAAGGCATTTTCAGCACTAGTTCAAGGGATGGTTTATTTCTGTAATGTGCTACTTCACATCAGCTCCTAGGCAGTTAGCCCTGCACAGCAGAATCAAGACTGCAAGTGGTCAGTCTTTCCCAAGAGGGATAGGACAAGGGGCAATAGGTGTGAGCTGGAGCAGAGAAGGTGCTATGGGAACATAAAAACTTCACTGTGAGCAGGTTAGACAGAGAGGGTGGAGTCTCCTCTAGATTCTGGAACTCCATTCCTATGTGACCTGCCCTAGGTGCTGCTGCTCTGCCAGGGTTGGCCTGGAGGATCTCTGGAGGTCCCTTTCAACCCCTACCATGCTGTGACTGTGTGAGGGAGGACCCCCGCAGCAGCCTGCCTTCACTTACCGCTATCTGCCGCTTGTCTGTCTCCCCTCTTTTGTGGTGGAGATCTGAGGCTGAGTCAAGGAAGACACTTGGGTAACAAAATGGACTTATTCTGGAGGTTTGTGGCTGGAAAGAGTTTTCTGTGGTGGCATTCTAGTGAAAGGATACAGGTCAAATACTCCAAGATAGTGACATCCCAGATGTACTCGTAGTAAGAATCCATGGCATCATGGCTGCGAGAGAGCAGAGGTTCTGTAACACCACCCCTTGGGCCTGCCCCTTGATAAACCTCCTCCCACCATTTACCTGTTCTGTTCCTGCAGTGCCTTAAAGGCTGTTTTGTAGTCAACTTCTCTGAGGAACTGGCACAAAATAGCTACCTGTAAAATAAAAGAGCTGGCATAAACCTAGAAATAGCCATTTGCCACTCAGGGCTGCCCACCAGCCTTAACTCCCCACAAGCCCCCACCCTGTTCCTAGACCTCATCAAATGCTTGTTTCTAGAGTAAGCAGGTTCTGAGCAGCTCAGCTTTGAGAGTGTGTGCAACTGAAATATCAACAGCTGAAGCTAAAAGGAGTTCTCACTAAACCCTGAAGAGGCTGACTCAGCATCCAGGTTTCTGAATGCATTGGGCAGCTCTCAACATCAGAGCCCAAGTGAAGCCTTGTTCCTTCTCAGAGGGACTCAGCAGTGGCCACAGCNAACCAACCATAAAGAAAGAAAAATCTACATCCTGAGAGAAAAATGGGACAAAAATCCTCCCCTAGACCATCTACTTTTTACAGCATTTCCAACCATATGCCTATTTACTCATAGCTTTTGGTTCTTTCTGTGTCCTAGAAGCAGCAGGGGAGGTTTCCTTTCAGGGCACGTTGGACTCATGTTTCATTTTAGGAAGCTCTCTTCCCTTACAAATCAATGTTTTATTTCATGACATGTTTCCCTTCTTACCTGGGTGTGACAGTTGAGAAAAGAACAACACTTGATCATTCTTTTTATCACCTGCAGAAGGTTACAAAAGAAAAAGACAAGTTTTGAAGTGCTTGCACTGGAACACAAACAGCAACATTCCATGTTAGGTTTTTTTTTTTAGCTAGCTGTCTGCATGCTCTGACCCCCGAGTTCCTGGGGTTTAGCACACCCACTGATCTTTCACAGGGGTATGAGGTGTGCTACAGTACAAGGTGTTGCTTTGGTAACTGTTTCACCTCTATCTCCTGCCACCCTGTGATTGGTTGAAAAACTTCCCCCCACCCACACTACTGGAATTTAACCAGACCAGCTCAGATGGCTTAGAAGTAAGATGAAGCTACATTCACAGCACAGCTAAATTTACAAGCATATATACACAATATATTTACAAGTATTTACAATCAGATACAAATTAGAAATACTTCAGAAATCCAAACTCCCTCCTGGGCAAAGAAATTGCCCAGAAGGGGCTCAAAGCTACTCCCTCCTTTCTCCCTTCCCAGACAAACAGAACAACCAGCAAAGCTTACTTTGTTACCTGTTAGCCAAGATGAGTGGAGAGATCAGAGAAGAATGAAGGAGAAGCAAAAGGAAGTAGAGTCCCAGAACAAAGTGGGACAAATTTTTACATTTTGGCTTTTTATCCCTCTCAGCAAACCAATGAATGCTACAGACTTCATCATTGTATTCTTTTCACAACCAGGTGATCTAATTTCTCTCATTAAAATATTCCAATTAGCCTCAAACCAGCACACACCCACAGAAAAAGCCTGGCTGTGATGTGAGCAGCGCAGCCAGTAGGCTGCCAGCCAGCAGCTCTCACACCTGGGCAGATGGGTGCTGGCCAGCATGGCAGGCACAGCCAGCACTGGCACAAGGCACAGCTTCAGCTGGGTTGTGAACAGTCAGGACCCCAGGAAGTGCCTGAAGCTCTCCCCAGCCAGCTGCACAGGGCAGGTAAATGCCCTCCCTTGGCTCCAGAGAGCTCCTTCCTCTGTCCTGCTGAAATGCAGCCTGCAATCAACACAGCAGCTTCCCAAAGAGGGCAAATGCCCGGAGAAGGGCTGAAGGGACCAAGATGTCACCAGAACATGCTGTGGCTGATGCCAGAGATGCCCCAAACACACAGAGTGAAGGGCTTCTCCTCGAGGTGCCCTTGTGATGAGTCACCTTGCAAAGCACAGAGGGTCACAGTGTGTGCAGGGCAGTACCTCTGGCACACTTAACAGCAGTAAATTACAGCTGTGCTCATCTCTAGAGAACCCTGCACAGTGCTGCAGCTCAGCTCTGCTCACTGCCAGTCTGGGAAAAACACCAGTGTGAGGAAAAGCTCATGTCTGGGTCTCATAGATGACATTAGGTTGGAGGGAACCCTCAAAGGGCATCTTAGCCAACCCTCTGCACTCAGCAGGGACACCTTCAACTAGAGCAGGCTGCACAGTGCCAGATCCAGTCTGATCCTGCATGTCTCCAGGGATGGGGCCTCAATTGTATCCCTGGGCAGCCTGTTTCAGTATTTAACCACTCACTGTGCAGAACTTCCTCCTGATGTCCAGCCTAAACCTGCCCTGCTCCAGTGCCAAACCACTGCCCTCACCCTACCCCCACAAGCTCCTCTAAACAGTGCCCCCACAGCCTGCCTGTAGGTCTCCTTCATACACTGAAGGAAGGGGTCAGTGCTGTTTGACATCTTTGTCAGTGACATGGACAGAGGAATCAGTGCAGCCTCAGCAAGTTTGCAGATGACACCAAGCTGTGTGGCACAGTCGACTTGCTAGAGGGCAGGGATGGTATCCAGAGGGACCTGAACAAGTTGCAGAGCTGTGCCCAGGCCAACCTCATGACATTCAACAAGGCCAAGTGTAAGGTCCTGCACCTGGGTAGGCACAATGCCAAGCACAACTCCAGGCTGGGTGGGCAATGGCTGAGAGCAGCCCTGAGGAACAGGACCTGGGGGTCTGTGGTGATGAAAAGCTCAACCTGAGCCTGCAGTGTGAGTGCAGCCCAGACAGCAACTGTGTGCTGGGCTGCAGCAAGAGCAGTGTGGGCAGCAGGGCAAGGGAGGGGATTCTGCCCCTTGGCTGTGCTCTCCTCAGACCCCACCTGGAGTCCTGTGTGCAGTTCTGGAGCCCTCAGCACAGGAAGGACATGGAAGTGTTGGAGTGGGTCCAGAGGAGGCCATGAAGACGCTCAGAGGGCTGCAGCAGCTCTGCTGTGAGGACAGGCTGAGAGGACAGGTTGGGGCTGTGCAGCCTGGAGAAGAGAAGGCTTCCAGGAGACCTGATAGTAGCCTTCCAGTATCTGAAAGGGGTTACAGGAAGGCTGGGGAGGGACTACTGACAAGGTCTTGCAATGCCAGGACAAGGGGCAATGGGTTTGAACTGGTAGAGGGGAGACAAACTGGATGTCAGGAGGAAGTTGTTTGCAGTGAGGGTGGTGAGACACTGGCACAGGTTGCTCAGGGAGGTTGTGGCTGCTCCCTCCCTGGAGATGTTGAAGGTCAGGTTGGATGAGGCCTTAAGTGACCTGTGCTAGTGGGAGGTGTCCCTGCCTATGGCAGGGGGTTGGAACTGGATGATCCTTGAGGTCCCTTCCAACCTTACCATTCTATGATTCTATGAAATGCAGCTCTAAGGTCTCCCTGAAGCCTTCTCCTCTCCAGGCTGAACAGCCCCAATTCTTTCAGCCTGTCTTCACAGCAGAGGTGCTGCAGCCCTCTGAGTATCTTGGTGGCTTCCTCTAGACCTGCTCCAGTAGGTCCATGTCTCTTGTGCTGGAGGCCTCAGAGCAGGACACAGCACTTCCCAACTCACTACTCTTGTGATCCATACTCCCACCCCTCACCTCTGTCAGCCAGAGCGGGCAGTAGTGCAGAAGAGTTTAGATAATGTCCTCACCTTCACCTGCACCATGGCTGGAGGCAGGCTCCAGCTGTGTGCCACCAGCCCATGAAGCACCGTGGGAGCTGGGTGTCTGCACCAGCTGGAGGCTCAGGCCAGCACTGCAGCAGGGTGGGGGAGGCAGAGCCAATGCTGCTGCGCTGTCCTTAGTGGGGGCTGCCTGCCTGGGAGATCATCACACAGTTATTTGTGAGCTCCTGGCTGGGTCAGCTGCTCACTGCTGCACTGGAGTCCAGGACCAGCACTTCCCCAACTGGCAGCATTGCACATTCCAGTTCTACAGGCTCACAGAAAAGGGGTCTCTGCTTCAGCAAAGGAGAAGCTTCACATATTCTGTGGCCTTCGAGCAACAAAGATTCAAATCTCACAGCACACCAAGATGCAAAGTCTTACAGGCTGCCTCTGTGTAGAATCAGGATGCTGACTGAACCCAAAGAGGTATTTTCCTGTTTCTAAATCCCACCTGAACTCACCTGGTCTGTGTACACATCTGGAGGTACCATCTTATTGAAGAAGTCTGAGCACACAGCTCCTGCCTGCAGGTAATAGTGAAGGGCTGCTGAGTACTGATTTGTTGCTGCATTGAAAAAAAACAAACACCACCAAAACAAAAGAAAAGGCAAAATGAGGTCTTGAAAGTAAATCCAGCAGCTGTAAGAGACTCAGGTCAACTACTGAATTATTCAGATACAAGTCTGTCTCAGCAGAATTCTGCTGGGACAGTGACCTGCAGGTCATTGTTTAAAAAGCACAGCCACCCAGGAGGTGATAAACCAGAAACAGACTGAAAGTGGCACAGCCAGGAACAGCAGCAACACAGGCAAAGTGCTGTCTTCTCTCTTCTCAGGGATCTGACCTTCAACCCATCAGCCTCAGTGTGAAAAGGAGGTCTGTCTTCACTGAGCTTTGCAGGCAGGTGGTAGTGAGGGGGTTCAGCCACACATCTCACGTCTCGGTACTGGTTCTACCCCACTAAGTTCTTAGTGAACCAACACGGTGAACCTCCAGGGGCTGGTGAGAGCAGTTAGCTTGTCCACACAGCTCCTGAAACACAGACCTGACACATGCCAGCAGTGCTCCAACCACTGTTCTCTCAGGTGCCAGCTTCTGAGGCTCCTTATACAAATGCCCTCCTTGTGGGATGCTGTTCCCTTCTGTGGAAGCAGCAAGCAGTATCAGTTTCTAATCAGAATCACTCTCCCACTATCAGGGCTCCCCTCAATGCTGGATTAAGGCCCCTCCCTTCACTCCAAGGGCTACAAAGCATCTTCTAGACAAATTAGTTTCCTTTGGAAGAAACAGGTCAGGATTTGTAGACTACAGCTTAAAAAAACCCCAAAGACACTTGGGAACATGCACCTGGCCTCCTGTGACAGCCCAAAGCAGCAGCAAGTAGATGACAGAGGCACAGCACATGCCCTGCTTTACTGCCAGAAAAGAACCACCTGCCTTGAATGCCAAATCTCACTGGAGTGCACCTAACTGAAGTGGAAGAAATGTCCACCTGTCTTTGGGGGTGGCTATGGCCATGTCCTTCCCTAGCACTTGCACCAGGTAGTACCATACCTGCCTGAATAGCTTCTGAAAGTTCATTCTTCAGCACATACCTCTCTGCATTCTCTCTGCTAGGACTGCAGAGCCAGCCCCAAGAGCTGCCTCTGGAGTGGGGAGTAATCTAGCAAAGCATCTATCACAGACTGGGGTGCCTGGGAGGATCCTGTCATTGCCCTGGTACAGTCTGGGTGTGTGCCCAGAATCAGAAACACTTTATGTCCCAGTTCTGCTGGCTGCTCCCAGCTGAGGAAGAGAGAGAAGTTCTGGAGAAGAGGCAGGTGAGGACATCACGAGAGGACAGAGTTTCCCATCACAACCAGTACCAGATCAGGAGCTCCTGCTTCCTTGTTTACAAATCCTAGGTACTTCCCTAGATAAAACCAGAGCTCCTTTCCCCTCTGTTCCTCTTTCAGTGAAGCTGACCTCCAGATTTCAAAGCAAGCACTACTGGCCTAGCTTCCATTCTTTTAATAGAAGACCCCAATGTTGGGGCCTTCCATAGTGACACCACCCAAGGACCAGCAGTGCTAACAGAAGGCTTTGTTACCCTTACCCTCAGCCCACATGACACCATCCAAAGCTCAATCTTCACAGAGAAATGCACCAACACTACTGCACCTAAAGATCACAGAACCACACAATGCTAGGGGTTGGAAGGGACCTCCAGAGGTAAGGTCCAAACCCCCCTGCCAGAGCAGGATCACTTAGGGCAGGTCACAGGGGAATGTATCCAGGAAGGTTTAGGAAGTCTCCAGAGAAGGAGACTCCACAAGCTCTCTGGGTAGCCTGTTCCAGGGCTCCAGCATTCTCACCATAAAGAAGCTTCTCCTCACATTGAGGTGGAACCTACTATCTTATAGCTTGTACCTGTTGTTCCTTGTTCTATCACTGGGCACCACCAAAAAGAGACCAACACCTTCACCCTGACACCCACCCCTCAGGTATTTATAGACATTGATAAAATCCCCCCTCAGCCTTCTCTTCTGCAGACTGAATAGCCCCAGGGCTCACATCACAGGACACATGGTTCAAGACCCCCAGTCACCCTTGCAACTCTCTGTTGGACTCTCTCCAGCAGATCCCTGTCTCTCTCAAGACTTTAAACCTCTGTATCACTTCAGTTTCTTTTCATCAGAGGAAATACAAGGAGGGTTATGTCAAGCACATCTCAGAGAAGCAAGGTCCCCCTACACACCTCCAGAACACAGACATGGGTTTCACTTACCAAAATAAATATCTGCCTGAATGATTAACCAGAAGTGGTTGTTGGCATTGATAGTCAATGCATAGCTGACCAACTCTTTTACTGTGACAGCCACAGCTTCAAAGTCCACTGACTGAAGACTACAGGAGAAAAGGAAGAAAAACAATTCCCAAGTTATTGTTTAGTTCATGCTTTGTTTTGCTTTTAAAACACCAATGTGATTTCCTCTCCAGGCTAAGGTCAGAGCACCTTGTATTATTAAGAGTCACTCAAAAAATTGCTCTGGAGGAGATATAGTACTGACTAAGGAGATACAGTACTAACAATATGCTCAATTATTTCAGTGCAGTGAACCTGGTAGAACCCCTCAGAGACTCGGGCAAAAAGTCACAACTTGATCTGTCTGACCCCATAAAAGAGTTCTGTGCAAGAATTCAGGTTCTCAGTTGTAAGAAGTGTGAAGACAACAGCTGAAACCACTACAAATTTATCATAGCACCTCCATGAATGGTCAGACAGCAATCTCTGGATGCTTGGAGACTGGAAAGGAAGGTTGGGAATGGTTTGGGACATTGCTTGGAGAGCCCTATCCAGATTGGAATCTCCAACTCTAAACTCATTTTTTTTCACCCTACTGCTGAGTTCTGTTAACGGTGAGAACAACTTTTTTCTGCTTGATCTTACAGCATACACTGAAGCAACAATGAGGCTGCTCAGGCAGACCACTTAAACACCAGTTAAGCACACCAGGCACTGCACACTCACTCAATGCACAGAAGCAATCCAAACCAGTGAGGCTGCAGCCCCAGAGAGCTGGAGATAGCCAGTTCAGTCCAGTCAGAACGAGGCACCACACACCCTGTGCCACACAGGACTTGGGCAACTACTCAAACACACCACAAAACAACGATGAGTTCTTTTGTTCATGGTTCACACAGCTGCACACAACTCGGTACAGCTCACAGCTGTACCAGTTTCTTGTACCTGCATCTCCATCCAGACCATCACATCAGGGGCAAAAATGTTCATGCAACCAGGGCAATCTGCCCAGAGAGAGAAGAGGGGGCAGTGACACCCTTAGCATGGCAGGAATGTCACCAACACTGGGTCATGAACACACAGTAGCTGGAACCAAACCAAACACATCAGTGCACAGTCTGACAGTTCTAGTTTTGATTATCTTACTTGGGGATGGATGAGGGCCAGATGGAAATGTGCTCTGCAGCAATATCATTCACAATATCTTCCTGGCAGAAGAAAGATGGAGAGAGAAATGACAGTGAGAAACATTCCAATAAAACCCAGCAAGATGTTAGAATGGCTCAGGTTGGAAGGCATCTTGGAGATCAATTACTCCAACACCCCTGCAGGGACACCTCTCAATGACACCGAAGCTGCCTAAGGCCTCATCTGACAGGGCCTTAAACATTCCCAGGGAGGAGAGAGCCTCAACCTTCCTGGGCAGCCTATTCCAGAGTCTCACCACTCTCAGACTAAAGAACTTCTTCCTAGAAGCCACTATAAGCCTACTCTGTCAGCTTCAAATCATTCCCCCTTGTTCTGTCTCTAGACACCCTTACAAAAAGCCTCCCTGCAGCCTTCCTGGAGGATCACTTCAGGCACTGGTAGGCAGCTCTAAGGTTCCCTTGAAGCCTTCTCTTCTCCAGGCTGCACACCCCCAGTTCCCTCAGCCTGTCCTCACAGCAGAGCTGCTCCAGCCCTTGGATCATCTTTGTGGCCTCCTCTGGACTCACTCCAGCAGCTCTGTGACCTTCTTCTGCTGGGGACACCAGGACTGGAGGCAGGATTGGAGGTGAGGTCTCAGCAGAGCAGAGCCAAGGGGCAGAATCCCCTCTCTTGCCCTGCTGTCCACACTCCTCTGGCTGCAGCCCAGCACACAGCTGCCTGCTGGGTTGCATGAGGGCACTGCTGGCTCCTGGGGAGCTGCTCAGCAACCAACACCCCCAAGTTTCTTTCTTCAGGGCTACTCTCAGCCCAGTCTGCACCCAGTCTGCCTTTGTGCCTGGCCCTGGCCTGCCCCAGTACATTTCTACACTCACCCGAACGTTATGAAGCTTGACAAACAGAGACAATATTGTGGTTAAAACCAATGGTTCCTGCAAGGAAAAAAAACAAAAACATCCCCATAACTACCAAAATTCCACCTTCTTCCCTAAGCTTTAAAGCTATGCCAGCAGTTCTGATCATTATAATCTCCTGCTGAAGTCAGGAAGTAATTTGTTAGGATCCTGCAGTACAAGGATCCTGTGATAGTTTCTGTAGGAAGTCTTTAATTACTCCAGATCTTCCTGAAAAAATGCTCAGATATAAACCTGAAGGTTTAACAACCTTTATGTTGTTTCTGTGGCTACAGCCTAACCTTAAGCTAGGCATACAACTTGCTGTCCATTCACAAACCCACAAGCTATAAACAATGTCCAGTCCTGATGCAAATAGAGCATCCTTCTCCCTCCAAATAGGATACTTTGCTTTGTGACAGCTGCAGTAAAGCACACTCCTGATGTGAGCAGAGCTACCCTGAATTCTGGCACTGGAGCTGTCTTTCCAAGCTATCTGAAATAAAGCACACTCCTGATGTGAGCAGAGCTACCCTGAATTCTGGCACTGGAGCTGTCTTTCCAAGCTATCTGAAATAAAGCACACTCCTGATGTGAGCAGAGCTACCCTGAATTCTGGCACTGGAGCTGTCTTTCCAAGCTATCTGAAATAAAGCACACTCCTGATGTGAGCAGAGCTACCCTGAATTCTGGCACTGGAGTTCTTTCCAAGCTATTTCACACTTCTGCATAGCAGCTGTAGCAAATTCAGATGTTCTTCAGCCATACAAAACAGCTACATAGCTGTTAGATTGTCTGGAATTTAACAGGAAAAGCCCAGAAAAAGACTTTTGATAGAGGGAGCTGTGGTTGCAGACCCATTCTGATGACCATTTGCAACTCACCCGAAGCTTTTTGATGAAGGACAGCAACTCGCTCCTAAGTCAGGGAGACAAACATCCATGTCAGTAATCACCCACAACAAGGAACACATGCAAACTGGGAACAAGAGGCAGTAAAGCAAGCTCTTCCCCTGCCAAAATATTTCTTCACCTCTAAGTTTACAAATGCAGGGGAGAGAAGTGCAAAGTGTTCATGGAGGTCATTCACTTTTAAGGGTCACAAGCAAGCTCTACATTTAAAACAGGTTATCTGTTACTCACCACCCTAGAAAAAGGCATGAGAACCCCTTTGGGGTAAGTCAGCCACTGACTCCAAAAGGGAATCCAACTCAACTGTCATTCTCCAAGCTGGGACTGCAACAACGACCTACTGGTTCACAGAAGAGGGCCCACAAGGATCACTTGCAATGTACACTGAGTGACCTGCCACATCAGACACTGTCACCCTAAGACATGCACAGTTTGAATCAGAGGGGTCAGAGACTCATAGAATCACAGAAATATTCAGGTTGGAAAAGCCCCTCAGGATCACCAAGTCCAACTGATAACCCTGCTCTGTAAGGGGCACCCTAAACCATATCCCTAAAAGCAGCACATCCAAATGACCTTCAAACTCATTGAGGGTTGGAGACTCCAACACCTCTCTGTGCAGCTCACTCCAGTGCCTGACCACTCTTGCTGGGAAAACATTTTTCCTAATATCCAGTCTAAACCTTCCCAGTGGCAGTTTGAGGCCATTCCCTCTTGTTCTATCACTAATTATGTGTGAGAAGAGACCAGCAGCAGCCTCTCCAAAACTTCCTTTCTGGTAGCTGCAGACAGTGATGAGGCCTCCCCTCAGCCTCCTCTTTTTCAAACTAACCATCCCCAGCTCCTTCAGTTGCTCCTCATAAGAGGCCCAGCCCCAGCCCTCCTCTGCAATGGCTCCAACACCTCAATATCCCTCTTGTATTGAGTTCAGAGGCTCACAGGATGTCAGGGGTTGGAAGAGACCCAAAGAGCTCATCCAGACCAACCCCCCTGCCAGAGCAGGACCAGACAATCCAGCTCAGGTCACACAGGAACACATCCAGACAGGCCTTGGAAGGCTCCAGAGGAGAAGACTCCATAACCTCTATGGGCAGCCTGTGCCAGGGCTCTGGGATCCTTCCAAGCAAGAAGTTGGCCCTTGTGTTGAGCTGGAACCTCCTGTGCTGCAGCTTCCATCCATTGCTCCTTGTCCTATCCCAGGCAGCAAGTGAGCAGAGCCTGTCCCCACCAATCCTGACCCCCAGCCCTCAGATAATTATAAACTTTGATTAAATCCCCTCAGTCTTCTCTTCTCCAGACTAAAAACCCCTCAGCCTCTCCTCACCAGGCAGTGCTCCAGGCCCCTCATCATCCTTGTAGCCCAAAACTGAACACAACACTCGAGGTGTGGCCTCACCAGAGCTGAGCACCCTCACAGTAACAAACCTGTTAGCAGGTCATTTGCTAACAAATGATGTTAGCATCCAAGCTACATCTGCTCTTCCCTAGTTTGAATCATAGAATCATAGAATGGTAAGGTTGGAAGGGACCTCAAGGATCATCTAGTTCCAACCCCCTGCCATAGGCAGGGACACCTCCCACTAGCACAGCTCACTCAAGGCCTCATCCAATCTGGCCTTGAACACATCCAGGGAGGGAGCAGCCACAACCTCCCTGGGCAACCTGTGCCAGTGCCTCACCACCCTCACTGTAAAGAACTTCCTCCTAACATCCAGTCTAAATCTCCCCTCTGCCAGTTTAAGCCCATTGCCCCTTGTCCTGTCATTGCAGGACCTTGTAAATAATCCTTCCCCAGCCTTCCTGTAGGCCCCCTTCAGATACTGGAAGGCTACTATCAGGTCCCCTCAAAGCTTTCTCTTCTCCAGGCTGAAGAGCCCCAACTCTCTCAGCCTGTCCTCATAGGAGAGCTGCTCCAGCCCTCTGATNGCCACTGCCCCTTGGCCTATCACTGCAGGCCTTTGCAAACAGTCTCTTTTCATCTTTCTTGTAGCCCCCTTCAGGTATTGGCAGGCTGCTGCCAGGTCTCCCAGAGCCTCCTCTTGTCCAGGCTAAATAACCCCAGCTTATCCTTGTGGCAGAGCTGCTGTTCATCCCCAGCACCACCAGATGTTCACTCGGCAGGGATCTTTAGCTGCTGCCAGTACTCCAGACAAGTTCTGAATACATACACACAGCATTTTAACAGCCATACCTGTACATGATGCCCAGAGTGGACTCCCTGTGCTTTATCAAACTGACTCTGCCATCACTGCCCCGTTTGTGCTGGTTGGAGACGCTGCAGATTTGCACAACAACTTCCCAAAGGTCTTTGGCTGTTCGTCTGCTTTCTTTGGGACCCGGAAGCTCTTTGCACGTAGCAGCCAGTAACTGTCCCAGCTAGGAAATGCAAGAGAGGGAAAAATACAAGAATCACAGAACTGGCAACACTGGAAGGGACCTCGAGGATCATCCAGTTCCAATCTCACTGCCGTGGGCAGGGACACCTCACACTGGATCAGGTTGCCCAGAGCCACATTCAGCCTGGCCTTAAAAACATCCAGGGATGAAGCTTCCACCACCTCCCTGGGCAACCTGTGCCAGTGTCTCACCACCCTCACAAGGTGAACAACTTCTTCCTAACCTCCAAATCTCCCCACCTCTAGCTTGGATCCATTCTCCCCAGTTCTGTCACTACCCGAACACCCTGAACAGTCTCTCCTCAGCTTTCCTGTAGCCCACTTCAGATGTTGCAGGGCCACAGTAAGGTTTCCTCAGAGCCTTCTCTTCTCCAGACTGAACAGCCCCAACTCTCTCAGTCTGTCCCCACAGCAGAGCAGCTCCAGCCCTCTGATCACCCCTGTGGCCCTTCTCTGAATAGTGACCACAGGTGACAGTTACAACGGCTCAGCAAGCAATTCCAAGTTACAAACTTCGAAGCAAAGCAACTAAACTATGCAACAGAGACACTTATGAGGAACCTGAAGGACAGGGATTAGACAACAGATGATTTTTCTCTTTATTAGTTTCCTTAGGATGTTATTTCCTTACTACAAGCTCCAGAAAACAAGGTTTCCTGAAATACACTGCATCAAACCCAAACTGCATCAAATGCAGTTTTACAAAGGCTGGCTCCCTAGAATCCCCTTAACTTTCAAACACCAATTCATCTGGACTGAAACTGGCACCCTCTGCTAAAGTGAAAAAGCTGAACCTCACAAGGGAAATTAGGAAACACAACAGGTAAGCAAGGCAGGCCCAAAACAAATCTGTCATAGATTATGACCCACGTTCAGCTTCACTGTCTGACTCCAAAGCAGAAACTTTGCTGCCAAACTATTTTGAAAGCAAAAGTCCCAAACCAGGCAGTGCTGAGTTAGAAACTGGAACCATTACAGTGCATCTGGGGGGAAAAAAAAGTCTTAGGAACATAAGAACCAAGTAGGTTTGAAACCTGTACACTTCTACAAGAATCTAGGCCAAGCTGCAGCTGAGAGATGAGTCCTCCATGGAAGAGCTACAGAGTTTCAGCCAGCTTATGGACCACAGCCGCATGCCTGATGAATCAAGCTCAGCTAGGGCCTTGGGAAATGCAGTCTGTTCATCTCTTCTTGTGGCACAGCCTGCAGGCCTTTTGTCACTTAGCCCTGATGTCTTCTACACCAAACTTAACTCTTTATAGCAACAAAGCCCTGATTCTCTTGAGACACAAGGATACAGGCTTTTAAAAGGCACAAAAGACTTCAACAGGAAAAAGCGAATTACAAGGACTGTGACTGAGCACTCATTACCTTCACATAAGGATTAGTCTGAACCAGAGGTAATGGAACTTGCATGGTCAAATACTCATTCTCACACCAGTTTAAGAGGAAAGCAACACATTCTTCAGCTATCACTTGGCGAAGAGGAATATCTGGAAGAAAAAGGATTCTTTGCTTAAACCTTTATCATTTTTTCCCAGAGAATAATGTTAGCTGAAAAAAAGCAAAACTCATCCCCCAAGCTGAGTGGTGCTGTCAATATACCAGAGGGACAGGATGTCATCCAGAGTGACCTGGGCAAGCTGGAGAGGTGTGCCCAGGCAAACCTCATGAGGTCCAACAAGAGCAAGTGCAGAGTTCTGCAACTGGGCTGGAACAATCCTCACTATCAATGCAGGCTGGGGGAGGAGGTGGTGATAAAAAGCAACCCTGTGGAAAAGGACTTGGGGGTGCTGGTGGATGAGAAGCTGGACATAAGCAGGCAGTATGAGCTTGCAGCCCAGAAGGCCAATGGCAGCCTGGGCTGCATCAAAAGATGTGTGGGTAGCAGTTCCAGAGAGGTGATTCTGCCACTTTGCTCTGCTGAGACCTCACCTGGGTACTGCTTCCAGCTCTGGAGCCCTCAACACAGGAAGGACATGGACCTGATGGAACAGGTCCAGAGGAGGGTCACGAAAATGCTCAGGGGGTTGGAGCAGCTCTGCTATGAGGACAGGCTGAGGGAGCTGGGGGTGTGCAGCCTGCAGAAAAGGAGGCTTCCAGGGAGACCTAATAGCAGCCTGCCAGTATCTGAAGGGGGCTACAAGAAGGATGGAGACTGTTTGCAAAGGCCTGGAGGGACAGGACGAGGGCAGTGGCTTCAAACTAGGGAAGAGCAGACACAGACTGGATGTTAGGAACAAGTTCTTTACTATGACAGTGGTGGAGCACTGGAACAGGTTGCCCAGGGACGTGGTTGAGGCCCCATCCTTGGAGATACTCAAGGTGAGGTTTGACAAGGCTGTGGGCAACTTGATCTAGTGAAGGATGTCCCTGTTGGCTGCAGGGGGGTTGGACTGGATGAGCTTCAGAGGTCCCATCCAACCCAGACTACTCTGTGATTCTCTAATTCTAATTAGCCATTTCTGCTCCGTATCTACCAAAGAAAAAGTTGATGTTCAAGCCCTCAGCTCTTAAAAGTCAGCAGTATCAGCTTCCTCTAACCACAACATTCCTCCCTCGGTGTGAAGCCAGGCAGACTGTTTTAACAACTAGCAAACTTGTAGGTAACAATGTAGATAACTTTATCCTCTCCAAGTCCTTTAAGTGGCACTGTCAGTGTTCAGCAATATGTAGGCAGGATGATGCTGCTGATCCCTAAAGACTCACTACAACCAGTGCCAAACTTCACCAATTCTCTTGCAAATGGTAAATCTCCAACACCAAAGCTTTGTGTTTCAGGAAGGAGAGGAATGTACTTACCAGGTACTCTCATTTCCAAATACCCACGGACTCTGCTTATAAGATCAGAGGGAGGACGCTCTCCAGAAGCACCAGGCCCAGCTTCATGAGTGTAAATGTCCAAAAGCAGCATTTCATTCAGCATCACCTGACGGAGCTTTGGAGAAAACTCTGTCACAAGCTCTAAGCAAGCAGCAAAAAGCTGTTTTGCATGGACAAAATCCTGCAATGAAAAGGATATGCAATAATCATTCCCAGTGGATTCACAAAGGAAAAAAAAACTAAGAGTTCAAGTGCTCTATTCTGGCTGAACAAGCCCCCACATCCTTGGCACAATCCCAAGCACAACTCCAGGTCGGGTGGGGAATGGTTGAGAGCAGCCCTGAGGAACAGGACCTGGGGGTCTGGGGTGATGAAAAGCTCAACATGAGCCTGCAGTGTGAGTGCAGCCCAGACAGCAACTGAGTGCTGGGTTGCAGCAAGAGCAGTGTGGGCAGCAGGGCAGGAGAAGGGATTCTGCCCCTTGGCTCTGCTCTCCTCAGAGTCCTGTGTGTAGTTCTGGAGTCCCCAGCACAGGAAGGACATGGAAGTGTTGGAGCAGGTCCAGAGGAGGCCATGAAGATACTCAGAGGGCTGCAGCAGCTCTGCTCTGAGGACAGACTGAAGAGAGTTGGGGCTCTGCAGCCTGGAGAAGAGAAGGCTTCCAGGAGACCTTGGAGTAGCCTTCCAGGATCTGAAGGGGGCTACAGGAAGGCTGGGGAGGGACTATTGACAAGGNTCCAGTGAGGGTGGTGAGACACTGGCACAGGTTGCCCAGGGAGGTTGTGGAGCACAGAATCACCCAATGTGATCACAGGTGGTGGTGACAAAGGCAAATGGTACACTCAGATGCATTACAAAGAGTGTGTCCAGCAGGTCGAGGGAGGTTCTCCTCCCCCTTTCCTCAGTCCTAGTTAGACCACATCTGGAATATTGTGTCCAGTTCTGGGCTCCCCAGTTCAACAGGGACAAGAAACTGCTGGAGAGAGTTCCACGGAGAGCTATGAGGATAGCTAAAGGGACTGCAGCATCTCTCTGATGAGGAAAGGCTGAGAGCCCTGGGGCTGTGCAGTCTGGAGAAGAGAAGGCTGAGAGGGGATCTGATCAATGTCTACAACTCTCTGAAGGGTGGCTGGCAGGAGGGTGCAGCCAGGCTCTTCTCAGTGATACCCAGGGATAGGATGAGGAGCAACAGACACAAATTCAGCCACAGCAAATTCCACCTCAACATGAGGAGAAGCTTTACTGTGAGGGTGCTGGAGCAGGCTGCCCAGAGTGGTTGTGGAGTCTCCTTCTCTAGAAACCTTCAGAACCTGTCTGGACTTGCTACTGTGTGATGTGCCCTAAGTGGCCGTGTTTTGCAGGGGAGGTTGGAGTGGATGATCTCTGGAGGTCCCCTTCCAACCCCCTTTTCTCCAAAAGGGTTTTCCACATTTTCAGTGTGGTTACAATTCAATTGCCCAAACTAACTCACCAGTAGCTTCAGGTGGCTTGCTCACCTTAATGGCACAGCAGTGTAATCCCTTGGCCATGAGGATGTAGACCAAATCCCTAGTCAGACTGTCTTTGATTCCTAAAATAACATTGCCGTAAACATTTGGTACTTCCCACTGGGAGAGAAATACACACAGGACATTTGCACAGGAACAGGTTTTAGAATTCACATTCACTGCTTCAAATGCTACAAACAAACATTGAAAATGGTTGCCATCTAAGTGGTAGCTCTTTCAGTTGTACATCTAAGCAGAGAAAACTCATTGCGTATCTAGAAGTACAGTAAAAACAGCAGCTACCCTAAAATGTTCTTACTCAGAATACACAACTGTGAGGGGTAGGGAAAAAACCACAAACAACAAACAAACAATAAATCCTTAATTAAGGAAAAGGAAATAAATTTCTTCTGGGAGTAGGAAGAGTTTTAATTAATTAAATGACAGAAATTTAAACTGGTTTGGCCAGCTGCTCAGCAGACTAGGAGACAGCAAAGCTGGCTTGGCCAGCTGCTCAGCAGACTAGGAGACAGCTAAGCTGGCTTGGCCAGCTGCTCAGCAGACCAGGAGACAGCTAAGCTGGCTTGGCCAGCTGCTCAGCAGACCAGGAGACAGCTAAGCTGACTTGGCCAGCTGCTCAGCAGACCAGGAGACAGCTAAGCTGGCTTGGCCAGCTGCTCAGCAGACTAGGAGACAGCTAAGCTGGCCTGGCCAGCTGCTCAGCAGACTAGGAGACAGCTAAGCTGGCCTGGCCAGCTGCTCAGCAGACCAGGAGACAGCTAAGCTGGCTTGGCCAGCTGCTCAGCAGACTAGGAGACAGCTAAGCTGGCTTGGCCAGCTGCTCAGCAGACTAGGAGACAGCTAAGCTGGCTTGGCCAGCTGCTCAGCAGACTAGGAGACAGCTAAGCTGGCTTTGCTTAACTGATCAGAATACTGAATGAAATTTAAACTAATTTTGTTAACTAGTCAAAAGACTAAGAGATATTTAAAGTGTTTTTGCTAACTAGTCAAGAGACTAACAGAAATTTAAATGAATATTCCTAATTGTTCAGAAGACTGAAAGCAGAAGCTACAGAAATTTGTCTTCTTGCAAGGGAAGTTTGTGATGCATCCACTAAGTCCTTCAAACAAAGGTTATACATCCTGTTTAGATATGTAGCATTACATAACCATTAAGCAGGGGAGGGGAGAAGCCACATAGAGGATCTGTGACAAAACTTGTACTGTTCACTGCAGCATGAATCAGTTCTTGGACTGCTCTCTCTTGTCAGCAGGTGGAACAAGTTACCTTGTTTGACACTGTCCAGAACTGGCGTTCTGAAGTCATTCCGTGCAACTCGATCAGGATCTGCCGAATCCTCCGAGGATCCACTGACAGGATGAGCTGGTGCTCCAGCTGCCCAATATTGACACTTGCTGAAGCTAAACAGAAGAGCAATCCTGTCTCCAGTGCATTCCTTCAGAACATAATGCCTACATTTCTTTAGTATGTCAGGTTTTAAATGCAACACAATGACAACAGCAGACACAGCAATGCTTTCCTGGCTCCTGCACATCCTTTTGTGCCCTTCTACAAACACCTTGTGCTAACTTGCTAGCTTCTTAGCTGCCCTAACCTAAAGGGCTGCTGCTCACAATGCTCCCTTTTCTCACACCACCAGCTCTAAGTATTCCCTTCTCTTGCTAGAGTAAAGCAGTAAGTTCAAGATTTGCTACAGTATCACAGTATCACCAAGGCTGGAAGAGACCTCAAAGATCATCAAGTCCAACCCATTACCACAGACCTCAAGAGCAGCCCATGGCACCAAGTGCCACATCCAAACCTGCCTTGAACACCTCCAGGGACGGTGACTCCACCACCTCCCTGGGCAGCCCATTCCAGCAGCCAATGACTCTCTCAGTGAAGAACTTTCTCCTCATCTCCAGCCTAAACTTCCCCTGGCACAGTTTGAGACTGTGGCCTCTTGTTCTGGTGCTGGTTGCCTGAGAGAAGAAAATAACCTCCTCCTGGCTACAACCACCCTTCAGGTAGTTGTAGACAGCAAGAAGGTCCCCCCTGAGCCTCCTCTTCTCCAGGCTAACCAATCCCAGCTCCCTCAGCCTCTCTCCATAGGGCTGTGCTCGAGGCCTCTCCCCAGCCTCGTTGCCCTTCTCTGGACACGCTCAAGCACCTCAATGTCCTTCTTAAATTGAGGGGCCCAGAACTGGACACAGTACTCAAGGTGTGGCCTAAGCAGTGCAGAGTCCAGGGGGAGAATGAGCTCCCTGCTCCTGGTGGCCACACTATTCCTGATGCAGGCCAGGATGCCATTGGCCTTCTTGGCCACCTGGGCACACTGCTGGCTCATGTTCAGGCGAGTGTCAATCAGCACCCCCAGATCCCTTTCTGTTTGGCTGCTCTCCAGCCACTCCCACCCCAGCCTGTAGCTCTGCATGGGGTTGTTGTGGCCAAAGTGCAGCACCCGGCACTTGGATTTGTTGAGCTCCATCCCCTTGGACTCTGCCCATCTGTGCAGGCAGTCAAGTAAAGCAGTAAGTTCAAGATCTGCACCACAAAGTCTTCCTATACTGCTATAATGAAAGTATTGAATGGCTTAAGCCAATGCAAGACTGCATTAGAGCTGGAAAGGGAAGTTCTTTCCAGCTTCAGTCACCACCTGGCACCTCTTACATCAGCTTGGACATGTGTAATTGCACAGCCAGCTACACTGTGAAATTAACTGGCCACTTTGGTAGGTTTAGAACTTCACCAAGATGGTACTCCTGGTCCAGCTAGCCACACACTCACAGGAATGTAAGTGCAAAGGCAGAGTGCTCCTTTCTGTGAACAGCTGCCACAGACAGACTTAGTTCAAACCAACTGTCACAGCCTCTCTAACTTGGTCAGCTAGGACACATTTGTTTGAGCTTATCTATTCTAGCCAGTTGAGATGGAAACAAAACACAAGCAAGTAAGAGCCATCTTGAACAAGTAGGACATTCACAAGCTAAAAATGGGAAGGAACAAGTTCTTCACTTACAAACAAGTTCTTTACCACAAAGGTAGTGGGACACTGGAACAGGCTGTCCAGGGAGGTACTTTGGATAGTTGACATATTCAAGGTGAGGTTTGACAGGACTCTGGGCAACCTGATCTAGTTAAGGATTCCCCTGCTGACTGCAGAGAGGGTTGGACTGGTTGACCTTTGGAGGTCCCTTCCAAGCCAGATCACTTTATGTAAGTAGTCTCTCCAAAAATATTCTCTCTAAACTTTGAGTACAGACCTGCACATAGCATGGAAACAGATGTCTGCCTGCACAGAAGCTAATGGAAGTGCTGTGAAGATTACCTGGAATATCATAAAAGGAAGTCACAGGTTTTGTGCACAGGTTGATCCGAGAGGATCTCTTCCGCATCTGATCAACGAGCAGCTTCCGTTCATCATCTTTCAGCAGCTTTATGAACAGCTCATGAGATGAAACCATGAAGACAAGCTGAAGGTCTTCCAAACCCAAACACAAGTTTCTAAACAGAACAAAGATTAATGTGAGCAGGACAAAGCCACTGAATTTTCCAGCTACATAGTTCTCAACATGTTTCTTGTGCTTCATTAGACGGCTCACGAAGCCCAATCTGAAGCTATCTTAGTCTGGGTACATACTTGAGAAACGCTGCCATTTTTCTCTTCAATTCTTCAGAAGCAGTTTCCAAGTTGATTGATCTTGAACAAACCTGGGAAAGAATGAAGAAAATAATTCAGAAGGCCTTCAGAACGCTCTCAAATATTTAGCTATAGAAAGTGCTAGGGTCCAGTCTTACGACTCCCAGTTAGTGTCAGCTCTCTCTAGGGAGGCAATAGAAGCTGTTTCAGACAACTGTCATCTCCTCTCAGGCACTATGATCCTCCTGTTCCTGATATTCTGCAGAGTGCCCAGCAGCAGTCAGCCTCACAAGATCACTAAGTATATAATAAAGACCTTTTACATCAGCTTAAAAATGAACCAATGCTGAAGTTCAAACCAGTTAAGATTCACCAGAAATTGAAGTTGTGATTTGGGTTGGGTTTTTTTTGTTATTACAAAGCAGCAGCTGAAAGGTAATGAGATAACTGAATTCCATTGCCTGTTTGCAAGGGTTTTGGTTTTTGTTTTTTTTTGAGAAACATGTTTAAGTCTTAATATGAGCAGCTGATGGAACAGCTTTTACTTGCTCTGAAGTACTGAGTGCTGTCAGTCAGGTTTTGTCACCTGCTTGAAGAGTCAAGTAAAAGAAAAGGCACAAATTTAGAAAATAATCACAGAATGGCTTAGGTTGGAAGGGACCTCAGAGATCATCTACTCCAACCTCCCCACCATGGGCAGGGACAACTCTCAACTAGACTCAACTGCTCAAGGCCACATCCAGCCTGGCCTCAGACACATCCAGGGACAAGACATCCACAACCATCCCTGGGCAGCCTGTTCCAGAGTCTCACCACCCTCAGACTAAAGAATTTCTTCCTAAGATCCAGTCTAGCCCTGCTCTCCCTCAGCTTCAAACCATTCCCCCTTGGCCTGTCTCTAGACACCTTTAGGTGTCTCTTCAGCCTTCCTGTAGGATCCCTTCAGGTACTGGAAGACAGCTTTAAGGTGCCCACCAGAGTCTTCTCTTCTCCAGGCCGAGCACCCCCAGCTCCCTCAGCCTATCCTCACAGCAGAGGTGCTCCAGCCTTTGGATCATCTTTGTGCCTTCCTCTGGACTCCAGCAGCTCTGTGACCCCACCTGGAGTACTGTGTGCAGTTCTGGAACCCTCAGCACAGGAAGGACATGGAAGTGTTGGAGCGGGTCCAGAGGAGGGCCACAAAGATGATCAGAGGGCTGGAGCAGCTCTCCTATGAGGACAGGCTGAGGGAGTTGGGGCTCTTCAGCCTGGAGAAGAGAAGGCTTCGAGGGGACCTGATAGTAGCCTTCCAGTATCTGAAGGGGGCCTACAGGAAGGCTGGGGAAGGATTATTTACAAGGTCCTGCAATGACAGGACAAGGGGCAATGGGTTTAAACTGGCAGAGGGGAGATTTAGACTGGATGTTAGGAGGAAGTTCTTTACAGTGAGGGTGGTGAGGCACTGGAACAGGTTGCCCAGGGAGGTTGTGGATGCTCCCTCCCTGGAGGTGTTCAAGGCCAGATTGGATGAGGCCTTGAGTAACCTGTACTAGTGGGAGGTGTCCCTGCCTATGGCAGGGGGTTGGAACTAGATGATCCTTGAGGTCCCTTCCAACCTTACCATTCTATGATTATATGATTCTCCTTATGCTGGGGACACCAGAACTGGACACAGTATTCCCAGTGGGGTCTCACAAGGAGATACAAAAAGAACAGCAAAACAACACAAGCAGGAAGCTTAATTTAAGCAGTAAGAGTTTCCTAAAAGGCTTCACTGAAGTAACAATTCAGGTCTTTCACACACACCAACCCAGGGGCATTTCACAACACCCTAACTTTTACAACAAAGGTTTTGTCTTTGCCTAGGACATCTCCCCATCTTGGATATTTTTCCTTTGCTCCCTGAAAACAAACTTTCCACAATATGTCTATATCATTTAATGATGTCAGGAGCAGCAGCCATTTCAAATCCAAGCTGAAGCAACAAGTCAACACCTGCTCCCCCCCAACAGATGGAAACGGAGCCATACTGATGTGAGACTGATCACAGACTAAATGTACTAACTGCAAAGACACTGAATGGAGTTGGAGAGGTTACCTCTACAAACTGTTTTTCCCTTGCTTCAGAAATTTAAGCATTACTTGCAGCAGGAATACAGTTAAATGGGGGAGGAGACCTCACTAAATCGAGGAGACCTCACTAAATCCCATTTCCCCTTCTAATTCCAGATGATGTCTTACCTCAAGGAGAAAGTCTATTTTCTCTTTGTTGGGTTTCAGGAACAGCTGACAAAACCTAATATCGATTGTTTGCTCCTGCAATACATCACAGACTGTGTTGCACACACAGACTTTGAAACAAACTTCATCCAGAGCATCACTCCTGCAAGAACACAAAAGCAAAGATCACAGAACAGCTCTGACAAACACTTGGTGCCAGATCCCCAGACCAGTTTGTAACACGTGCCTCTGTCCTCAAACACATTTTACTCAGGATCTAATTCAGTTTACCCAGGGCCTCACTTCCTGTAAAAGAAAAATTCCCTCCCTGTCCACAGCTCTGTTTCACAAGCAGATTTCATAATCAGCCTGAGCACCACTGGAATTCCAATGGGAGCAGTATGACTAACACACAGTTGCATGGCTTCTTGGCAAGCAGGCCCTAAGCATGGCTGTCAGCCCAAAATACTTCAGGAATACTTATGCATTTCACAACACATGACCATTGGACTAAAATCAAGACAAACAACCAGAAACTATGGTTTCCTTCTCTTAATCCTCCTCTGTTTGCCTTGACTACATTGCAAAGCCACACTCCTCCATCCTCCTCTGCCTACTACTCATCGCTGAAGGTGATCCATAAGAGCCACATCAGAGATGAAAACTCCCCTACAAAGTGCTAAGCTGACAATCTCTTCTAAGAGACGTTTGGCTAAGAGAATCTCTTCTAAGAGATGTTTGGCAAGAGAATCTCTAAGAGATGTTTAGCTCTTTGCTGACTGAGGTGAAAGCTGAACTTGTAACTGCCCAGCTCTTACACGAGAGGCTGTCACTGCTGATCCTTCTTTTTCTTCACCCAAGCATTTCCAGAACTAAGCCTCTCTCACTTCAACTACAAGACCTGCAGGCACTTTGTCTTCAAAGAATTATTGCCACCTTTATAGAGAGGCTATCATCTAGCCCTGATTTAAGTGCCTAAGCTCCAGAGAGTGTTGAATTTTTGATGCAGCCACATGATTAGCATTTCTCAGATGAAAGCCATCCATAAGCTGCCCCTTGCAATGTGCCCAATTCTCTTTGGCTACTCTAGTTATCTTTTTAATGAATGTCCCATACGAATCCTTCAGCTCTGGGCTAGTTCAGCAGGACACAAAGCTCCTAACCACAACTACCTACACTGCAGGTGTTCCCAATGAAGCACATCTCTTTACTATGGTCAGCTTCATCAGCTTCAAAACCTTGAAGCCTCCAAAGAGGCATTAACCAAATTATAATGTTTGAACGAACACACACACACACACACTATCAATTATGACATAAATCACTGAAGTGGTAACATTAACTGTTAACACTCATGAAGGGCAAGGGAGGGGATTCTGCCCCTTTACTCTGCTCTTGTCAGACCTCAACTGCAGTCCTGTGTGCAGTTCTGGAACCCTCAGCACAGGAAGGACATGGAAGTGTTGGAGCGGGTCCAGAGGAGGCCACCAAGATGATCAGAGGGCTGGAGCAGCTCTGCTCTGAGGACAGGCTGAGAGAGCTGGGGCTCTGCAGCCTGGAGAAGAGAAGGCTTCCAGGAGACCTTAGAGAAGCCTTCCAGTATCTGAAGGGGGCCTACAGGAAGGCTGGGGAGGGACTATTGACAAAGTCTTGCAATGCCAGGACAAGGGGCAATGGATTTGAACTGGCAGAGGGGAGATTTAGACTGGATGTTAGGAGGAAGTTCTTTCCAGTGAGGGTGGTGAGACACTGGCACAGGTTGCCCAGGGAGGTTGTGGCTGCTCCCTCCCTAGAGATGTTCAAGGCCAGGTTGGAGGAGGCCATGAGTGACCTGTACTAACGGGAGGTGTCCCTGCCTATGGCAGGGAGCTGGAACTAGATGAGCTTTGAGGTCCCTTCCAACCTTACCATTCTATGATTCTATGAATTTTGTCTCATCACAAAGATGCTCCTTAGCTGGAAGATGTAGTTTAGGCTACTGTTAACAGATATCAAAGATACTTCATTTAAGTAATTCCTTGATAGAAGATTACTTTTTTCAGTATTTTCTACAAAACATAACTTAGAAAACCTGCTTTTTATCATCACTGATCAGACCATTACAGAATTACAGAATGTCAGGGGTTGGAAGGGACCTCTGCAGTCCAACAGTGCTAGAGCAGGATCATCAGAACACATCCAGGTGGGTTATGAAAAGTCTCCAGAGAAGGAGACTCCACAACTCTTCTGTGCAGCCCACTCCAGGGCTCTGTCATCCTCACCACAAAGAAGTTTCTCTTCCAGTTGAGGTGGAACCTCCCATGTTTCTGCTGTTCCTTGTCCTGTCACTGGGCACCAAAAAGGGACCATCACCTTCATCCTGACACTCACCCCTCAGATATTTATAGACATTGATCAGGTCCCCTCTCAGCCTTCTCTTCTGCAGACTGCAACAGCCCCAGGGCACTCAGTCTTTCCTCATAGCAGAGATGTTCAAGTCCCCCAGTCATCCTCACAGCTCTCTGTTGGACTCTCTCCAGCAGATCCCTGTCTCTCTTGAACTGAGGAGCCCAAAGCTAGACTAAATATTCCAGGTGTGTTCTCACCAGGGCAGGGCAGAGTAGATGGACAGGAGAACCTCCCTAGGCCTGCTGGCCGCACTCTTCTTGGTGTGTCCCAAGATGCCCTCGGCCCTCTTGGCCACTTTGTTGTC
Organism: Eubucco bourcierii; assembly: GCA_013396675.1. Classification (NCBI taxonomy): domain Eukaryota; kingdom Metazoa; phylum Chordata; class Aves; order Piciformes; family Ramphastidae; genus Eubucco; species Eubucco bourcierii. The sequence continues at coordinate 777,678 of VWZE01022110.1, forward strand.
CCATGGAGAACTTGCTGTCCACTAGGACTCCAAGGCCTTTCCCCATGGGGCTGCTTCTCTGTTGGATGTCCTCTAGCCTGTACTGGTGCCTGGTGCATTATTTAGTGACTCACCCCTGCTGAGCTCTTCGGAAGAGTTCTCTCAGCACCGATTGCCTGAACTGAACAGGTAAACTGAGGGTTACATTATCTTCAAGGAATATCTTCACCAAGTCCTGTAACACACAGTTTGACAGTCAATGGATGGTAAAAAAAAAAAAAAAACCAAATAAACAAAAGCCAACAAAAGAGATGAAGTAATTTTCTGTCTGATAAAAGAGATCAAACTATCAGAAGCAGCTTGCACCCGTACGTAATACTTAAACAACCAGAAAGGGACCAAACAATAACAGTTCCTCATCATCAGAGAATCAAAAAATTCAACCCCCAAACTTGCCTCTCTAACCAGCAACAGCCTCTGAATCCCAAAGAGTTGGACTCCACCTGAAAATTCTACACATTGGTTAGCAGAAATTATTCACACTGTATTTATATTGAGACATTTCAATCTCCTATGTACCAGATGATGTTACAGCCCTGGATGGGTGTGCTCTGAACCACACTGTCAATTATTAACCAGGGCACTTAAGTTTACTGAAATCCCTATCAGCTGAGGTGGAATCATCCACATGGAATGACAAACCCCTCCCTCAAGTGTATGTGGGTCTGTTTAAGCACCCTACCTGATAGTTACCAGACTTCATACAGCTATGGATTTGACTATAAGGAGTTGCCTGTTGGGATGCATCATCAGAGGATGAGGTAAGAATTCCACAAGCTTGACAATATCCAGCTAACCTCTCTTCATCTATGGTAAAGTGAAGCGATGATGAACCATTCTGGAAAGTTCAGAGGAAAGCAAATGTTAGTGAGCAAAATGTCACGAAACATAAACTTGCATCCCACAAATGCAGACTCTCAATTTCCCCAGCTCAGGGGAAAGCAATAGAAGAATGTGTGTTTGCAGGTACTTTTGTAATCTCCTCTTTACACCTCAGACCATTTTTTGGCAATTTAGACAAAAACCTGAAGCAAACTAAAGATGAAAGCATAGAATTGTTTTGGCTGGAGAAGACCTCTAAGATCACTGAGTCCAATCACGAACCCAACACCACCATGGCCATTAAACCACATCCCAAAGAGCCATGTTCATAAGTTCCTTGAACATTTCCAGGCACAGTGACTCCACCACCTCCCTGGGCAGCCTGTACCAAAGCCTGACCTGTTCCTGTTTTCTTGAGGTGGGAGGGGAAGTGATATAGAGAAAATCTAAACCAAGTGTTGGCTCCAGCACAGGTTTCTTGGTGTCCACCAGTTTTGCCGGTAAAGTCTCCCTCTCTAGAGATATTCAAACCCTTCCTGGGTATGTTCCTGTGTGATCTGCTCTAGGTGATCCTACTCTGGCAGAGGGATTGGACTGGATGAGCTTTCAAGGTGCCTTCCAGCACCTGACATTCTGTGATTCTCTCATTAAAATATTCCAATTAGCCTCAAACCAGCACACTGGGGCAGCAAGAAGCAAAAGTCAGAACTATAATGGGGTGAATAAAGTCACAATGAGCATGGAGATGATCTGACCTGGCTGGAGGCACCTCTCAGAGTAAGGTCCATTGAAGCATTGCTCTGTCTAATGTTGAGCACTGAGCTAAGCTCCCCAGGTGAGAAACTCTGGTGGTGCCTAAACTGTGGCCATAGGATACTTCCCAGTATGCAGAAAGTGTTGCAGCCAGTTCCCAGTCTGGGCAGTCGAAAAGGGCCAGAGCCACTGTGAGTGAGGAAAGCTGAGCCTATGCCAAGTCTCACTCACTTGCTCCTTGTTTGTTTTGGGTGACTTTTTCCCCTTCTTTCCCTTACAGCAGAATCCACCTGACATTTTGGCCACCTTAGCATGCCCTCTTAGCTTTGCATGAGTCTGCATCTGCTCTTGCTTAGGCTGAAATGAACCAGGATGGGGGCTGTGAAAACCCATTGGGGTGTGGAAATTCCACTGAGGTGGTGCTAAGCATGCAGCTCTGGATGGTTATGGGTGGAGGGGTTGCTTGTGAGAAAAAGGAAGAAGTGGGAAAATGCCGATTGCTTCCTGATACAGGATGCTGAAGCTTTTCACTGAAAAGATTCAATACAGCTGAAAACAACATATCTGAATCCTGAATTTAAATGTTGTGTTTTCCAAAAGGTCAGAACATGGCAATCTGACAATCAAGAGAAAGAGATAAAGAAACAGAAGTGTTGTATGGGCGGTAACTTTCCCCCAAAATACCTCACCATAACCAAACAAAACAATGGGCACTGTTCACCCAAATTCTTATTAGTATAGGAGATGTTATTCTTGCATCAAAACAATTTGTGTAATAGAACATTAACTACAAAATGCAGAACAAAGCAGAGCAATGTTTTTGCAGCTAACAGAATTTCAAACGAGGCACAGCAGGAAAACCCAAAAACTGTGGCTGAATTCCCACTAAGATTCTTGTGTGTGCCATTAATACTTAATCAGATTGCTAAAGAGGGGAGCAATAACTCAGAGAAGTATTTCTAGCAGAGGTGCACACAGATGCTGATGAAACACTCATTACCTTGGCAACCAGTTCCTTGGTTTTGAAAAACTTCTCTTTGGCGTTTTGATGAACAGCTGCGTTTGTAGACCCTTGTTGAAAATAGATTGCACCCAAATCATAGCAAACCTGCAAACAGCATTGATGTAAATATGCAAGAAGATCTGTTTTAAGTCAAGACTGACTATCTGAGTTCAAACTTGACCTGTACTTTAAACCATTCCTGGTTTCATCTAAGGTACTGATGTGCTGCAAAGTTTTCCCGATGTATTTCATAGACTGGCCCAGCTTGGAGCAGCTGATTTCTCAGGCCCCTTCCAACACTCCTCCCATGGGCAGGGAAGCCTCTGACCTAGGTTTGACTGCTGAAGCCCTCAGCCAATCTGGCCATGAACACCTCCAGGGAGGAGGCATCTACAACTTCCCTGGGCAGCCTGTTCCAGAGTGTCACCACCTTCAGGCTACAGAACTTCTTCCTAGGATCCAGTCTAAAACTCCCTCAGCTTGAAACCATTTCCCCTTGGTCGGTCTCTAGACACCCTCGTGAAAAGTCCCTCTGCAGCCTTCCTGAAGGATCCCTTCAGCTATTGACAGGTAGCTTTAAGGTCTTCCTGGAGTCTTCTCCAGGCTGAACAACCCCAGCTCCCTCAGCCTGTCCTCAGAGCAGAGCTGTTCCACCTTCAGTTGTTTCCTCTTTAACTGCAACCTCAGTGTGAGTTAAGTCTACACAGGCATCACCAAACTGCAGAAGGATTTCCACAAACAACAGTGCAATAAGCTAACCTTGCCATGGCTTATTCCAGAGACAGGGAACAGTGAGAGGTTGGAGATGGGGGAAAGCAACAGTATTTACAGTGCTGAAATAAGTTATAATAATGTAAAAACTAAATCAGTAATCTCTCAGTGCATTAAAGAACACATGAAATATTAACAGAAATCAGTGGAATTAATTTATCTCACAAATATTACCTAACACTTTCAATATAGAGCAAGTTAAAAATCCAAAACTTCAGTACAGAATGTAAGCTACCTGACACTGTATCTCCTCTGCAGTGATTTTCAGCCCAGCTGTGGAACTCTCTGTTTCTCCATTCACCATACCAGGTTCCATGGCTAATAAATCCAGAGTTCTTATGGTGTGAACATAAAGATCTTTGTTTAATTTAAGTGCCCCTTCTAGGACCAGGATGGAATCAGCAGCCTGCTCCTTCAACTGTAATAGTACAAATGCACAGAAGAAAAATTAACCTCTTAGCTTTGAGTTTATTCTGGGTTTAAATTAATACTAGAAATGTAACAGTATACTAGAAAGAGAGTAAAAATAGTTGTCCTTTTACACCTGTTTTATTGCTAGGTAGAATCTGCTCCTGTATTTCAGAGGATGGTTAAAGTTGGAAAGGACTTCAGAGATCATCTACTTCAACCCCTCTGCCATGGGCAAGGACACCTCTCAACTAGACTTGGTTACTCAAGGCCTCATCTAACCTGGCTTTGAACATCTACAGGGAGGAGGCAGCCACAACCTTCCTGGGTAATCTGTTCCAGAGTCTCATCACCTTTATACTGATGAACTTCCTTCTAAGTTTGGAACAGATGATCCTTGAGGTCACTTCCAACCTGGTATTCTATGAATCTATGAAGATCCAGTCTAATTCCATTCTCCCTCAGCTTCAAACCATTCCCCACGACATCCCTGGGCAGCCTAAGCCAGAGTCACCACCCTGGTAATGAAGAACTTCTTCCTAAGCTCCAGTCTAACGCTGCTCTGCCTCAGCTTCAAACCATTCCTCCTTGGCCTGTCTCTAGACACCCTTAGAAAAAGTCTCTCTGAAGCCTTCCTGTAGGCTCCCTTCAGCTACTGGAAGGCAGCTCTAAGATTCTGCCAGAGTCTTCTCTTCTCCAGGCTGAACACCCCCCAGCTCCCTCAGCCTGTCTCCATAGCAGAGCTGCTCCAGCCCTTGGATCATTTCCTGTACAAGAAAGAAAATGCTGATTTCTGTATTAGCTGCTCAACTTTCTGTTAGCTGCTTAACTTTCAGTTAAACCAAACATTTTTTTCTGTTTCATCTACATCTTTTTGGCTATTTTGGGAGCATTATGTTATGCCAGCAGCCATATTATGAATGTTAAGTTGTTTCACAGCTGAACAAATCCAGCTTCTACAGGAACAGCAAGACTTTTTTCAAGCAGCTACACACTTATCCATGCTCATCTGTTTGAAGAAATTATTAACAAGTAAAAAAACTGCAGAAAATGTAAAATTCATTAGATGAATCCAAGTAGAACAAAAGGAGGGAAGTGAGCTAGGCTACTTAGGGATGTAAAGAGCACGTTCCCCTTCTTGCCTGTCATAGAAAAGGCCTTAGGTACAATTAGCATTCTACTGAAAGCTACACACAGAAATCACTAAGCTATTAAATCCTTTTAAAGAAACATTTTGCACCTTGAATTTTGCTGCCATATGATTTTGCTTAACTAGTAATCACACACTGATTTTGTAGAGGTTTACTCTATTCATATGGCTCCAGTGGTGGGCTGATGAAAGAGTATTTCAACCCCACAAAATCACCCCCAGCACAGAGAGAGCAGCATCCAAAAGGCACACAGTGGAACTGTGGCAAGCATCAATGGACTGAATTCAACATTTCCTGCCCATTCCTATTTACATGTAAATTCAAACAGAAAGAGGAGCAAAAGAGACTCACCACTTTCAAAATATTTTCAGTTAGCTCTTTTTCTTGCTGCATTTGGCTCATCCTGGGAAACAAGAGAGAAGAGATGAAGATTTCAGTTATAAAGTAAACCTTTATCTTATTTTACTTCATGTTCCAGACCAAACCAATTCATTCATAGTGAGTTTTAATGACATTTTCAACATCATTATGGGTTTAAACTGGCAGAGGGGAGATTTAGACTGGATGTCAGGAGGAAGTTCTTTCCAATGAGGTGGTGAGACACTGGAACAGGTTGCCCAGGGAGGCTGTGGTTGCTCCCTCCCTGGAGGTGTTCAAGGCCAGGTTGGAGGAGGCCTTGAGTGACCTGTACTAGTGGGAGGTGTCCCTGCCTATGGCAGGGGGTTGGAACTAGATGATCCTTGAGGTGCCTTCCAACCTTACCATTCTATGATTCTATGATTATGCAGGACCACTGACACCTCTCTATCTGAAACACAGAATTAAAGGATGGAAAGGTAGTTTGGGATGAGATTGTAACTTCCATTTTATTTGCCTACAAAGTTTTCATTGCTCTTTTGTATAAAAATCATATTGTTAGCATTAGCAAAACTATCATGAAGAAAGCAGCTTCCACAGCTTCAAGCCTCTTGAAGCTTCACTATTTAAATCTGCTCAAGCACATGCCAGAAGCAGAAATGTCTTCATGTAAAAATTAAAGGTATTTTTAAATTGTTTCTTCAGACAGAATTTTTGATTCAGGATCAGACATATAGGACAACATAAGATCTATAGTAAAATCAGTAGCATTTTTAACCAACATACTTAACAGCCTCTACCAGACAACTGCAGCTTAATGCTAGAGCATAAAAATAACAAAACCAACATGAAAAGTACCACTAAGATACAGATTTCTCCAGTAAAGTTTGGAGCAACATAAAAATAAGTCAACCCCAGGATGAAGCTGAGAAAAATACCAACCCACCTATCAACCCCAGGCTGCAGCTGAAAAACAAACACCTATCAACCACAGGTGTGCACAAAATCACAGAATCATAGAATGGTAAGGCTGGAAGGGACCTCAAGGATCATCCAGTTCCAACCCCCTGCCATAGGCAGGGACACCTCCCACTAGTACAGCTCACTCAAGGCCTCGTCCAATCTGGCCTTGAACACCTCCAGGGAGGAAGCAGCCATAACCTCCCTGGGCAACCTGTGCCAGTGTCTCACCACCCTCACTGCAAACAACTTCCTCCTAACATCCACTTTCAATCTCCCCTCTGCCAGTTCAAACCCATTGCCCCTTGTCCTGTCATTGCAAGACCTTGTCAACAGTCCCCCCCCAGCCTTTCTGTAGCCCCCTTCAGATCCTGGAAGGCTACTCTAAGGTCTCCTGGAAGCCTTCTCTTCTCCAGGCTGAAGAGCCCCAACTCTCTCAGCCTGTCCTCACAGCAGAGCTGCTGCAGCTCTCTGAGCATCTTGGTGGCATCCTCTGGACCCACTCCAACACTTCCATGTCCTTCCTGTGCTGAGGGCTCCAGAACTGCACACAGGACTGCAGGTGGGATCTGAGGAGAGCAGAGTAACGGGGTAGAATCCCCTCCCTTGCCCTGCTGCCCACACTGCTCTTGCTGCAGCCCAGGACTTGGTTGCTGTCTGGGTTGCACGCAAAATCCAACTGTAAGACCTGTAACTTACACATTTAGCTGAGGTGGACCAGGTTTTGCTTGCTTTACAGGGAAACTGCTTTGAACAATCGTCCTTATGGCCCTACAGAGAGGAGAACATTCAAGGAAAGAGCAGTATTAGCCTTATAAGTGTAATAAGCAGACTACAGCCCTCTTCATAGTATCAGTTGACCACTTTAGATGCATTATGCCCTAAGAATTCGGCCTCTGCTCAAGAGAAAAATTAGAAATGCTCTTATGGCCTTCAAAAGATAAGAGACAGCAAAAACTTTATCTTTAAAAGGTGAAATCTCAAACTACTACCTTGAGGGTTTTTTTTTTTTCCTTTTAAGGGAACAAATCCAGCTGTAAAATAGCTTTTCAGACTCAGCTCCTCATTAGAATTGACCTACAGCTCACATTCATTATTACTTTTAGATTCTTTTTCCTTCTAGGTACAAGCATACAGGCAGAAGAAAACACTGCTTTGTTCTATCATGATTTTGAGATTATTGCCTTAAAGCAGTTTTACCATCTGTTGTAGAGTATTATTGCCATTGCAGTGGTTGGAGGCAAGCTGGACAAGTCTACATCCACGTGTTTAGTTCCTGGGGGAACTTTGCTGATACACAGAAGTTCATTCAGTAGCATGTTCAATACAGGAACAGACAAGCTATTAAAAAAAAAAAAGAAGAAGAAGAGAAAAGAGTGAATCAGATACTTCAGGCAGTAATGCAGCTTCTGGAATGTTCAGCTAGGACTGAACCTTCCACATGAAAACGAGAAGGCATGCAGGCTAGACTGGACCACACTAAACCAAGAATAAATCAAACCCAATCACTAATTTAGACCACACTAAACCAAGAATAAATTAAACACAATCACTAATTTAGACATTATTGGAAATTTTAAGTGATCAGCTACTGCCAAGTACCTTTGATCTTGTGAAAAACCTGCATTCTTTGCAACCAGCACTAAAAACAACCAAGGAAACCATACTTTTAGCAACTAAAGCCAGAATTCCTGGTTAACAGATTTCAGTTATTGTGTTATGTCAAACTAGCAGTAAAACCAGCAGTTTGTTGGTTTCAAATATGTGAGGCCCAGTGATTTTGTTTCCATTGGCAGAAGTGGAAGATCTGTGTAAACCAGTGGAATGCTTATGAAAAAACAGCTCAAGCTGTTATTTCATTCCATTTTAACTACCATGAGTGAACCTTTGGGTATAATCAGGTAAAAAACAAAAAAGTGTGTTTCTTAATTGTTAGGGGCTAGAAAGGACCTTGAAACATCATCTAGTCCAATGCCCCTGCCAGAGCAAGATTACCTAAGGCAGGTCACACAGGAATAAATTCAGGTGGGTTTGGAGTGTCTCCAGAGAAGGAGACTCCACAACTCCTCCGGGCAGCCTGCTCCAAGACTTTGTCAACCTCACAATGAAAAAGTTTTCCCTTTTGTTTCTCTGGAACCTCCTCTGCTCCAGCTTGCACCCAGTGCCCCTTGTCCTATCACTGGACATCACTGAGCAGAGCCTGGCTCTGTCTACCTGACCCTTGCAATTTACATATTTATAAAAACAGCATCATAGAATGGTTTAGGTTGGAAGGGACCTCAAAGCTCATTCAGTTCCAACCCCCTGCCATAGGCAGGGACACCTCCCACTAGTACAGGTCACTCAAGGCCTCCTCCAACCTGGCCTTGAACACCTCCAGGGAGGGAGCAGCCACAACCTCCCTGGGCAACCTGTGCCAGTGTTTCACCACCCTCACTGTAAAGAACATTAATGAGGTTAATGAATTAGCTGAAATGACTTCAGGATGGTCCTCAACAAAACACCACAGATGGGCAACACCATGCTATCAAAACCCACAATCAGCTCACCAGGCACAGAGCAGAGCTGATTTCTGAATCAGGATTCTACCACAGGGTTTAGTGGTGGACTTGACAGTGTTAGGTTAATGGTTAGACTCAACGATCCTTAAAAGGTCTTTCCTAACTTAAATGGTTCTATGATTCTCTGCTAGTTACAGCTAGAGCAAGCACTGACCCTAAGATTTTACTCTGCTAAGTGCAGCTGCCTAATGTGCTTAGCAATGCCAGAGCAGAGAGCTTTCCAACTGTTCTACCTCAAGCTGTTCAGCAGCCAAAATCATTTGGGTTCGAGAAATACAAAGGATAAATGCAAAAGTGAAGTTTACATTTCAGCCTCGCTCTGGTTCAATAATCTAGTTCATAGATGCACAGAGCTCTTTACATCACCAAGTCTGGAGCAAGACCTCCAACCTGGAGCATGTCAGAACAGAGAAACTTAAGCTAGTTTTGTCACTGAAGGAAATGTAACCTAGAATTTACCTTTATGCAGTGTAGATGTGCACATCTACTAACACACACACACACACCCCTCCTCCTTTCTAAACTGTAAATAGTATTGTGTGCTGGTTTGAGGCCAATTGGAGTATTTTAATGAGAGAAATGAGATCACTGGTTGTGAAAATAATGATGAAGTCTATATTATTCATTGGTTTGCTGAAAGGGATAAAAAGCTAAACCAGTTTGTCCCACTTGTTTTTTTCTGGGACACTGCTTCCTTCTGCTCCTCCTTCACTGTGCTTTAGTATCTTCCACTAACAAGTAACAGCTTTGCTGGTGGTTTTGTTTGTCTGTCTGGGAAAGGAGAGATAGAAAAAGGGTGGTTTTGAGCCCTTCTTGGCAGTTACTTTGTCCAGGAGGGAATTTAGATGCCTGTATTATTTCTAAATTGTATATAATTGTAAATACACTGTGTATATATGCTTGTAAATTTAGCTCTGCTGCAAATACAGCTTCATCTTACTTCTGAGCTGTCTGAGCTGGTATGGTCCACTTCAACAGTGGTGGGAGGAAAGGTTCCTAACCCATTACATACTCATTTGCTCAGAAACACTGCCTTTACCCAACCCCTTTTCTAACTCACAGACCAAATCAGACTGGTTTCAGTAGTTACACCCAAGATGACCTTTGAGGGTCCCTTCCAACCTGATGCAATCTGAGAATCTATCATCAGAAAAGGGAGCAAGACAGATTTCCATTTGTTAAAACAACAACCTCAAGCCACTTAAGTAATTTCAGCATGAAGAGGTACAGACCTTTTCTCTAATACATCCAAATCCCACCTCAGATGAGCAGCAACTTTAAGAGCGAGGAGTTTTAAAATGCGGTTTCTTTTGTTATCAGGTGGTGGCTGGACTTGGTTCTGTTCATTCACTGATGGTTTTGAAGCTTGTTCCAAGAACTGGACAATCAGCTGTACTGGTGGGGGATCTGCAAGAAACCACAGCTTCAAATTCTTTGTAAGCACCTATGAAAAGGGGTCTTACTCCTTTGTCATTTATACAGCTGGGGTCTTACTCCCTTGTCATTTATACAGCTGACACTGTCACTTGGCAGAGCCTAGCCCTTAACAGTACCTTGCTTATATTCACTCAAGCCAGACCATTAACCTATCTCTAACTCTCAAGTCTGCTTGCCCATGGTAACCACTTGCCCAGAGCTTTATTTTTACTATTTAGCCCAAATTATGCTTCAGTATCATCATATACACCAAAGAAACGCTGCCTACTGAAATCACAAGTCAGCTGTTGTAAAAATATGCACCTGCTTGTAAGTTCCCTCTGCATTTTAAAATACATTTACAGGCCTCTACTGGTACTTCAGAAGACACTGAGAAGATACTTTCAGTCTGATTTCTTTTCAAACAAGAAAGTGCCCACCAATCTCTCCCTTGCAGTAAGGTGTAGGCTCTCCAGTACCTTTTGAGAGCTTAAGTACAGTCTGATTTCTTTTCAAACAAGAAAGTGCCCACCAATCTCTCCCTTGCAGTAAGGTGTAGGCTCTCCAGTACCTTTTGAGAGCTTAAGTACAGTCTGATTTCTTTTCAAACAAGAAAGTGCCCACCAATCTCTCCCTTGCAGTAAGGTGCAGGCTCTCCAGTACCTTTTGAGAACTTCAGTATTTCCAGTTTGAAACACTGAAGCCACATCATAATCATTACTCACTGAGCTTTGCCAAAGGTAAAGCTAATATTAAACACTATTTTTAACGGTAAAATAGCAGTGTAAGATCTAAGGACAAAGGCATAGCCTGACTATATTTAAATCCACTTTTTGTAGAGGCAATACTGCTGCAGATTTTCCTTTCCTCCAGCTGCTTGTAGAATTCTAGTCCTGAAAAGGACGATTCACAGATTAGCTACTTGTGCTGGTTTGAGGCTAACTGGAGAAATTAAGAAAATATTATAGGTTGTGAAAAGCAAACACTGGTGAGGTCTACTTCACTCATAGGCTTGCTGAGATGTGTAATAACAGGAACACAAACATAAGATGCTCTCGGGCTCTGTAGTTGTTTTTTGTCTTGACCTCTCTGCTGAATAACCTAAATAACCACTCCACTTTTAACCCCGCTGGCTCATCCTCCAAACTCACCTTGCACGTAATGCAGACCCTGGGGTAAGGTAGAGGGGTGGGGAGAAGGTGGAAGGGTGGTTGGGAGCCCCTCTTGGGGACTCTGATTTCTGAGAGGGGGGATTGTGTTTCTGTATTACCTTTAACTTGTATAAGCCTGTAACTATTCCTGTCTATTGTGTCTATCTCTGCTTGTACATTGTGCTGAGCTGTAAGCAGAGCTTCAGTCCTTAACTTCCAGCTGGCTGAGTCTAGTCTGGGGAATTTTACAAAGTGTGGGGGGCAGGCAACTCCCCAACCATCACGCTACTTGAGAACACGGTGGCGTTCTCATAACCTAGGCTGCCATTCACCTCTGAAGCTGAGCACCTTCCGCTCTGAACCTTTAGCACTCTGGTTCCTGCCGCTAGCAAGGCTTTAAGGGGCACAAAGCAGCTGCAAGCTGTAACGGTGTTTTACCGACGCCACTTGGCGTTGCACAAATAAACGCTCACACCCCCATCGCGGAAGATTAAAGAATGAAACCGATAGGAAAGCCAACGCAGTGCGACTAAAACACATCGTGTGCGTTAACCGAGCACCCAGCGGCCTTGCCGCCCCTGTCCGGTCCGCCCCGACTTGGCCACCACCGAGCCAGGCCTGCAGCCCCCCTGCATCGCCACTCCTGGAGGCTCCTCCTCGTCCCAGCCTGCCCTCCGGCCGGGGGCTATTTGCTCGCCGCGTTGCCAGCGCCGAGGCAGGTTTCTCGGTCACCGCGGAACCAGCGCCGGGGCAGCAACCTCCCGCGGCGCCTATCCGGGGAAGGGAAAGCCAGAAACGAGGTAAGCAGCGAGGGAAGGACGCGGCCGAGCGGGCAAACGGTGCACGGCCGGCAGCGCCAGCAGCAAGCCCCGGGAAAGCAGAGGCAGCGGCCGAGCCGCAGGCCGCAGCGGCGAGGAAAAGCCCTTCCAGAGGAACGAGCGAGCATTTCTTCCCCGGGGCCCGGGAGCGCCGCCAGGCTGCGTCCAAACCGAGGGCAGGTGGCGGCCAACCAGGCAAGGCCGCGCCGCACGCACCGGGAGTAGGCTTCTGCAGGTGCTGCTCCAGCAGCGCCTCCTCCAGCAGGAACTCGAACCAGGAGGTCTGCGGCGGCGTGCAAGGCCGGCTGGAGGTGGCGGCTTCCCGGTCCGCCGCTTCCGCGCTCATCGCTGCCGCCGCTGCTCCTGCTGCTGGCCCCGAAGTCGTCCGCGTAGGTCGCAGCCTCCAGCACGATGGCAGCAGCAAGATGGCCGCGGCCGCCGCCCCGAAGCGCAGCAGAGGGAGGAGCCCCGCAAGGCGGGGCCGTAGCGCGGCGGCTCTGCGGAGGGAGCTCGGTGGCCGGCAGAGGAGCGCGGGCAGGTCGCCGCAGCGCCGCTACCTTCCCTACCTGCGTCCCCCTCCGCATAGAGATTCTCAGCGCCGCGTCCCAGCCCCAGCCGAAAAAGTGGCTTCCGCCACTCATCCTCACAGCAGCACCCCGCAGGCTCATAAACCCTCCCTTGTCTCGCATCTCCCCGGTTTCCTTCCCCTGCTGCTGCTTGATAGCGGTAAATAACATTTTATGTTTGTAGTGACTTGCAGCTATCTGGAGAACGGAGCAAGGAAGGAGTGCTCCGAGCTTGGCCCCTGCAGTGGTGAGAGCATGCTCCTGCAGTTCAGCCCAGGGTAAAACGGCTGAACCTGCACACCTTAACGCCTCAGGAAGAAGCAAAGAACTGAAGACCTCGATCCATGACGGAGAAAGGCAGATTTGATGGCAGAAGCAGCTACTGACGCTGTTGTTAAGATGTCCACGTTTAAATAGCCCATAGCTGGTTTTGCTACTCTTAAGCTGCAACTAGCCAGGAGATCACAGAATCACAGACACATCCAGGTTGGCAAAGCCCCTCAGGATCACCAAGTCCAACCTAGAACCCTGCTCTACAGGATTCTCCTTAAACCATATCCCCAAGCACCACATCCAAAAGCTTTTCAGACATCCTTCTTGCTAAGATGCAAGTCCAACCTAGAACCCTGCTCTACAGGATTCTCCTTAAACCATATCCCCAAGCACCACATCCAAAAGCTTTTCAGACATCCTTCTTGCTAAGATGCAAGTCCAACCTAGAACCCTGCTCTACAGGATTCTCCTTAAACCATATCCCCAAGCACCACATCCAAAAGCTTTTCAGACATCCTTGTTGCTGAGATGCCAATGCCCATGAGAGGAGGATGACTAGCAGAAGCTTTGAACTATTTGAGTAATTTGACTTAATTTCTCAAATATTTTAACCGAGAAGAGTCCACAAAGGCTGCACAGCAAGTTTCCAGTGGTAGGTGCACATTGCAGATCCAGTGCAAACCTCTTTTGCCCTGGTCACTGCTGTAAGCAGGCAGGCTGGATTTCCTCTCCTACAGGCAACAGCCACAGCTCCTGCAGCAAGCAAAACTGGGGATGCTTCTTCAGACCTAGTGCCTGGTGTGGCCCTTTCCCAGTCTCAGTTCATCTACCCATGCAGCTAGATAGTGAGAGTGACCCAACAGCCATAAACATTCTGCACTTTGCTCTAAGCAATCCAGGGAGACAGAACTGTCCTCTTGTGTTCTGTGAGTAGACCATTACATCTACTGACCATGATGCACCTTCTGTTATGCATAGAATGGTGTAGGTTGGAGGGGACCTCCAAAGATCATCCAGTCCAACACCCCCACCCCCCACCCCCCCNCAACCCTTTCCAGTGTTCCACCACACTCATGGTAAAGGTCCTGTTATTACAAACAGGAGGGCTCAGGGCAGGTGGGATTTTCAGGTGGATGTGGCTGCACAAAGATTTGCACACAGAGATGGAAAGCTCTTACTTAAGAAGGGCTGAAGAAAAGTGATTCTAAAAGACAGAAGTCCTACAACTGCTAGAACTGGCCTCAAAGCAAATAAACTGTAGGCTATGTGCTCATGTCTGTCTCTTAAGCATCCTCAAACGAACTCCCAGCTGGTGATCTCCAGAAAAAGTGAAACATTGATCACAACATCCAAGGGTAAAGCAGACTTGATTCAAGGCAGACTTGATTCAATGCAGTAAGGTATGAAAGAAAGACAAAAGGTACTGGTTTTCCTGTGGAGCCTCACCTTGAATATTTCCAGGGACGGGGCCTCAGCCACCTCCCTGGGTGACCTGTTCTGGTGCTCCAGCACCCTCATGGTGCTTGTTCCTAACACTACAGTCTAAATCTACTCTTCTCTAATTTGAAGCCATTGCCCCTCGTCCTATCACTTCATGTCTTCAGCTATTTGATGGGGGAAAATTAACTACTACTTCAGCTTTCCTGAGTTGTTGTTTAATTCATCCATAGGTAACATGTTCAGTTGCAGAATATGAATTACAAGGTAATCCTCTGGGAGGTCACAGTTAGCTTGTTGGCATTATTTGTAGCACATTGCTTAAATGAGTCTCTTTTGGAAGGGGCAAGTTACCAACAATTGACCTAAGCTTTATTTGACACCAAATTCAGAAGAGGGAGGAGTAATAAAAATCACACACATTCCATGACAGCATTCTAAGAGCCCAAAACTCAAAACAGTTGTGTTACTGAAGTTCTGGGGCTCAGCTGTTCTCCTCCGCAGCAGCAACATTTGTCATAGCCTCAGAGGTAAGGAGATTTTGTAGTTTCTTACCACACCACACATCTTTAGAAAGGAAGGGGAAATTTCCATTAAGCAAGATGTGGCTAGATGTTAATGAAGAAACAGTGTTTATTTTTTATATAGGTTTGTAAGAACAATCAATGCTCAGCCAGGTGAGACTTTGGCATGGCTCATACTGACTCTTTGCTCCAAATCTCTCTGCTAAATATTGCTGGGTTACTATCACAATAATTTTTAATGTATCATAATCATTTCATGGAATGAATGCAGAATGTTTATTCATTTTACATGGTGGTTTCATTCCATTGGTTATCAGTGTAAATTATATTTGTTCTAAAGCCAAGTGTAAGGTTCTGTACCTGGGTAGGCACAATCCCAAGCACAACTCCAGGCTGGGTGGGGAATGGCTGAGAGCAGCCCTGAGGAACAGGACCTGCGGGTCTGGGGTGATGAAAAGCTCAACCTGAGCCTGCAGTGTGAGTGCAGCCCACACAGGCTACAGCAAGAGCAGTGTGGCAGCAGGGCAAGGGAGGGGATTCTGCCCCTTGGCTCTGCTCTCCTCAGACCCCAACTGCAGTCCTGTGTGCAGATCTGGAGCTCCCAGCACAGGAAGGACATGGAACTGTTGGAGCGAGTCCAGAGGAGGCCATGAAGATGCTCAGAGGGCTGCAGCAGCTCTGCTGTGAGCACAGGCTGAGAGAGTTGGGGCTGTGCAGCCTGTGCAGCCTGGAGAAGAGAAGGCTTCCAGGAGACCTTAGAGTAGCCTTCCAGGATCTGAAGAAGGCTACAGGAAGGCTGGGGAGGGACTGTTGACAAGGTCTTGCAATGACAGGACAAGGGTCAATGGGTTTGAACTAGCAGAGGGGAGATTGAAACTGGATGTTAGGAAGAAGTTGTTTGCAGTGAGGGTGGTGAGACACTGGAACAGGTTGCCCAGGGAGGTTGTGGCTGCTCCCTCCCTGGAGGTGTTCAAGGCCAGGTTGGATGAGGCCTTGAGTGAGCTGTACTAGTGGGAGGTGTCCCTGCCTATGGCAGGGGCTTGGAACTGGATGATCTTTGAGGTCCCTTCCAACTTTACCATTCTATGATTCTATAATAGTATCTAAATCTTTCTTCTAAGTACAAAAGTATTTCGCTTTTTTTTTTAAAGCTAAGTAAAATGATGACTAGTGAAGAAAGATCTGATTTTAAAGCAATATTTATAAATCAAACAAAGTGCCAAGACTTCAATAAAAAAATGACATATTGAGTATTATGTTGTACTGGTAATTAAGAAACACTGAGTAGAACACAAATTAAAAAGGAACAAAAAAAACAACTTAGCACTTTAGAGCTTTCAAGCACTTTTAACATCCACACATGGGCCACTGGAAGCTACCCCTTCATAGAGGTGAGGGAAAGGGGAAGAAAAAGGTGATCTGCCTGAGGTCACAGAGGTAAATGTTCAAGTCAGTGTTAGATTTCAGAAGCTCCTGACTCCCTTTCTGTGCTCAAACCACACTCTTTTTTTTTTGTGGTGAGTGCAAGTATGAGGAGGTAAAGGGGCACAGAATAGATTTCCCATGCTTTCTGCTTTGAGGATCCCAATTTTTGCAACCATAGAATCATAGAACCACTAAGGCTGGAAATGACTTTTAGGATCGTCAAGTCTCACCATAACCCAACTACCATAACCACTGAAACATGTCCTGAAGCACCACACCTCTAGCTTCTCCAACACCTCCAGGGATGGTAACTGCACCACCTCCCTGGGCAGCCTGTTCCAACACCTCACCACTCTCCCAGTAAAGATGTTTTTCCTAATGCCCAATCTAAAGCTCCTCTGGCATAACCTAAACCCATTTCCTCACATCCTATTGCTGGTTACCTGGGAGAAAGACCAACGCCAGCCTCACTTCAGCCTCTTTCAGGGAGCTGTAGAGAGCAATGAGGTCTTCCCTCAGCCTTCTCTTCTTAACAGACCCCAGCTCCTTCAGCAGTTCCCTGTATGACCACCTACAAACCCCTCATCAGCCTCATTGCTCTTCTCTGACTTGTCCTGATTCAGTTCCAGCTTTGGCTTGGGTGCCCTGATTTCTTTCCGTACCTTCTGTCAACTCTTCTGTTTTCCAGCTGCAAACTCTGAATCACAGAACCTTAGAGGTTGGAAGGGACCTCCACAGATCATCCAGTCCAACCTCCCTGCCAAGGCACGACCAGCCAGGGTAGTTAGCACAGGAATGCACCCAGGTGGGTTTTGAAATTCTTCAGAGAAGGAGACTCCACAGCCTCTCTGGGCAGCCTGCTCCAGTGAAGAAGAGTTCCATGTGATAAGAAAAGTTGGGAATTAAAGCTTACTGAATAGAAGCTTTCCCCAGGTCTTACAACTGCTTTTAAGAAGAGCATAAAATTGTCACAGCAGCAAAGTGCTATTCACAGCTAGGATGTTTCTACTTTTTTCCTCTCTTTACAGGTCATTAGAGTCAGACAGAGAAAGCTTCACATGGCTGGGCAGCCTGTAATAGTGAGTGAGGTGGTGTGTGTGATGTCAAGACAAAAGCTGACAATAAAACTAGAAAATTCAAAGTGTTTTATACTTAACATTTGCAGTAATTATTTCATAGTCTAAAATGAATGCAATTAAAAAAAAAAAAAAAAAAAAGAAAAAAAAGTCCTACCCATTGTAACCTGCCTGGTGGGATTCATATTCATACTAGGGAGAAAATAATTCAACTTCTTGCATCCAGGATAATTCTAGTAAGTCACTGTGGTCTAGAGGTATAGGATAAAACTATTCTATACAGATAGTACATCCCAAAGTTTTCCAGAAGATTCATGCTTTTAAAAGCCTTTTGCACATCTACCATTAAACAGCTGTTTGTACAGTGAATACAAAAAAGGTGATTCAGATGATCACTGCTGGCAACAGTGAGAATATCACACTACTGGCACTAAGAGCTTGCATCAAGTAAGTTACCTGATGTACCTTAGATATATTTAAAAAAAAAAAAGGCATTCTAAAAAGTGGTGTCCATGTCTCATGGCAATGTGTCAAGTTCCCTTAGCTCTGGTTCCAAATGTTCATTGGAGACCTTGTAGATTTCTTTAAGCTTGTCAAACTTTGACCCCCACTCTTGGAGGCGATCGTAGCTTAGATCTTCATCACCACGAATGGAGTCCAAGGAGCTAAGGCTCCCTGCTAGAGAGCATTGCCCTTCTAAGCAGTAAAAATGAACAGTGTCAGCTGGAAGACTCTGTAGGTCATTGTCTGCATCCCAGATGATCCGAGACACATATTCCTTTAGGTCTGGAGTGCTGGCAACAGCTGATGTTGATGGGGTTTGATGTGCATGTTTTGGAAAGGAGTCTCTTTTTGAGCCACTGGTTGTCCTGCAGTGTGGAGCAGCTGCACTTGAGGAGAAGTGGGGAACAGTATGGAGAGGTTTCTTCAGGTCATCTATGTCGTAAGCGTTCTAAGGGGGGTGAAAAAAACCCAACAAAACAGACCAGTGTAAACATCAAAGAGAAACAACACAGAAAGAAACAGGTTAAAAAAAACAAACCAGATTTAAAACTCAATGCAGCATTCTGTGAGTTCTCTATAAGCTGAGGAGAGGGCACAGTTCATAGAATCATAGAATGGTAAGGTTGGAAAGGAACTTAAAGATCATTCAGTCCCAAACCCCTGCCATAGGCAGGGACACCTCTCAATAGTACAGGTCACTCAAGGCCTCATCCAACCTGGCCTTGAACACCTCCAGGGAGGTTGTGGAACACAGAATCACCCACAACCTCCCTGGGCAACCTGTGCCAGTGTCTCACCACCCTCACTGTAAAGCACATATTCCTAACATCCAGTTTCAGTCTCCCCTCTGCCAGTTCAAACCCATTGCCCCTTGTCCTGGCATTGCAAGACCTTGTCGATAGTCCCTCCCCAGCCTTCCTGTCACTCTCTTCAAAGAGCTAAGTTCTGATCATACCATTCTGGTTGTTCTGAACATTTACATAATGATACTCTTCATAGATTCATAGAATGGTTTGAGTTAGAAGTGACCTCCAAGATCATCTGGTTTTAACCTCCATGCCATGGGCAGTGACACCTTCCACTAGACCACGTTGTTCAAAACCTCATCCAGCCTGTCCTTAAACATCTCCAGGGAGGGGGCATCCACAACCTCCCTTCGGCTAAATTAAAAATGCTGTGTCCAGAGTAGTCCCCTCACAGGTGGCTACAAATGACCAGCATCAAGAAAGGTACAGACTGTGCTCAAATAGAAGCTTCCTACTCAAGAGTCCTCCAGGTTAAAATGAACCAAACCAAACCGGACCAGAAAAGCCAATTGGATAAGGACAATACATTAAATAAAGGTCTAGGAAAGGAAAGTGAAAAGAGGATGGATTTTCAAAGGCCACATTGAAGCTGCACCATACCTGGTCATGTTCTCCACCTCCTTCTTCATTATAATTAAATACATTTTCTCTAACGTCCTCCCAGCTTTCACGTTCTTCAGGAATGTGGTAAATTCCTCCTTTCCGGAACCCTGAGCTGCCCCACTGACTCCACACCGTGTAAGAGACCAAGAGTGCTGGAAGAAACAAAGGCACATCCTTATTATATGAGGTGACAAAGAACCATGCACGATAAACAAATACTTCTATGACTTCTGAGGCATTCAATTAACTCTTAATTTGACAACCAAACTCCCAGGTAAGAAACAAGTAATTGTTAATATATCAAACAACTTCTATTCAACAACGTAAAGAATCAGCTATGGATATTACTTCATAAACTTCATTAAAAGGGTATTTCACTTACCTAAAGGAATCCATTTAAATAGAAGGCATTTTGGCCAATCTCTGGCCTTTCACCAATCCTGAGTAAATAAGATACCCAAAGTAAGTCAAACACTGTTTTAATGAAGGTTACAAGCGTAAAGAAATCGCAGAGTCTTTGCTATTCTGAGACGTGTGTGCGCGATTCGATGGCGATAGTAACTTCTCAAAGTGCCCCAGAAGCTGGACACACTGTGGACATCTCTTTCTGCCCCACACTCTTTATGAAGCTTGCCTGTTAAGATCAGAAATGTCCAGAGGAAGATCTCTTCCTTCCCAATATGTGAACAGCAGGTACTAGCTGTAGGTCATAGAATGGTCTAGGTTGGAAGGGACCTTCAAAGGTCATCCAGTCCAATCCCGTCTGCAGTCAGCAGGGATGTCCTCAACTAGATCAGGTTGCCAGGAGCCCTGTCGAGCCTCACCTTGAATGTCTCTAGGGGTGGGCCCTCAACCACCTCCCTGGGCAACCCTTTCCAGTGTTCCACCACACTCATGGTAAAGGTCCTGCTATTACAAACAGGAGGGCTCAGGGCAGGTGGGATTTTCAGGTCGATGTGGCTGCACAAAGATTTGCACACAGAGATGGAAAGCTCTTACTTAAGAAGGGCTGAAGAAAAGTGATTCTAAAAGACAGAAGTCCTAGAACTGGCCTCAAAGCAAATAAACTGTAGCTATGTGCTGATGTCTGTCTCTTAAGCATCCTCAAATGAACTCCCAGCTGGTGATCTCCAGAAAAAGTGAAACATTGATCACAACATCCAAGGGTAAAGCAGACTTGATTCAATGCAGTAAGGTATGAAAGAAAGACAAAAGGTACTGGTTTTCCTACCTAGGAAGACAAGGAGGCACATGCTAATTGCCAGAATAGAGCCAGAGCTGAGTCCAACAGGTCTTGCAGCCTTCACCTGGCTTATCTCACACCATCTGCCTCTGTAACCTTCAGGGCACTGGCAGATTGTCTTGTCTTGGGATTGAGCCACACAGGTACCCCCATTCCTACAGGTCCAGTGCCCACAAGGTGATGAGGTACAGTGTCTAAGCCCTGTGAGGTTGTCAGTCACTTCTACTTTCCCAGCTGGACACCTGAATAACAAAAGAAGACATCTTTTAGGCAAGCAGAGCATCTTGTAGCCCCCTTCAGGTACTGGAAGGCTGCTCTAAGGTCTCCTTCCTTCTCTCCTCTAGGCTGAACAGCCCAAACTCTCTCAGCCCTTGCCCATAGGGCAGGTACTCCAACCCTCTGATCATCCTGATGGCTCTTTTCTGGACCTGCTCCAGCAGCTCCATGTCCCTCTTATGCTGGGGCTACCAAAACTGGAGGCAGTGCTGCAGGTGAGGTCTCAGCAGAGCAGAGCAGCGTGGCAAAATCCCCTCCCTGTGCTGGATATAGCCAGCACACAGCTGCATGTTGAGCTGCCAGCAACCAATACTGGCTCATGTTGAGTTATACATCAACTGATACCACCAAATCCTTCTCCTTCACACTGCTCTTAAGCAACTGCTCATCCAGCATGGATTTGTGCTTGGGATTGCCCTAGCCCAGGTGTAGGACCTTGCACTTCGCTTTGTTGAACTTCCTGAGGTTGGCTTGGGGCCACCTCTGCAGCCTGTCCAAGAATGACCCACCTTGGCTTTGAGGACTGCAGAGACCAAGAGATTTCTTCTGCTAGGTAATTGGACAGAAATTCTGAAGGAATTCAAGTGGCTCCTTCTGTCAGTCCTGCTTGTATGCTTGCAGGGAGGGTGTGGGTGGGTGTGTTTAACAGAAATGTCTGTATTTTGATTTGCGTGTTTTAATATGTATTTTCAAATTTGTCTTTAAAGAGTGGCTCCCCTCCGAAGAACTAACTGTGCAGGACACCAGCTGCCAGGCTTTGGTTCTGAGCCTGGACAGCCTATTTTAGAATTCAGTTTCGTCACAGTCTAGTTTTGAAAATCTCATTCATTCTTCTCAACTTCTTTACAGAAAACATATGTAAATATACACAGCAGGCAGAAGATGTATGTTACAAATACATAGACACAATACAAGTGTGCCATATAGAAATCACTATCTTTTCACACAGAGAAGGACAACAAAACTTTTGCAATCCACCTCTTATCAAAGGGCATTTCAATTCTTTGCTAGCCTGTGACCTTCTCACCACAGGGAAAAAACCAAAACGGTGTAGTCAATGTGTTCCATACCAGACTTGCAGGAAAAGGCAAGTTTGGTCCAGGATGGGAGATGAGATGTCAAGAAAGATTTGTCCATGGCAAGGAGCAACAGGGAGTTTCACTGTTAGAAGCAAGTTGCCTGAAATAAGGCGGCAAGAAAGAGCTTCCCAAGCACCCAACCCTGGATGAAAAGCCAAGCTTTGTGTACCTGCACTCGTATTTTCTCCAGAGGTCTACACAAAGGAAGGGGCTGTAGCAGGGCTGGCTGCTGCAGGCACTGGAGTGGCAGTCCATGGTGACACCTTGGCGCCTCAGAATCAGCCCAAACTCTGTGCTTCTGCCTTCCACCAGAAGGGGTTGGCCATTCAGCTGGACATCACGCATGCAACCTGCAACAAAGCAGGGGAGTGCACAGAGAAAGACAGCAAGTTAGCAACTTCCCCACCTCGAGCTTTGCAGCACTCTAGAACACTTGAAGTTTGTTTTTTTTTAAAGACCCTTATGCTGCTTTATTTTAGAAGAACAGCTCCCATGACATCCCAGTGAGCAAGTTCAGGAAGTGTGGGATGGAAGAGCAGAGAGTGAGGTAGATTAGGAACTGGTTACAAGATAGAGTTCAAAGAGTGGTGGTCAATGGTGCCAGTTCCGGCTGGAGAGCTGTAACCAGTGGAGTCCTCTGCAGGGATCAGTGCTGGGTCTGGTGCTGTTCAACATCTTCATCAATGACATTGATGAGGGCACACACAGACAGAAAGAGTCTGCTCAGCAAGGTTGCTGATGATGCCAAACTGGGAGGCATGGCTGATACAGCTGCAGGCTGTGAGGCCATCCAGCAAGACCTGGACAGGCTGAGAGCTGAGTGCAGAGGAACCAAAGGAGGTTCAACAGGGACAAGTGCAGAGTCCTGCACCTGGGGAGGAATAATAAACTGCACCAGGACAGGCTGGGAGGTGATTTGCTGGAGAGCAGCCCTGTGGATAGGGCTTATAGCTCACCATTGCCTTCTGCCATCAGCAGAAAGGAGCTCAGTGAGTCCACCTAGTGTCCAAGAAGAGTATTGACCGCAAGAGGTGCACTGACCGCAGCAACCTTCTCTGCCAGTTCAATCGAGTTCAATTAGTGTTGTATATTATTGCTAGATCCTGTTATTACCTGTATATAGTTTCCATGACCGATGAAAATAACCAAATATTATTAAAATTAGTGATCGGGGGGGGTGTGTGTGAGAGTTCTGAATATTGAATAGCAATATTCAATATGAATATTAATATTAAATTTTGAAAACATCATCTTGCATTAATTCATTACCCTTTCCACTAGTCTTGGGCATAGTAATCTCCATGGGAATTCTTAACCGGGTTTTAACCTCTCCAATAAGCTAAAATATGGCACTTTTAGGCGTGAATTCCCTCCTTTCAGGAAGCCCTGGTATCACTCACCTTGGAAATCGCTCTCTGAATGATTGGGAAGGCGGTTTCCCAGCACAATGCTCGCCCAATCCATTTCAAACCATCTGTTGGTGCCCAGGACAGAGGTCACTTCTTGATCACCTCCCCCACTGTTGACACGCAGGGTAAATTCATTGTTGTAGCGCTCCATGGTCAGCAGAACCCACTGGCCGTTGTTTATCCGTGATGTCCTCATTCTCAGAGAGTGATTTGCGTCCCCCAAGCTGAAGTTGACGCTGAAGAAGCCCTCAACCACCTAAAGGAAGATGACAAAGATCTTTAATAGCAGAAATGTACTTATAAATGTTATTAAAAATGTCCTTTCTCAAGAAATGGCCTTGAGCATTGACACTGCCGATGGTATTCCTCTCTCTAAGTGCTTTATTCCCAGATAAAAGTGGCCACAAGAAAATACAGGTCCAGCAATTATCAACTCTTTTCCTTACAGGCCACTTCTAACTCATGAATCTTAGCAGTCTTCTCCTTACTGATGTCTACCTCTAAATCACCATAGAATCACTGAATGGCTTAGGTTGGAAGGAATCTCAGATCTACTCCAACCTTCTCGACATGGGGAGGGACACCTCTCAACTAGACCTTGTCTCCCAAATCCTCATCCAGTCTGGCCTTGAATACTTCCAGGGAGGAGGCAGCCACAAACTCCCTGGGCAACCTCTTCCAGAGTCTCACCACACTGGTGCTGAAGATCCAGCCTAAGATTCAGCCTAAACCTGCTCTCCTTCAGCTTCAAACCATTCCCCCTTGTTCTGTCTCTAGACACCCTCATAAAAAGTTACTCTGCAGACTTCCTGGAGTCTCCCTTCAGGTACTGGAGGGCAGCTCTAAGGTCTCCATGCAATCTTCTCTTCTCCAGGCTGACCCTCCCGTTACAACTGGAATAACAACAAGTTAAGAGCAGTGAAGCAGGATCAGGATGGCTTTTGGACTGCTCACCTCCAGCCGGATGTATCCATTGCCATCAGCAGAGGCCAAGCTGAGAAGGGTGCTGTGGGAGATACGAGTGCGCACCATCAGCTGGATCTGAGTGCTGTGAGTGCTGAGGATGCTTCTCGGCTCATAATGGATCCAGCTGTCTCTTCCAAAAGCCCATTCTGGAAGAACTAAGCACAATACAAGTGAAAACAAGTGCAGTGTCACACCAACAGAAATCCAAAGAGGATCCAGCTCAGCCTGGGACATTTAGTCTGCTTCCCAGGACGAGAAACATTGAATGAGGAAGAGTTAATCTCTGCACTTTCTTTTCTTCTCACTGTCTCTCCTCTGTCTTTTTTTTTTTTTTTTTGAGTTTATTTTCTTTTCTCCTTTATCTTGTTCCCTTCATATTATTATTCCCAGCCCACTGTTCAGTAGCTTTGCAGCTACAGGATCTAGCTGATAAGCAGGGATGGGTTTTCCTGGGACATTACAGCAGCTCCTGCCCCCAGCCAATCTGCTCCTTGCTGTGAGCATGGATCAACCATTCATAAAGCACCAGCTGAGCCACCAGCATTTTGCAGCCAAGTGTATTATAAGAAGCTGGAAGCAACCCAACTCTGCCTTGCGACACCAGGATCTAACTTCTAGATTTTGAGTCATTGCTTTTAGAGCACTTGGTTTGTCTCACAGTGGGGAGGGGTAGGAGCCAGTAGAGCAGCTGGACGTGTGAACCAGCATCCCAAGGTAATGCAAAAGAGAGCAAGATTTAAATCCTGGCAGATGTTGTGGGGTGCTGATGTTGACTATATGATGCTGTTACGATCAACTCCGTTGTACCCAGAGGGAGAAGGCAGAGATAAAGGACAGTGAAAGTCCTAGTCAAAAACACCTGTAAATCCCTTCTGATTTCTGAACTCTGTTTAAATTTGACACTGTCTTACAGTGCCCCTCAGGTTCTCATCACCTATCCTTGCATTCTTTGGATCTGAGATAGGTATTCCATGCTGGTTCTGTACAGGGTAAGGTGTTTGATGGAGTCAGCTTGATATTATGTCCCCACATGTATCCAGTGATGTTACAAGTGATGTAACAAGACCAAGTGCAAGGTCCTGCATCTGGGTGGAGGCAACCCCAAGCACCAACCAATAAAGGCTGGAGAGTGCCTGGCTTGAGAGCAGCCCTGAGGAGGGGGACTTGGGGGTGTTGGTGGAAGAGAAACTCAACATGAGCCAGCAGTGTGCACTCGCAGCCCAGAAAGCTAACCAGATCCTGGGCTGCAGAGAGAGCAGTGTGGGCAGCAGGGTGAGGGAAGTGATCCTCCCCCTCTACTCCACACTGCTGAGACCCCACCTGGAGTACTGCATCCAGCTCTGGAGCCCCTGGGACAAGAGGGCTATGGAGGTGCTGGAAGGTGTCCAGTGAAGGGCCACGAGGATGAGCAGAAGACTGGAGCTGCTCTGTTGTGGGGAGAGACTGAGAGAGTTGGGGCTGTTCAGTCTGGAGAGGAGAAGGCTTCGAGGGGACCTTATTGTGGCCTTTCAGTATCTGAAGTGGGCTACAGGAAAGCTGGGGAGGGACTTTTTAGGGTGTCAGGTAGTGATAGGACTGTGGGGAATGGAGCAAAACTAGAAATGGGTAGATTCAGACTGGATGTTAGGAAGAAGTTCTTCCCCATGAGAGTGGTGAGATCCTGGAAGGGGTTGCCCAGGGAGGTGGTGGAAGCCTCATCCCTGGATGTGTTTAAGGCCAGGCTGAATGAGGCTCTGGACAGCCTGACATAGTGTGAAGTGTCCCTGCCATGGCAGGGGGCGGGGGTTGGAACTGGATGATCCTTGTGGTGCCTTCCAACCCTGACTGATTCTATGATGTGTTCTAGGGGCATTGTGCATCCTTCAGTTCATTGTCATGACAGACACAAATGTGATTATCTCTGTTTTACAGATGGAAGATTTGATCAGACCATACCGTAAGGGTTATGCCCTCAGGTTTTCCAGAGAGGACACACCAGGTTGGCAATCTCATCACTTGTATAACTACTGCAAGGTGACAAATACTGCCATGATCATTAAGCTATGATCAAAGGAAGAGAGCACAATGTAGAATGTTTCATCTTTCACCACTGACATACAAAAGATGCTGTGATCAACAGGACCAAACAATCCACACAACCACTTGAGTCCCCTGCAGAACAAAGCAGATCTCAAGGAGATCCTCATCTGTGACATGAGTTTTAATCATCAAGAGTTAAAAGGATCTTTGCATATCTGTAGATCTAAATCATTCCCAGAGTACATCATGGTCACAGGATCACTGGATGTTAGGGGTTGGAAGAGACCTCAATAGATCTTCCAGTCCGACCCCCTGGGCAAAGCAGGAGCAGACAATCCAGCACAGGCCACACATGCACACATCCAGACAGGGCTGGAAAGTCTCCAGAAAAAGAGACTCTACAACCTTTCTGGGCACCCTGTGCCAGTAAAGAAGTTTTTTCTCATGCTGAGTTGGAATTTACTGTGCTGCAGTTTATACCCGTTGCCTCTTGTCCTATCACAGGGTGCAACCAAGAAGAGTTTGTCCCCTCCTTCTTGACCCTCAGACCTCAGAGAGAAACTTTCATTAGATCCCCTCTGTCTTCCCTTCACCACACCAAAAGCCCCAGGTCCCTCAGCCTCTCCTCACAGCACAGTGCTCCAATCCCTTCAGCATTTTTGTAGCCCTCTGTTGGACTCTCTCCAGCAGATCCCTGTCCCTCCTGAACTGGGGAGCCCAAAACTGGATGCAATACTCCAGGTAAGGCATCCATAGGGCAGGGCAGAGGGGGAGAAGAACCTCCCTGGATCTGCTGGACACATCCTTCTTAATGCACCCCAGGACCTCATTGGCCTGCTTTGCCACCAGGGCACATTGCTGTGTCATGGATGTTGTCCACCAGCACTCCCAGGTCCCTCTCCACAGGGCTGCTCTCCAGCAGATCACTTCCCAACCTGTACTGGTGCAGTTTATTATTCCTTCCCAGATGTAGAACTCTGCACTTGTCCTTGCTGAACCTCATTTGGTTCCTCTGTGCCCAGCCCTCAGTCTGCCAAAGTCTCACTGATTGACCACACAGCCTTCAGGGGTATCAGCCAAGCCTCCCAGTTTGGTATTCTCAGCAACCTTGCTGAGCAGACTCTGTCTGTGTGTGCCCTCATCAATGTCATTGATGAAGATGTTGAACAGCACCAGACCCAGCACTGATCCCTGGGAGACTCCACTGGTTACAGCTCTCCAACTAGACCTGGCAGCATTGGTCACTTTGGTCTCATTACGCTTCTCAGTGCAAAGTTATGGTAAATTCAGAGCACTGTGTTTGAAGATGTTCTCACAGATCCTCACCAGGGATGTCTCCCTAGAACCTGCAGTACCTTTTTCACACGTTGGTCCAGTATATCCTGGGGAACAGTCGCAGTGAAAGAAATCCCAACCACCGACACACTTGCCATGGGTGCCACAGGGGGACACCCCACCCCTCTGGCACATTTCGTCCGTAAGGACACAGCCAGGAGTGCTGTTCAAGGACTCTGCAGGGTGCTCCAAATCATAGACCTGGAAAAGGACAAAGAAGCATCACATCAGATGTCTGCAGTTAACAGCAGTCAACCCCAGACTGGTCTTAGTAGCCTTACCTTACTATCAACTATGACATTGCGTATGCAGCCAACGAACCCTCTGAAACGCCTTTGGGAATCATGGTAAGGCAAAGACTTCTTAACTCCACCCAGCTGCAAGGGCTGATGGCCACTGAAAAGCTTACTCATGCTGTAGGGGAGAGAGGGAAAGAAAGAATTAGTGGCTTGAGAAATGCATCAAGTGTTTCCTTAGCCCTTTTCACTAATTTTGTTTCTGGTTCTTGTTGCTGGTTGTTTGGGTTTCTTTTTTACCTTTGAGATCCCACAGTCTCTCCAGAGGCTTCACAGGCAGACAGATCCAGTTGGGACATCTTCTTACTGATGCTGTCATTGTCTCTAACTGAGACATTTACACAGTGGTCAAGAATCAGCTTCATTTTCTAGAGGAAGGCATTATTTAAAACAATAGTATCCAGAGACATGTACACATTTTAATTACTCGTTTCACTTAGCGGCCCTGTGGAGAAGGGGCTGGGAGTGCTGGTGGCCAAGAAGCTCTCCATGGAACAGCAACATGCTCTGGTGGCCAAGAAGGCCAATGGAGGGGAATTAAGAGGAGTGTGTCCAGCAGATCCAGGGAGGTTCTCCTCCCCCTCTACTCTGCCCTAGTGAGACCTCACTTGGAATATTGTATCCAGTTCTGAGATCCCCAGTTCAGGAGGGACAGGGATCTTCTGGAGAGAGTTTGAGGGAGGGCTATGAAGATGATGAAGGGACTGCAGCACTGTTGCTGTGAGGAGAGGCTGAGGGACCTGGGGCTTTTGGTGTGGTGAAAAGCCTTAGAGGGGATCTCATCAATGCTTCTAAATATCTGAGGTCTGGGAGTCAAGAGGGAGGGAACAAACTCTTCTCAGTTGTGCCCTGTGATAGGACAAGGGGCAATGGGTATAAACTGCAGCACAGGAGGTTCCACCACAATACAAGGGGGAACTTCTTGACTGTAAGGGTCCCAGAGCACTGGCACAGGCCGCCCAGAGAGGTTGTGGAGTCTCCTTCTCTGGAGCCTTTCCAGCCCTTTCTGGATGCATTCCTGCATGACCTGAGCTAGATTCTATGGTCCTGTTCTGGCTGGGGGGTTGGACTGGATGATCTATGGAGGTCCCTCCCAACCCCTAACATCCCGTGATTAGCAGAAGGAAGAAGAATAACTGACAATTACAGTGCTGGAAACTTGATTAAAATGACAAAACACTTCCCCAGATACTAACCTGGAAGGTTACTGCACTTGGTGCATAACTATGGAGCCACACAAAAAGAAGATCTAAGTCTGTTATGACCATGAGCACTCCCTGACACAGCAGAGAGAGGATGGGATTTTCTTAGAAATTTCTGCCAAAGCAGAACCCAGAGAAGCAATTTAGCAGAGCAGACTGTCTGCCAGGCTCCCCATCCCACAGCCTGATATGCCTTTCAGCTTGTCTTATGTAGGAGAGGGAGGGGAAGCCTGAGCAGATGCCTTCACCAGTGTTACATCAGCTGGATGCTCCCCTTGCACAAAAGCATATTTATGTCCTTTGTGCTGCATGTCTAAAGACACTTCATGGGGCAAGGTTTTCTGCCCTGAGAAATTAAGGATTTTTAACTTCATCAGTGTAGGAAGAATGTGGCTCCTGGATTTAGGGAAGGGCCGTTTAGAAGAGCTTGTGGTGACAGGACAAGGGGTAATGGTTTGAAACTGGAGCAGGGCAGATTTGGGTTGGACATCAGCAGGAAGTTCTGCACAGTGAGAGTGGTGAAATCCTTGAACAGGCTGCCCAGGGACGTGGTTGAGGTTTTGTGCCTGAAGTCATTCAAGATCAGACTGGATGTGGCCTTGTGCAGCCTGCTCTAGCTGGAGGTGTCCCTGCTGAGTGCAGGGGCCTTGGCCAAGATGCTCTTTGAGGGTCCCTGGCCGAGATGCCCTTTGAGGGTCCCTTCCCAACCAGTGCCATCTGTGAATTACCACAGCTCTGCAGTCTAAGCAATAGATAGGATCATCATCAGTGGAAAAGAGCAGGACTAGTTTCAAAATTGGACTGAACTTCTCCAGGCCTTGTTCTACTTCATTACTTCAAGACAAAGGGGACACCTGAGCTGATAAACTTCAATGCCTGCTGTGGCAGAAATGATGAAAGACTGATCGATAAAATAACTCTACAGAAGGGAAGAAGGACCAGGTCCATGGATTAGTGCTTCCACAGGCCTGTCCATATTTACACTTGCCTTTCCATCATTTATAATCTCGATGTGGTGCCAGCGGCGATCTGCAACGTGAACTTTGTGTGACAGCTGCAGGGAAAGCTCACCAGAGCTGTGGCTCACAGTCAGTGATGGGACACCACCACAGAGCTCTGCAAAAGAAGGACTTCTTTGAGACATACTACCCATGTTCCCACTTAAACTCAGCTGAAACACTTGGTGCAGCTAGATTTATGTTGAAGGAGTTCCTTAGTTTGAAAGACTTCAGCTTCTACCCCAGTGACACAGTGCCAAGTGCTGTCCCTCAGGGGTCAGTGCTAGCACTGGTCCTAGTTAACATCTTTGTCAGTGACATGGACAGAGGAATCAGTGCATCCTCAGCAATTTTGCAGATGACACCAACCTATGTGGCACAGTTGTCAAGGTCCATCCAGAGGGACCTTGACAGACTGCAGAGGCATGCCCAAGACAACCTCATGACATTCAATGTGTAAGGTCCTGCACCTGGGTAGGCACAATCCCAAGCAGTACAACTCCAGGCTGGGTGGGGAATGGCTGAGGGCAGCCCTGAGGAACAGGACCTGGGGGTCTGGGGTGATGAAAAGTTCAACATGAGCCTGCAGTGTGAGTGCAGCCCAGACAGCAACTGTGTGCTGGGCTGCAGCAAGAGCAGTGTGGGCAGCAGGGCAAAGGAGGGGATTCTGCCCCTTTGCTCTGCTCTCCTCAGACCTCAACTGCAGTCCTGNTCAGAGGGCTGCAGCAGCTCTGCTGTGAGCACAGGCTGAGAGAGTTGGGGCTCTGCAGCCTGGAGAAGAGAAGGCTCCCAGGAGACCTTAGAGTAGCCTTCCAGGATCTGAAGGAGGCCTACAGGAAGGCTGGGGTGGGACTATTTACAAGGTCTTGTAATGCCAGGACAAGGGGCAGTGGGTTTGAACTGGCAAAGGGGAGATTGAAACTGGCTGTTAGGAAGAAGTTTGCAGTGAGGGTGGTGAGACACTGGCACAGGTTGCCCAGGGAGGTTGTGGCTGCTCCCTCCCTGGAGGTGTTCAAGGTCAGGTTGGAGGAGGCCTTGAGTGACCTGTGCTAGTGGGAGGTGTCCCTGCCTATGGCAGGGAGTCGGAACTGGATGATCTGTGAGGTCCCTTCCAATCTTACCACGCTATGATTCTATGACAGAAACTGGGCACACCAGCACATCCTGCTGCATTCTCATTATTCTCCAAAAAGGCAACTTTCTCAACATTTTGTTCAAAAGAAAACCTATCCGCTGGGAGTACAACCTTACCTTTGTGCAAACACAGAGAACAAACACTCTCTAAGGTGCTAACCTAAAGCAAGGAAATCCTCCTGTTTTCCAGGCTGCCCTTGTGCTACTGGTCCCTGGTAGAGCAGAAGGCCATCGGCGACCTCGGTGATGAACTCTAAGGAGATGCGGGTCTCAAAGCAAGGTTTAAGAGGAGGGAACCAGGCATAACCTTGGCCTCTGAAGCTGTGTTTTGTCTGCTGGCAGTCTGGTCCGTGGAAACTCGTAGAACATTTGCATCTATTAAAAAAACAAAACCAAGAGCAAAATTCCACCACTTAAGCAGAAGTCATGAAGGGCTCCTGTCACACTGATCAAGAGTGCTCAGAAGAGGTTGGACATTTTTTTCTGCTTTCCTATTTTGGGATGACCATTTTAAAGCAAACGTGTTCCAGGCTTGACTTCTGGAAGGGATCAGGCTCATTCTGAGCTGGTATAGTCTCACCTTTTTGTTTCACCTTTATGCTATTTTATCTATGAGATGTCATCCTTGGAGAAAAAGAGAGGCAGGAAATGTGGGGAAGAGGTTAAGTGACACAGGTGATGTGATTAAGACATTTAACAGCATTAAGGTAAACTACACAAATAAAAAGAACATTTTGCAGGGTGGCCTGGATGCAGCTGTGCGGAGGGATGCAGCTGTATAACTTCTGAGGTACAAAAGATGCCTCTCAGGAGCTGCAGACTCAAACTACTCTGAGACATCTTCACATTTTTCACTTGGATCATGAAGAACAACTCCAAGGTCTGAGATTAAATCTGGTCTATGCAAAGTAGTTGCTTTCCCTATGCTTCAGGAGCTCTTTATAGACTCACACTGAATATTTTTCAAACTACTTATCAGATTGTCATTTTATTTCAGTGTCTGCTACCAAAAAGAAATAAGCAGCGCATGGACACATTTTATGGGTCAGATTTGGTATAATGGAAGTTCCATGTACACATGAAGAAAAAAAAACTTTCACTGTGAGGGTTCCAGAACACTGGAACAGGTTGCCCAGGGAGGGTTCTCCGGACTTTGACAGAGGGTCACGGAGTCTCCCTCTCTGGAGATATTCAAGACCTGCTTGGATGTGTTCCTGTGTGATCTGGTACAGGTGATGCTGCTCTAGCAGGGGGTTTGGACTGGATGAGCTTTGGAGGTGCCTTCCAGCCCCTCACATTCTGTGACTCTGTGACCTGGTGTGACCTGCAAATTTCTCAAAGTTTGGCCAGGGACCATGAGAAACACAAGAACCTTCCTGAAAGCAGAGAGGCTGCCCTGCAAGACCTGTCTGTGAAGTGTAACAAAACTCAGACCTGCCACGGTGAGAAGACACCCAGTGATGCCACCTCTAGCTCCCAGTCACCCCACCTACAAGACTGAATTAGAAGCAGTTT
This sequence comes from Eubucco bourcierii, assembly GCA_013396675.1. Classification (NCBI taxonomy): domain Eukaryota; kingdom Metazoa; phylum Chordata; class Aves; order Piciformes; family Ramphastidae; genus Eubucco; species Eubucco bourcierii. The sequence goes on from VWZE01022110.1 coordinate 810,574, forward strand.
GATCGTCAGACGAAGCTTTACCCACCTGTAGCCCAACTCAGTATCCACGCAGGTGCCACCGTTGAGACAAGGGTTTGCCTGGTATGAGGAGCAGTCCAGGTGAGGACTCTCCCGAGCTGCACAGCCACACAGGGCACGACTCAGGACTGTCACAGACACCAGTGAAATGCTTCCAGCCGTGGTGATTGTTGGCAGGTGAGTCTGCTCTTGCTTGCTGAGGCACCCGCTGCTGGGAGTGCAGTTTGCAGCCAGGCACTCGTCAATGCCAATCTGGGTGATGTTTACATCCAAGATGTTTTCCAGCTGTGGGGAACAATTATTTGCCTTCATCTGGTTCTTCTGCAGCAAGAAAACTCACAAATGACAGCAGTGAAAAGCCCAGGTCTTATTTATTTTCAGAACTAGTTGCTGTGACATTTCCTTCCATCTGCCTCACCATATCCAGCCAAAGGCAGTTCAGGCTGGCATCTGTTAAGGGCAAAGTCTTGGGATAAGTCAGTTGTAGAATGAGTAAGCACTTGGAAGACGAAACTATTGCCATGTTCATCACAAGCTGAGTGGATAATCACTGATGGTTCTGATCTTAGAAAGCTTAGAAAGTATCTGAGCTGTGTTTTTAGTCTGGGCTTCTGTCTTAAGCATACTGGGAAAGATGGACAGGCATCAGGCAGTGCAGAAATATCTTTTCTGGCAGACAGAGTTGATACTCCAGCACTGATTGTAAACATAGCTCTTATTTCAGCCTGTGTGTACCAACAGGCACACTGCCAACAGAGTTAGTCAGTTAGCTCTCAGTCATACTTCTTTTTTTGCAAGAGAGGCAGGAATGTTACTAAATGGCCAATGCTCATTTCCAACCTGGCTTTCCACTGGAAAGTAGTTCTTTCATAGATCCATAGAGTGGTTTAGTTTGGAAGGGACATTCAAGGTCATTTAGTTCCAATCCTCCTGCCATGGTGAGAGACACCTTCCACTAGACCAGATTGCTCAAGGCCTCATCCAACCTGCTCTTCAACACCTCCAAGGAGGATGCATCCACAACATCCCTGGGCAGCCTGTTCCAGAGTCTCACCACCCTGGTAATGAAGAACTTTTTCCTCAGCTCCAGTCTAACCCTTCTCTACCTGAGCTTCAAACCATTCCCCCTTGTCCTGTCTCTAGACACCCCTAGCAAAGCCTTTCTGCAGCCTTCCTGCAGGATCCCTTCAGGTATTGGAAGGCAGCTCTAAGGTCACTCTGGAGTCTTCTCCATGCAGAACACCCCCAGTTCCTTCAACCTATCCTCACAGCAGAGATGCTCCAGCCTTTGGATCATCTTTGTGGCCTCCTTTGGACTCACTGCAGCAGCTCTGTGTCCTTCAGTTCTGGTGTCCACATCAGGATGAGGCAGGATTGGAGGTGAGGTCTCAGTAGAGCAGAGCCAAGGGGCACAATCCCCTCTCTTGCCCTGCTGTCCACACTCCTCTGGCTGCAGCCCAGCACACAGCTGCCTGCTGGACTGCATGAGAGCACTGCTGGCTCCTGGGCAGCTGCTCAGCAACCAACACCCCCAAGTCTCTTTCTTCAGGGTTACTCTTGACTCACTCTGCACTCAGCCTGGATTTGTGCCTGGGACTGGCCTGACTCCCACTAGGCAGTGGACATTACTTGAATAGACACAAGGAGAGGCTGCTGTGGTTCCATAAGCAGTATGGATACTTACCCAGGCTCTGGAGGCTGCTACATTGCCATTAAGCTTTTCTGCTTTGTAATAAGGTGGCCCATAAACTGCAAACCAAATGTCAACCCCTTGGGTTTGACTCTGGCTGTTCAATACACTGAAAATGTGAACATTTTCCAGTTGGACAGATAGAATTTCTGAAAGCAGCTTCTTCAACTGGTAGTATTTACTCTGTTTTGCAGGGGATTGGGCTATGAATTCCTCTGGAGTGATATCTGCAAAACAAGTTGAAAACCTGACAGACACAAATCTTGCCACTGCTGTAGCAATGAAAGAGGGGAAGACCACAGAATAAACATTAAGCTTCTACAAAATGGACTTCATTCCCAGTTCAGGGGTATTTGAATTTTATTTATTTTTTTTTAGGATCTGAAATTTTCCATGCTGGCTTCTACTCAGGATTTTGACTTTAATTAAATTTCTTATTCCAAAGTCTTTTAAATCAGAAACACATTTAAGAAGATTTTACTTTTCCACAAAGACTGAAACAATTCGGTGAATTTCAGGCAGGCACTTGTCCAAATAAAGTTTTGGGTTTTTTTTCCAGAGATATAAATTGCTGGTTTGAAAAAAAGGTTGGTCTAGAATCCTTTCACCTTTGTCTTCTGCGTCAGACAAGGAGTTCTTGCCTTCAAGATGCCCCTTCACATGCAGTGTCAGAGGACCATGCAAACAAAGGTGCATTCTCAAAGCCTTGCCTAGAAAACTATTAACTCTCACCCCATACCTGCAAGCATGAGAACTCTAAGTAACACAGCAATGACATTAAAGAGGTGGAATTCAGTGTTTTGATCCTGACACACTCTCTCACACTGCTTACCTTTTATTTGTATAGAACCAGCATTATGGAGGGCATCATCTTTGATTTCCTTCACTATAACCTTTACAGTTGAGACAACATCTGGCCAGACTCCATCAATGACTCTAACTCTTATGTTGTATGTTCCTGGTGGGGTTCCTTCTTTAATAGTCAGCAAACCTGAGTTATCATTAAGGATAAAGTACCTGTAATAAGAGTTAAGCCAAGGAACAAGCTATGAGAAGTTCAAAAGCTAAGTGGTAATTATCATCATTGATGATTTTTCTGACCTACTTTTGGGAAAGCTACTAAAGAAAGCAGATGTGATCCCTCGTGAAAGGATAAAGCAGAACAGAACCCTTTTTTCACTTCTTTTGGCTCCTAATGACTTCTCACCAGCATATCAAGAAAGGTTTCTTCCTGCTTCTATTCCATATTGACTGTGTAGGAGACTGGTTACTATAGCTGAACTTTGGAAAGAGGGCAAACCCCCAATTCAGATGTGGTCATTGACAATGACCCCTCTGTCAAAACCTCCAAATGGCTCAGGTACACCTCAACTCCAGTCACAATCCAGACATTTTGGTGTACAAACAAGGTCTTAAAGCCTGTGGTGACACAGAAACACCGTATCTCCAGGAGGGTGGAGATCAGAGGGTATTTTTTCCTGTAGTACACTGATCCTGATTAAGGATGTGAACAGGAGTTTAGATTGGTGCTTGGCTCATTAGGAAATGGGAAACAGACTGCTTTGACATGCAGCATTATTCACTGCAGCCTCATACTCAGAACGGCTTTTGGGAAGGTACATACAAGCTGTAACCAAACTTACACACACCTTTTTCCCCTCTTTCCCCCCCCAAAAACACCCCAAACCAACAAAAACAACCCCCAAACCACTAACCAAATGAAAAAACCCAAACCAACCAAAACCAACCCCTCTGCCCCGACACACACACACCAAGAAAAGGGCAGCTTAAATATTTTTGGATGGTTTTGCGTGTGGGCAAGGTTTTGATACATTTCCCTCATCTCCCATCTTTCTCTCCAAATACCTTGATGTTTTCCCTTCAAATTGGTAGATTTTGTGGTCCCAGTCATCAGCATCGGGGGCACTGACCTGGCCCAGCACAGTTGTGGGGAGTATACCTAAAGCAACATAGGATGTAAGTGCCATAGTTGGACCTCTCGCATTGTATTGGTCTGATTTAAGCTTCCCAGAGACTCAAAACCTAACAGAACAATACAATAATAGGATGCCTTCCCCTACCCTCCAACCTTAGGAAAGAAAGGAATTAGATGTAGGGAGTGAAAAGGGTTAAATCACCCAAAGAACAGTCTTGCTTCCATTTGGAACTGAAAAGAAAAACTTTAACAATAAATAAAAGGTATTTAAGATAGGGAGTTACAAAAAGGTATAGGGAAGGGAAACAAGATGCAAATATATATATATAACCAGATTGATGGCAATGGATGGAGGTACCCCACACTCCTCCTCCTCTCTGTTGGGGCTGAAGCACCACACCCAGGGCAGTGCTGGAGTCACCATAGAATGAATTACAGAATCATAGAATGGTGAGGTTGGAAGGGACCTCAAAGCTCATCCAGTTCCAAACTCCTGCCAAAGGCAGGGACACCTCCCACTAGAATCTCCTGCTAGAACTCACGGTCTCTAACCTGGCCTTGAACCTCTTGATCACATGCTGTGATTGTGTGCTCCACAACCTCCCTGGGCAACCTGTGCCAGTGTCTCACCATCTCTGGAGGTGTTTAAGCAGCCTGTGGACCTGGTGCTTAGGGACATGGTTTAGTGTTGACCCTTCAGTGCTGGGTGGAAGGTTGGACTGGAAGATCTTGGAGGTCACTTCCAAACCAGATCTTTTCTGTGATTCAGTGATCTCAGTAGCTAATTATTTGCTTATGTGGAATGGGACAGGGTTCTATGAACCTCACAACCGCTCCTTTGACTTTACTGTCACACTTAGAAGCAAGCGTTGAGGAGTGATTTACCATTATAGCTGTAAATGAGACACTCCATATAGCCAGCAGAGTGCGGGTGGTCGTTCTGGTCGCCGATATTCACCGTCAGCGTGTTGGTGGAGCTCATCGGTGGAATGCCGCTATCCGTGATCAGGATGGGCAGGTAGAACACCTTGTGCACTTCCCTGTCAAAGGTACGCAGGGCAGTGAGCAAGGCACTCCCATTGTGGAAGTCCTGCAAGTTGAAGTTAGTCAGAGTGTCAAAGTGGCTGAGGAGGTGAAAGGAGAAAGGCGCTCCGTTAGCAGCAGTGTCTCGGTCCTTGGCGTACAGCAGCGTAGAGGTCTCGTTCATTTGGACAGCCTGTGGAGAAGCTGTGTTTTCCCACACCACTGGGTTATAATGAGCCTCAAACTCTGGCCCGTTGTCATTTACGTCCTGCAGAGTCACTAAGACGGTGGCACTGCCGGTCAGAGAGGGCTGCCCCATATCAGTGGCGATGACGATGAGTCGGTACTGCGTCACTGCTTCGTAATCCAGTAGTTCTGCTACCATCACCCACCCATCACTAGCCACAGAGAACTGCCCACCTGGATCAGACTTGTTCAGCAGGTGGAAAGAAAACCTTCCATTCAGGCCAGAATCCAAGTCAACAGCAGACACCTGAACAACTTTGGTGCCAGCAAGGGCATCTTCCCCCAGCGCAGCCACTTCATAGTACTGGGGGTAGAAGACGGGAGCGTGGTCGTTGGAGTCCTCCACATAGATGACGCAGTGAGCGATGCTGAAGAAGTCCATGTCCTCTGCTTTCACGGTCAGATTGAACACCCTCTCTTGAGGCTTCTCAAAGTCAATCTGCTTTTTCAGCCTGATAAATCCACAGTTATTCATTTCATCTGTCTCTATGGAGAATTTGTGGTCACTGTCCCCATCGAGGATGCTGAAGGTCACCATGGCATTCTCGCCTTCATCTCTGTCCACAGCAGACACCACTGCCACCTCAGTATTAATGCTTGCATCCTCAGAGACAAATGCAGTGTAGATCCTTTGCAGGAAGACCGGAGCGTGATCGTTTACGTCGGTTACCAAAATAGTGGCAGTGCCTGTCCCAGTGAGACCCCCTCCATCTCTGGCCTCGACCACTACCAGGTACTTGTCTTCCTTCTCCCGATCCAGGGCCCCAAGCACCGTGTAGATGGTGCCACTGACTGAATCGATTGAGAACAAGTCCAGGTTAATTTCGTTTTGGACGTTCTGAATGATGCTGTAAGTTAGCACAGCGTTCCGGCCAGCCTTTGGGTCATCCAGATCCACTGCTGTCATGTCCATCACGGGAGTGTCTGCTGGAGCATCCTCAGGGACGTGGCCCATGAAACATCCATCCAGCACACAGAGGAACAGGGGAGCGTTGTCATTCACATCCCCCACCTCTATGATCACATCTGCAAAGCCAGTCAGGCCCTCCCCACTCTCGTCTGTCGCAAGGACAAGGAAGCGCCACGTGGAGCGCTTCTCGCGGTCCAGCCTTCTGTTGGCGCTGATCTCACCTGTGTCCTCATCCATGCTGAACTCACTGCCGGCCCCCTGGCCGTGCAGGGAATACTTAATGGCATTTTGATCAGCTGCTTGGTCAGGGTCTGTTGCAGAAACCTGGAACAAGCCACAGCAGGTAAGCAGAAGAAATTATTGACAGCGCTTGGTACTCCGCAGGCTAAGTAAGCAGCATACATTTTAATAGCAAACATCTGCTAGTTTGAGTTATTCAGGTCAAACAAATTAAAGATCAGGTTTAGCTCAGAAACTAAAAGATTAGGTGTAGACAGACTAATATATTCTATTTCCCACTATGCTTTGGAAAGAGGAAATAACTGCAGGAAGAACCAAGTGGAAGCAACAACAGATCTGCTGAGCAGGTGCTTCTTGTGAGACTCTTTGGAGCTGGAATACAAAAGCAAAAGGGACTGAGTGGAAAGACTCCAAAATTGGGGTGGCCATACAGCACAGCCCAAAGAGCTCCTGGTTTGCATTCAGGGATTGTTTGGGAGACGAGTAGCTGGGCCAGCTGAGCAGTTCTTGTGCCGAGGACAACAAATCAATGAAGACAACCCAGTTCCAGAGGCAATCCCTGGCAAGGCTTACTCGATAGCATAAATTTAGCCAAAGAATCTGTGACTTAAATGCTTGAACTGTACATGCCAACCATGATATGCTTAGACAGTTACTGCAGATATGTCAGCTCTGCTTTGTAAAGAAAAGATGTCACATTTTTCAACATCTAGAACCACAGAATCATTTAGTTTGGAATAATCACATCCAACTGTTATTTTTTTGCTGGCCAGAGGAGCAAGCCCACCATGCAAATTTAACCAGGTTTTGTATTTATTCTCTTCTTTACAGCCCCTAATACTCAGCCAACCTAAAGAAACTGTCTTTCTGGATTTGCGTGAACGAGAAGTCAGGTTTTTGTCCTGCTTTATGCCAACTGCTTTACCTTTAGGACAAGCACAGGCAGATCTGTGAGCTCCTCCAAGACAGTGGCCTGGTATTCACTCTGGGTGAAGACTGGTGCCTCATCATTCTTATTGACAACGTTGATGATGATAAGAGTGTGGTTCTCCCATTTGCCATCAGAAGCCACAAGCCGGAGCTCGTAACGTTGTTCTTGTTCGTAATCCAGAGGCTGCGCAATGAAGATGGTTCCAGCCTCAGGTTCTACATCAAAAATTCCTTTTGCATTTCCTGAGGTGATCTGATACCTAAGTCTGGCATTTGCACCTACAAGAGAAAGCAGATGAGCGCTGCTTCTCCACTCTCTGAGTGCTCAGCCCAGCTGCACAGAGAGGACATGTAGCCAAGAGAAACGGTGTGTGGTGGAAATAAAACATATTCACACCCACTGCGGTGGGTTGAGGAACTCCCACCCCACCCACTATTGAAATTTACCAGACCAGCTCAGATGATTTGGAAGTAGGATGAAGCTCTATTTACAGCAAAGCTAAAATTTCAAGCACATGAACACAATATTTTCAAGTGCTCACAATTAGATACAAATTAGAAATAATACAGAAATCCAAACTCCCTCCTGGGCAAAGAAGCTGCCCGGAAGGGACTCAAAACTACCCTTCTCTCTCTTTCCCAGACAGACAACAAAACAACCAGCAAAGCTTATGTTGTTACCTAGAAATGTTAGCCAGGGTTAGTGGAAGAGATTAGAGAGAAGAGATCCAATGCTCAGGAGCAAAGAAGGTGAAGGAGGGACAAATTGTGTTCATAGTTTGGCTTTTTATCCCTTTTAGAAAGCCAGGCTTGATCATTATTTTCTTTTTTCCAACCAATGATCTGATTTCTCTCATTAGAATATTCCAATTAGCCTCAAACCAGCACATCCACCACCAGAGTGATCCCTGTATGTAATCTGAAGGAATTGTGTAGCCTAGATTAGGGGGTGTGGGGGTGTGTGTGTGGGTGTTAGGTCTGCATTTATGTTTACAAATGTAATTTGCAGTCACAGAGAAGCACCTGTTTGCTGCTAACAAAGACCTGCACGCCTCTAATTTATTGCCAAATGACAACTACTTGCCAATAATTAAAAAAAAAAAAAGATAATTTACCATCAGAAGCTATTTTTGCTCACTCTTTACTAAGCCTCCTATTTCAAATGCCAGTATTGCTCAGCCTCTTTTTTTTCCTTTTTTTTTTTTTTTTTAAACCACTGGATGGTGCTAAAATATAACAGAAATCCTCTATTTTGAGCAGGAATTCATCTCAGAAGTCTCACTGAGTAAACACAGAGAATAATATGGAGGAACTATTGTTTAAAGCAAACTCAGGTAAGAACTTTCCACCTGTACAACAGCAGTTGTTATGTTGCTGCAAACCATTTAGGAACAAAAAAGGTAATAATAATAAAAAAATGTTTGGTGCTTCAGGATTACTTATTTGAGAAGGAAACAAAAAATAGATGGCACTGAATTCCAAGATAGAGAATTCCCTTTCTACTTCCATGTCCGAAGAGTGGCAGCTACAAAGCTCCGAGAGTGAAGAGGTGAGGCTGTTCTATGAGCTGGTGGTGACATTCCTCCTCAGAATCCTGGGATGGAGGACATTCTCCTCAATTCATCTACTTCCTTCTAAATCCCCTCCCTTATGGAAGGAGGAAAATCAGGCCTTGCTTCAGCTGTCGAAGTCCCTTCCTGCTGCAGGAAAGGAGAAGCTGAACTTGTGGCATTTAATAAACCACCACTTGATGGTATTTCAGTACTTGAGTCTCAACTCTACAAAGTATCCTTCCTGGAAAAGCTGAAGGAGGCAGAGAAAGGTCCCTTTATTCCTATTGGATTCCAGGATTTACTTCAACCAGTTGTGTTGATGGGGAGAGAAAAAGATCTGTGGTACAGTGAGAATACAACCTGGGGCTGAGCGTTCACGTCCATTATCTACAGAGGAGAAGTCAGAAAGATTCATGGGCAAATTAATTTTCTAGCTTTAACAAGCAGGTGATTTGAGTTTAAGACTATGTTTAGCCAGTGTTCTTAAGTGCTCTACTTATTTACAGCAAAGCATCTTTGATTATTTTAGGGAGACCTTACAGTCTTCCAGGTACATGAAGTGGACTACAGGAAAGCTGGGGAGGGATTTTTAACACGGGTTTGTTAAAGATGAGAGGGAATGGATTGAAGCTTGAGGAGGGCAGATTTAGACTGGAGATTAGGAAGAAATGCTTTAGAGAGTGAGGTTGGTGAGACACTGGAACAGGTTGTCCAGGGAGGCTGGCAGATGCCCTGTCCTTGGAGGTGTTCAAGGTTAGGTTGGATGAGGCCCTGAGCAACCTGGGTTAGTGGGAGGTGTCCCTGCCCATAGCAGAGGGGTTAGAACTAGATAAGCTTCAGGGCCTCTTCCAACTCAAACCATTCTATGAAAGTAATTTCCCAAATTAAATAGGTGAAGTGCTAGGAGTAAAAAGAACACTCAGCACCTTAAGTTGTGAGTCAGCTGTGGATGAGAAGAGTGGAGCAGCATGGATGGTAAGAAAGTGATGTGCTCAACACCAGTGCTTGGAAGAGCTTTGGCAACATGGGTTTGAGCATCACTTGCTAGTCACTTTTGCCAGATTCTCTCAAGTGCAGTAGCTGATTTTAAATGGCCTCTTCTCCATCATGGGCACTAAGCAGCAGAGGCATTAGAGCACATCACCAAAGGAATGGTCAGCTCCCACCTGCTCCCAGCAACACATTTCTCTGACACTCATTCAGGCACACCAGGTTGCCTTCTTTTTGTTTCGGGTTTGTTGGTTTGTTTGGTTTTTGGTTGTTGGTTTTGTTTTTTGTGGTTTGTTTTTTTTTTTTATGGGTCTGTTTTGCTTCGGTATGGACCAACTCATGAAAGAAGCAAAAATCCACAGTAGAAGCAATCAGGAACTGACTGCTGGATTGGCTGAACCCATCTGGTCTCACCACTCTGCAAGGGCAGAACTGAAGAAATGCAAGCCAAAAAGAAAGTCTGGTTTTCCTTTTTTTTTCTTCCTGCCTTCATTTCTGGCCACATTATTCTTCATTTTTCTCTCTGTTTGTCGGATTCTTCCACAGGCTTACTGACCCATCAAAAAGCACACAGGTTTGGTTTTCTTGCTATGGAATAAAACCAATGCCCAGGGAGGTCTGTAAGGCACAGGAGTCAGTGCAGAGCAAGTATGTGCTCAAGAGCGAGTGGAGCTTTTCTGTCACCTCTTGTGAAGTTACAGTAGGGTTGTGACTCCAAGTGATCTCATTCTGCCCCAGAGAGACTGCCAGCTAGCTTAGCATTTGGCCTGAGCACCTAACACAATAACATCTTCCCTTGTATCCATAATGTCTCTCACTGCCTCAGACTGCACCTCCGCACCTCCTGAATGCAGATTTGTTTGCCTATGAGATAAGTAGCACTGCACACAGCACACAGTAATACTAAGAGGACTTAAAAGGACATGCAGGGTTCACTCACCCTCATCTTCATCATCTGCTGCTGCAGTCACAACAGGGCTTCCAACATCCCTGTCCTCATCTATGCTGACCTCATAGACTGCTTGAGGAAATGCTGGAGCATTGTCGTTCACATCACTGACAAAGATCCTCACGTAGGCTGTGTCTAAGGGGGAGATGCAAGAGGAACATGCAAACTGGAAATGACAGACAAGGAATACCTTGGGGTGCTCCAGACAGCTCACACACCCTCCAAGTCTAGAAGAGTTAAGGATCCCAGTCTCTGATATCTTGTTGGAACAAGTCCAGAGGAGAGCCACAAAGGTGATCCAGCAGTTGGAGTGGCTCTGCTGTGAGGACAGGCTGAGGGAGCTGGGAGTGGGCAGCCTGGAGAAGGGAAAACTCCAGGGGGACGTTAGAGATGCCTGGCAGTGCCTGAAGGAATCCTACAGAAAGGCTGTAGAGGGATTTTTTTACAAGAGTGTCCACAGACAGGACAAGGGGAAAGGAATTTAAATTGAAGGAGAATAGGTACAGATTGGATCTTAGGAAGAAATTCGTCGCTACGAGGGTGACAAGACTCTGGAGAGAGGTTGTGGATGTCTCCTCCCTGGAGATGTCCAAGGCCAGGTTGCATGGGGCCTTAAATAACCTGGTCTAGTTGAGAAGAGTCCCTGCCCAAGGCAGGGGGGTTGGATAAGATGATCTCTAAGGTCTCTTCCAGCCTAAGCCACTCTATGGTCTTTTACCCAATATGTAATTCCTTACTAGTTTTACCTGTGTTGGGCTGGCCACGAACACCAGGTCTAGCAGATTCTGAAGAGTCCTGGGACTGAACTTCAATCAAATAAGAGGCTCTTTTCTCTCTGTCAAAAGATGCACGGGTGGAAATGACTCCAGTCTCAGGCTCAATGGTGAAGAATTGATAATCCTCACTAGCATCTTTCAATATCAAGTAGCGAACCTGGAAATAGTTAAGAAGCATAATTACAATACTAAAATTTGCCCACTGAGGGGAAGAAAAATTGGATGAAAGGTCAAACCTCTCCATGCAGGCCAGAATCCAAGTCTGTAGCTAACACCTGAAGCACAGATGTGCCAATATCAGCTCCCTCCGGCACAGACACCTCGTAGTTAGAAGACATGAAGAATGGAACATTATCATTGACATCTGCAAAATGAGGTGATGGGCACCATGGTAAGAAAGGGTTTGAAGATTTCTTTCTTTTTTTTTTTTTAACTGTATTTTGTTCAACAGTTACAACTTCACCTGGAAAAAGCTCATTGCAAGAAGCAATCCTACTTTGGGTCTTACCATTTTCGTGGCAGCTATCAGGAGGCATTTTTACAGACCTCGAGCAGTTTCTGGGAGACAGTGCCCTAATCTCTACTGAGATCATAGAATCACAGAACTGTCAGGGTTGGAAGGGTTTCCAAGGATAATCCAGTTCCAACCTCCTTGCCATGGGCAAGGACACCTCACACTAGATCAGGTCGCTCAGAGCCACATTCAGCCTGGCCTTAAACACCTCCAGGGATGAGGCTTCCACCACCTCCCTGGGCAACCTGCTCCAGGGTCTCACCACCCTCATGCTGAAGAACTTCTTCCTAACATTCAGTCTGAATCTACCCATTTCTAGTTTTGCTCCATTCCCCACAGTCCTATCACTACCTGAAAGCCTAAAGAGTCCCTCCCCAGCTTTCTTGTAGCCCCCTTCAGATACTGAAAAGTCACAATAAAGTCTCCTCAAAGCCTTCTCTTCTCCAGACTGAACAGTCCCAAACGTCTCAGCCTGTCCTCAAAGCAGAGAGGCTCCAGCCCTCTGATCATCCTTGTAGCCCTTTTCTGGACACATCCTACCACCTCCAGATCTTTCCTGTCCCAGGGGCTCCAAAACTGGGCACAGTGCTCCAGGTGGGGTCTCACCAGAGTGAAATAGAGGAGCAGAATCCCCTCTCTTTCCCTGCTGCCCACACTTCTCTTGATGCAGCCCAGGTTCTGGTTGCTCTCTGGGCTGCAAGTGCACACTGCTGGCTCATGCTGAGCTTCTCATCCATCAGCACCCCTAAGTCCCTGTCTCCAGGGCTGCTCTCCAGCCAGGCACTGCCCAGCCTATATCAGTGCTTGGGATTGCCTCGACCCAGCTGCAGGACCTTGCACTTGGTCTTGTTGAACCTCATGGGGCTGGCTTGTGCCCAGCTCTGCAGCCTGCCCAGGTCCCTCTGGATGGATCCTTTACTTCAGCATTTCAGCTGCAGCACACAGCTTACTGCCATCGGCAAACTTGCTGAGGCTGCCTTAGTGCCACTGCCACTGCCAAAGATGTCAAATGTGACTGTCACAGCACTGATCTTTGAGGGGCTCCACTTGTCACTGCCTCCACTTGGGCATGGACCATGGGCTGCTGCTCTTTGGGTGGGGCCATCAAAACTACCAGTGGCCTTTTTATAGGAATTCCTCGAATACCAGGACCAGTGTTTGAAGAGCCAGTTGATGACACATTTTCTACCCTAAAACTGCTGTGCAGGACCAGGTGAGCACAAGGGGCAGGCAGGAGAGCTGTGGCAGCACTGCCTTGGTTCTGTGTCAACTGTTCTGGATTCACATCCTCCTGCTCAGCCCACAACAAAACAGCTCAGCTTCCTCTTTGTCTGTAAAATGACTAAACTCAGGCATGCTGCCATGCTGCATATTCCCCTATGAGGGTTTTTTTTTTCCTTTCCATTTTTCACAGTGTAGCAGCCACATTTTAAGAAAGTAATTTTTCGTGTGGCCTGGCACAGTGTCAAATCAGGGGAGCTTTAATGACAATATCTTTCTTCTCACGGTCTTTATAATGAAGAGCACAGAAAATTCTTACTGCCTCCTTCTGCAAACCCTTAAGCACACATCTAGTTTTACCACTGTTGATTCTGACACACAATTGTTTGCAGGATCAGTCTTTTGGTTTACTTTTTCTTCTAAAAATCGTTGCTGTGGGCTCCTGTATATTGAAATTTTCTTTCTCTCTTTTATGCATAATCATCTGTGAAATTTTTCTTTCCTAACAGGCTTCCTCCCCCCCTCCCATATTTTATAGATATCTTGTTAGAGAAAACCTTCAGCAAACTGACTGAGCAAGGTAAGGAAAACAAGAAGCTACAGCAGGTTTCCTTTTCTGTGTGCTTGTGCATAAATAAAGGACAATCCTGCGCCTGAAATTTTCTCTCTTTAAGGTCTTCAGTTCTCTTTTTCCTCCCACTAAAACATACTGGTGTGTGTAAACCTGTTTTTCACATGAAATACTACTAGGTTATTGAAAAAGGATTTTCACTTGTGACCAAAATGAAGTTTCTGCCCAATTCTGACACCAAAAACTGCACTATAAAAAAAACCTTTTGGGGCAGGGTCCATAGCCTACAATGAGGCTCAGAGCCTGACTGGAAGGGCTCTTGATCTACAAACCCGAAGGCGTTCCCGCACTGGTGGACTGTAGAAGAAAAGACAATGCCGTGACAAAGTGAAGCAGGAAAGTTGCATTCTCATTCAAATCACCACTTAATCTCTCACTTCCATGACAGTGAGTGAGGCAGAGGTTTTTGCTGGAGATTTCACTTATTCCTATTTTCACCTATATGTCAATACATCAAAAGCAATGCTTCAAAAAAAGCAGGGATGAAAATCAGATTTGGAGTTTTATGTGGAGTCCTACAAAAAGATCCTACTCTAAAGAGGGCTGAAAGTTGCACCTGTCACTGGGCAATCTTGCATTTCCTTTTCTAGAATTTTAATCTCAGTGTTTAAAAGAAAATTCTGAATGTAGCAACCCCCTCCCCTGCCCCAAACAAATAGCAAACAGAAACCCAGCCTGTCAGAGCTGTTTCCTTCCTCAGCACAGAATATTTCCAGCACTGCTTGTCTGCTTTGGATAGCTTAGGGACATTCACTATACCTCTCCTCCCATTAAAAGAAATCCTTTCCAATTACACACAGAATCACAGAGAATGTGGGGGGCTGAAAGGAACCTCCAATCCTCATCCAGGCCAACCTCCTTGCCAGAGCAGGATTACCCAGAAACACATTAAGGCAAGTCTTGAACATCTCCAGAGAGGGAGACTCCACAGCCTCCCTGGGCAGCCTGTTCCAGGGTTCTGTCACCCTCACAGGACAAAAATTCTTCCTTGTGTTTCCACAGAACTTCCTATGCTTCAACTTCCACCCATTGCCCCTTGTGCTGGCACTGGGCATCACCCAACAGAGCCTGGTTCCAGTCTCCTGGCACTCATCTTTACATATTTATAAACATTGATGAGGTCACCTCTCTGTCTCTTCTTCAAGCTAGAGCCCCAGCTCCCTCAGGCTCTTCTTGTAAGGAAAATGTTCTATTCCCTTCAGTGTCTTTGTGGCTCTGTGCTGGACTCTCTCCAGCAGTTCTAAGTCCCTCTTGACCTGGGGGGCCCTGAACTGGACACAGTACTCCAGATGCAGCCTCACCAGAGCAGAGCTGAGAACCTCTCTTGACTTACTAACCACAGCCCTTCTAATCCACCCCAGAATGGTATTGTCCCTCCTGGCCATGAGAGCACATTGTTGGCTCAAGGTCACCTTCCCATCAACTGAGACCCCCCCAGAGGCTTTTCCCCTTCACTGTTTTCTATCAGGTCAGTGTCTAACCTATATTGATCCCTGGGGTTGTCATAAATTACATTTATAAAAGCAGGCACTGGTGTTGCAAAAACATTCAGACAGCCCATTTTTGCACTTTAAGGTTTCCACACTTGTACTTAGAGACTGTCTCAGACAAACCCTTTTAATGCCCCCAATGACCTCCTTGTAGAGCATAAAAACACATGGAGCATTCTTAGGTGGTTTGGCATTGCCCAGATGTCACCCTAATTAATGAAGCTGTTCTGAAAAATAACAAGAATGTTGTTCTAACAGCAGCAAAGCTTACCTGTTATGTTCACACAAACAGTGGCAAAAGAAGCTAAAGGAGTCATGGCTACGTTTTGTGCCCGGGCTGTCAGGGTGAAAAACTTAGTTGTCTCAAAGTCAAGTGGTTCAGCGACTAGAAGAGAAGCAGATCCATCAACTCTGTTTGGCTTCAGATAGAAACGAACTGGCATGTTAGTTTCTGGAACTTGACCCTCCTCCAGATTATACGTAACCCTGGGATCACCAAGAGGGGATGTGGCTTTGATGGTCTGAAGAAGAAAAGAGCCACCACATACGGTCATGAAGCGCGGCCTTGCAAGTGTTGCATGTTCAGTTTGATGGCAAACACATACCTGCACGTATGCTCTCCAAGAACATACCTGCCTGTATGACACGAATAGCAGACAAAAGAGAAGCTGGTTACAGAGGTGAGTTTCATTTCACAACGTTTAGGTTTGATGCAGGTCTTTAATCTGACAGTAAATTTACCTGCCTGTCAACGCGTCAAGCGAGAACTGCATAGCTGGTTGGGATGGTTTGGGAGTTCCCTGCCCCCTCACCCCACTTTGTAAAAATCCCCCAGACTAGACTCAGCCAGCTGGAAGTTAAGGACTGAAGCTCTATTTACAGCTCAACACAATGTACAAGCAGAGATATACACAACAGACAGGAATAGTTACAGACATATACAAGTTAAAGGTAATACAGCAACACAACTCCCCTCCCAGAAATCAGAGACCCCAGGAGGGGCTCCCAACCACCCTTCCACCTCCTCCCCACCCTTATACCTTACCCCAAGGTTTGCCTTACACGCAAGGTGAGTTTGGAGGATTGGCCAGGGGGGTTAGAAGGAAAGTGGTTAGTGAGGTTACTCAGCAGAGAGGAGAAGACCAGAAGCTTCTAGACAGCCTGAGACGCTGCGCCTGAGAGGCTGTGTTATCTATGTTTTGAGTTCTTACTCTTATACAATCTCAGCAAGCCTATGAGTGAAGCAGACATCACCACTGTTTTCCTTTCACAGCCTGTAATATAATTTTCTCCATTAAAATATTCCAATTAGCCTCAAACCAGCACACTGGCTAAAGGAAATCCCTCCTCTCTCCATCTTCCAAAGCAAAATGAAACCATTTATCCACTAAATTGTACATTTTACCAGGCAAGATACAGACAAACCCCAAATTGTCTGCAAGTGCTTGGATATTACATGCAGGAGGAAGAAAGCAGGAACAGTAAATCTGACAGTAAATTTACCTGCCTGTCAATGTGTCAAGTGAGAACTGCATCACTGGCTAAAGGAAATCCCTCCCCTCTCCTTCTTCCAAAACAAAATGAAACCATTTATCCACTAAATTGTACATTTTACCAGGCAAGATACAGACAAACCCCAAATTGTCTGCAAGTGCTTGGATATTACATGCAGGAGGAAGAAGGCAGGAACTATCTGGAAATTCACAGACGAGAGTGTGTCCTTAAAGAATGAGCCTGTACAGGTTAAAAAGGAATTGGATTGTGTTAGAAGAGCCCAAAGTAAACTACAACTGTTCCATGCTGTAGTGCTAAACTGAAAAAAGCTGTAGGAAAGATGCAGGCAGGCAGGATGAAGGAGTGAGCAGCTGGCCCTTGATGGGAATGCTCAAAGACTTCCCAAGCAGGTAAGGTATGGGTCTTGCTTCTCACTCACAGCCTCTGCCTGCGCAAGCTACTGGCTTAAGAAGTCACTGGGAAAACTGCTGCCAGCTGAGATGGGCCTGTTTTGTGACAGGTACTGCTGACAGACACTGCCAGGGTGCACAGCTGTGGGGACTCATAGCGGGACACAACACAGTCAGGCTGCAGAGTGGCATCCAAGCACTCTGAACATAGAGACGGAGCACAGCAGAGGAAGAAGCCGAAATGAAAAGAAGCTATTGGTATGAAAAGAAGGAGGAGGGAAGTAACTGCAGTTTTAACATACCACGATCCTGGTGTCATGAATGGTGTTTTCAGGGATGGTTACCCAGTATCTGCTCTGCTCCCACTGGGGTGGCTGGCTGAGAGCATTGGTGACAGTGACTGTCAGCTCCACAGTGCTGCTTCTGTTCCCTCCGTCTGTCGCTACAATGTAGCAGCTGATGCGCGGCGTCTGTGACAGGCAGAAGGCAGAGGACATTTGCAAACTCTTCCACACGAGCCAAGAGACTGCAATTCACCCTCTGCAGTATGCTGGAGGGGTTGGAGGTTGCTGTCTTCCAAGGAGAGTCTCATTACCTGGGGCAGCAGGCGGTTCACGTACACCCAGCCTGTGCTGGGGTGGATCTGGAAGTACCCCAGCTGGTGCTCTAACATTGAATACGTGATAGCAGCATTCACGCCTTGGTCGCTGTCGTGAGCTATCACACGGAGGAAACTTGTCCCCACTGGAGTATCTTCACTGAGGAAATCTTTGAAAAGACAAAGGTATTGTCAGCAGACCTTGTTCTGAGTTACCAGGCTGTCTGTAATAGCAACACTCCTGTAAAAAAATCATCACATCTCTTCGTGTGAGGTTAAATGGTTCTGTCAGGAGCCAGGCTGTAAAGTGCCATCATCACTAGCAGTGTGTCTACAGCCCTCATGTAGCTTCCCCTTCCCCTGACGTGCTGGGCTGTTCAGCGAGCTGCTGAAGGTTCACTGACTTCATTGCCACCAGCACTGTGCCTTCACAGCAGTGCTGGCAAACCTCACAGCTGCCCACCTGCTGCCTTGGATCACAGCCCAAGCTGCTGGGATCAGCTGCTGATAAAAGCAGGTTGCCATCAAAAGGAAGCTTGTGTGAAGGCATTCGGTCCTGAAGGTGAGTGGTGGTAGCAGGCAGTGACTGAGCATGAAGACTCAGGTCATGATGCAGATCCCCCCAACACCCCAGTGTCTTGGAGAAGCTGCCCAGGGTGAAGGTGCAATGAGCATTTTACATGTGCCCTTTTCCTTAGGTCTCCTACGCTGTTTCCAGTAATCCGTCTGAGACAGTGTGCCCCCAGTCCTAGACAGATCAATAATTCTGCTTCCAACCTGCTTTTTAAATAATCATCATCTAAAAACCAGGTGTCAGAGTCACACATTTGAATTAATCTGTACCTTTTGCACAGAAGATTAATTCATTTGGTCTTCCTAAAGCTTGATTCCCGGCAGGGACACCACCAAAGTGATGGGAAATCATGAGCAGTTCTACTCCTGTCCTTCCTCTGATACAAGGCTATTACTGCATCCCTGCCAGCTGTGTCTTCTCCACACCCCAGTCTTTGGCTTGCTCTGAAGTGATTTTGGTCCTGCTCTTCCCTCCATCCTCAGTCATTCAATCCCAATCCAAACTGGGAGGCTTGGCTGATACAGCTGCAGGCTGTGAGGCCATCCAGCAAGACTTGGACAGGCTGAGAGCTGGGCACAGAGGAACCAAAGGAGGTTCAACAGGGACAAGTGCAGAGTCCTACATCTGGGGAGGAATAATAAACTGCACCAATACAGGTTGGGAGGTGATCTGCTGGAGAGTAGCCCTGTGGAGAGGGACCTGGGAGTGCTGGTGGATGACATCCATGGCACGGCAATGTGCCCTGGCAGCCAAGAAGGTCAGTGGGGTCCTGAGATTTTAGGAAGAGTGTGTCCAGCAGATCCAGGGAGGTTCTCCTCCCACTCTGCTCTGCCCTGCTGAGACCTCATCTTGAGTACTGCCTTCAGTTTTGGGCTCCCCAGTTTAAGAAGGACAGGGATCTGCTGGAGAAGGTCTAGTGGAGGGCTATGAGGATGATGAGGGGACTGGAGCACTGCCTGGTGAGGAGACTGGCACTGCTTAGTCTGGAGAAGACTGAGAGGGGATTTAATAAATATCTGAGGGCTGGGGGGGGTCAGGAGAGGAGGGACAGGTTCTGCTCACTTGCTGCCTAGGATAGGACAAGGAGCAATGGATGGAAGCTGCAGCACAGGAGGTTCCAGCTCAACACAGGGGGGAACTTCTTTACTGTAAGGGTCCCAGAGCCCTGGCACAGCCTGCCCAGAGAGGTTGTGGAGTCTCCTTCTCTGGAGCCTTCCAAGACCTGTCTGGATGTGTTCCGATGTGACCTGAGCTAGATTGTCTGGTCCTGCTTTGGGTTCCTTCCACCCTCTGACATCCTGTGAGCCTGTGAAATCCTCCTCAAGCTGCTATAGGTGCTTGCCTGATTTGGGTTTTGAGCCGTTTGCACATGCTAGGCTACATCAGCTCAGTGACCTGCAGTGGCTCTGGCAGTGGGAAGGCTATCAGAGCTCATTTGGACAAACACTTCTTGTTTAGAAACTGTTTCATGTCTTTGATCTCCCTTCTGTGTGTCTCCTTCAGCATTCCAAGGTAGGACAATCAAGCTGGCTCACTATGAAGTGGAATGGGCATCTTCCTTAACATGGTTTTCTTCCTTAACATGCCACTAAAACCTTAAACCACCACCACTGCTTGCTCCATGAACACAAATTTGAGCTTTAATTACCATCCCTCATCCCCCAGGACATTTAGCTGGCCTAGGATCCATATCCCTGGTATGCCAGCAACAGCCAAGGTTGCTCTTAGAAGAGATTTACTGGCACTAAAATAGATGAATGAAAGTGGAATTTATTGCTAAGAAACGCTGCAAAATATCCTTTCCTGGGGTTTAAATTGATGCCTTCATAGTCAAATCCTGCTAAATTACATTTTAAGAAAAAATACAATTGGACAAAATTGGAAGGGACACACTCCCATTTCATGTACTTCTGCCTGCTGCTGGTATTGCTCTAGCACTCACTATCCTACCCATAGCATGCAGAGGTAAGAACCTCTTTAACATCTGTTCTGCAGGCAGTTGAGGAGATGTGTGGTTTGAAGCAGGGATTTGACCAACATCCTAGTGCAAAGAAACAAAGAACCAGCAGTTCCCAGGTAGAACAGAAACCTATGACTAATGACATTTGATCTTGTGAGAGAAGAAGCTATTTTTAGTGACATGCAAACATTGATTGCTTATGTAGACATGCTGGAAAAGTGCTATGTGTGAAGTGACCTTAATGTCTGCCATTCCCCCATCCCAAATGACTGCCTTTGCTTCAGGACCTTTGCTGGTTTTCTCTGTTGATGGGAAAAAAAACATGGGAAAAAAAAATGCCCATTCCTCGTAACTTCTGAAGTCATTGTAATTAACAAATGTAATTACCTCTCAGCTTCACTGCTTTAAAAAAGTAACAGTCCTAAGCAGTTCCACTTGAAAAACATGTCTGGAGAGACAGTAAGATTTACCTTTGCACCTGGAGATGTTCAGGACCAGGCTGGATGAGGCCTTGAGCGACCTGTTCTAGTGGGAGGTGTCCCTGCCTATGGAGGAGGGTTGGAACTAGGGTGATCTTCAAGGTCCTTTCCAACCTAAACCATTCTATGATGGTCTAAGTTCAACCCTGCCAGAGCAGGATCACCCAGAGCAGGTCACGCAGGACCAGGTGGGTTTTGCAAGCCTCCAGAGAAGGAGACTCCACAACTTCTCTGTGCAGCCTGCTCCAGGGCTGTCTGTCTTAATTTTGGAACATTAAACAAAAATTGGGTTGTGTGGATAATACTGGGCAGGAAAACACCACAAAGCGAAGGGATCAGATCTGGTTCTTGTGTAGGAGTGAAGACTGTCAAGGTTTTTAAGAGCATTGCAGTAAACAAAGAGCACAGTGATCAGTTCTGCATGTTTCTGCTGATGAACAAAGCCCTCACTGGCTCAGATGATAGCAGAGGAAGATTTGCCACCTAAAAACCTGACCACTGTTATAAGGAGCTCTTAAACAACAGGTTCATGTTGCTGGGTGTGCTGCTTTGAGGGTAATTGGAATATTTTTATGAAAATAATTAGATTCTAGGCTGTGAAAAGCAAACACTGGTGATGTCTTCTTCACTCATAGGCTTGCTGAGAGATGTATAAAAACAAGGAGACAAATATAGATAACATGGAGAGAGTCTTGGTCTCTCTAGCTGGTGTGTGTCTGCTGGTCTCTCTGCTAATCCAACTAACCACTCTGCTTCTAACTCCCCTTACCCATCCTCCAAACCCACCTTGAACATAAGGCAGACCCTAGGGTAAGGTAGAAGGATGGAAAGAAGGTGGAAGGGTGGTTGGGAGCCCCTCCTGGGGACTCTGATTTCTGGGAGGGGGATTGTGTTTCTGTATTACCTTTAACTTGTATATGTCTGTAACTATTCCTGTTTGTTGTGTATATCTCTGCTTGTACATTGTGCTGAGCTGTAAATAGAGCTTCAAGTCCTTAACTTCCAGTTGGCTGAGTCTAGTCTGGGGGATTTTCATTGTGTGTGTAACTCCTAAAGCATCACACTGGGACAGTAGTTCAGGAACACTCACACTGATAGCGACTGTTTTCAAACTTGGGGTCGTTGTCGTTGAGGTCAGCAATCAGGACGGTGAGCTGGCAGACGCCGATCAGCGGTTCCTGTGCCTGGTCAGTGGCAGTGACAGACAGCGTGTACTCCCTCTGCTCCTCCCGGTCAAAGCTCTGTGCGGTCGTGATGACTCCTGGGAACACAGACACCTGCTGTGCTGCGTGTCACAGCCTGCAGAATCTGCCACGATCTGCAGAAAGGGACCGGCACATGTCCCGCACGGGAGGAAGCCCCAGCCGCAGGTAGCTCAACCATTATGCTTAACGGTGCGATGCGCGGCTGGGCAAGGGCAGCAGCACCTGCCCCATCTCCCCTGGCGTGCCAGGGATCACCGCCTGCTCTGCTGGGGATGCTTGCTCTGCCCTGGCAAAGGCCCTCAGCCTGAGCAGCTCCTTATCTCACTTCTCACCGGGTTCAGGAACACTTTCTGCTCCTCCTCCCCGCGGGGCTCAGGACTTTCTGCTCCCCTGCCTCGAGGGACTCAGGAGGACTTTCTGCTCCTCCTCCTTGTGGTGTTCAGGAGGACTTTCTGCTCCTGCTCCTGCTCCTCGAGGGGCTCAGGAGCACTTTCTCCTCTTCCTCAAAGAGCTCAGGAGGACTTTCTGCTCCTCCTCCACGAGGGGTTCAGGAGCACTTTCTCCTCCTCGTGGGGCTCAGGAGCACTTTCTGCTCCTCGTTGAAAAGCATCTCCCAGGTTTACTTCAATGATAGTCCAACTAAGTGACCACTTCAAAGACAGCACATTATTACCCTGGGGAAGAGTCACCACAAAATGTAGTGATGTAGTATAAGAGATGTGATCAAAGTCATCTCCGCTGTGGGAGCTGGAGGCTGCTTCATTGAACAGATTAAAATAGGATAGAATCCTACAGCTCAGTTAAGAAATGCAGCCATTCTCCAAGCGTGTAGCCTTTTTCTCTCTACTGATCAGGTCTCTCCCTGTCCCAGATATTTTCTTCTGCTTGGGAGACTTTAAACTGTACTTTTTTGAGACCTATATTCCTACTGTGCTGGAGGCCAGGATTTTGCTGCTCTGTCCTCCCAGTCTCCTGCACAGCCCTAGATGCTCAAATATCTCATCTTGCTGTTCTGGCTACAGAAACATCATCATCTTCTACAGCTCCTTCACCTGAGATCCACCAAGACTGTCTGTCACAGCCCTATTCTGGTGTGAGGGTTTTGCCTCTACATGCATGGCACTGGACCTCCTATTTGTACATGAGATGAGCAATAAACTGTGGCCACCCTGAAGGGAAGGGCAAACTCAAGCTGTCAGAGTCACTTTTTCTGCTCTCTATTTTTACAGCTGCCCTTGTTCCAAGGGGAAGATCACCGATACAGAATAGCTTTTCATTTTCCACTTAATCAGGGGTTTGTCTCCCTATGTCACTTGTCACTGAAATCACTAATCTATCCACATGGCTACCTGTAGAGCTGCACATTTTTTTCAGTGTCTACTCCACAAGCAGGCACAGTTCACCCTGCAGGTTACACCAGCAAAGTATGAGCCTAGTTGGGCACACTCATACACTGGCATTCTCACTACAACTCAATGCCATTTCCATTTTATCTTGGCAACCTGAAAGCCACTGACCTGTGTGCGGGTCAATGCTGAAGCCTAGAGAAGCTCCATCTCGGTGCATGAGTCCATATTTCACCTCTCCGTTAATGCCAAAGTCTGCGTCGTAGGCTTCTACCTGTAGCACATAGGTGCCTGGTGGCTGATTCTCCAGAACCCAGGTGCTGTCACTGTAGTAAGCACACTAAAAACACACCCAAACATCCAATGCTATGTATTACACAGAGCCACATGGATTTGCTGCACAGCATCAATACTTTTCCCTGCATGTCTGAGAAGAACTCACAAGAAAATCACTTCTGTTCATGAAGAAACCAAACTTTAAGGAAAAAAAGGAAGAATGAGTCTTAGGTATAAAGAAAACTAACTGCATGTTCACTCCCAGATTCATTCTGCCCTGCACACACAGCCCCTTCAACCCACCAGCAATCACCGATAGCCAAGGAAAGTCTGCAATGCCAGGCACTAATANTCAAACTTTAAGGAAAAAAAGGAAGAATGAGGACTTGACATCTTAGGTATAAAGAAAACTAACTGCATGTTCACTCCCAGATTCATTCTGCCCTGCACACACAGCCCCTTCAACCCACCAGCAATCACCGATAGCCAAGGAAAGTCTGCAATGCCAGGCACTAATACAGGCTGAGCAGTGACTGGCTGGAGAGCAGCCCTGAAGAGAGGGACTTAGGGGTGCTGGTGGATGAGAAGGCTCAACATGAGCCAGCAGTGTGCACTTTCAGACCAGAGAGCAACCAGGGCCTGGGTTGCAGCAGGAGAAGTGTGGCCAGCAGGGTGAGGGAGGTGATTCTCCCGCTCTGCTCCATTCTGGTGAGACCCCACCTGCATCCTGTTCTAGAGCCCCTGGGACAAGAGGGATGTGGAGATGCTGTTGTGTGTCCAGAGAAGGGCCATGAGGATGCTCAGAGGACTGGAGCATCTCTGCTGTGAGGACAGATTGAAAGAATTGGGGCTGTTCAGTCTGGAGAAGAGGAGGCTCCAAGGTGACCTTCTTGTGGCCTTCCAGGATCGGAAGTGGCCTACAAAAAAGTTGGGGAGGGACTTTTTACGCTCTCAAGGAGAGACAGGACTAGGGGGAATGGAGCAAAGGTGGAGGTGGGGAGATTCGGACTGGACATGAGGAGGAAGCTCTTCAGCACGAGAGTGGTGAGAGCCTGGCACAGGTTGCCCAAGGAGGTGGTTGAGACTCCATCCCTGAAGGTGTTTAAGGCCAGGCTGGATGAGGCTCTGGACAGTCTGATCTAGTGTGAGGTTTCCCTGCCCATGGCAGGAGGGTTAGAACTTGTTGATTCCTGTGGTCCTTTCTAACCCTGACTGATTCTATGATGTTATGATGCTATGATTTTATGATTCTGTGATTCTGTAATTCCACGATTCCACAATTCCATGATTCTATGACCCAAATAAGAGAAGGGAAAAGAAGATGTGCAGAAAGAGCTCTTACCTCTCTGAAGACAGGCTTGTTGTTATTGACGTCATTAACTCCCACAATAACCTCTGCAAAACTGCTGAGAGGGGTGGGTCCCCCCGAGGCATTGTCATCTATGGCAGTGATGTTCAGTGTGTATTGGGGCTTCTTCAGGTTGGGTGGTGGGCTTCTGCGGAGCTTAATGATGCCTACATTTGGAAGCATAAAGTGACATTTGATTTTACTGGGTTACACACGTTGGAAGCATAAAACCAAGGGGAAATTCCAAAGCCCAATACTGTTGATAAACAGGTGGTGACCAAAGCAGGCACTGAGGCTGGGTGGAGAACCCAGTGGCACCAGAGAAAATGGAGAAGCAAGGCAAAGACCCAGAGTTCTGTTCTTCCACTTATTATCTGCAGCACTCCCGAGCAGAAGAGTTACACAACAAATTGGAAATGTGGGTGAGGAGTGGCTCAAGAGCAGTCTGGAGGAGAAGGATTTGGGGGTTTCAGGTGATGATAAACTGCCCAGGAGCCAGCACTGGTGGTTGGCAGCCCAGAGCCAGCTCTGTGCTGGCTGCAGTCAGAGCAGGGAGAGCAGCAGCACAGGGAGCGGATTCTGCCCCTCTGCTCTGCTCAGACCTCACCTGCAGCACTGCCTCCAGTTCTGCTGCACCCTGCATAAGAGGGACATGGAGCTGCTGGAGAGGGTTCAGAGGACCCCACAAAGATGATCAGAGGGCTGGGAAACCTCCCTTATGGGGACAGGCTGGGAGAGTTGGGGCTGTTCAGTCTGGAGAAAAGCAGGCTCCGGGGAGACCTCAGAGCATTCTTCCAGTACCTGAAGGGGGTTACTCCCCAGAAAGCTGGGGAGACACTTTTGACAAGGGCTTGTAGGACGAGAGGGAATGGATTGAAGTTTGAGGAGGGTAGATTGAGAATGGAGATGAAGAAATTCTTTACAGTGCAGGTGGTGAGACACTGCCACAGGCTGCTCAGGAAGGTCACAGATATCCCCTCCCTAGGGGGCTGGAACTAGATGATCCTTAAGGTCCCTTCCAACCTAAACCATTCTATGAATCTATGACTTCCATGAACTGCTTAAGGAACAACAGTTTGACTGCCAGGAACGATGACTCGGCCACAGTCCCACTCACATGCACTTTGCACAACAGTAGATAAAGAGATATAAATATTACTCCAGTTTCCTATCTCACTTGGAGGGAATCAACAGTTCCATGTCACACAGCAGGGACAGACAGATGGATTTGTCCTCCTAACCCACTGCAGAAGGAAAATCCTTTTGGTAAGATTTGTGACCTGTGCTCTGCCAACAGCTTCCCTGGGAGAGTGAGCCTGGGACTGCAGTTGTATTTTAGAGCTGTAGAGCTACTCTGTGGCTTAGTGCATTTATCACAGGCAATTTCAAAGATCCTGTGTATGTTGCATATGGATAAACTAAACTATTCTACCTCATAGATCATCTGCTCCAACCTCCCCACTATGGGCAGGGATGTCTCTCAACTAGACTTGGTTGCTCTAGTCTAGTTGTGGATCCCATCTGGCCTTAAATACCTCCAGGAAGGGAGTATCCATGACATCCCTGGGCAACCTATTCCAGTTGCCACCACCCTCATACCAAAGATTTTTTTTTCCTAAGCTCCAGTCTAACCCTGCTCTGCCTCAGCTTCAAAACATTCCCCCCTTGCGCTGTCTCTAGACAACCTTGTGAAAAGTCCCTCTGCAGCCTTCCTGGAGGATCCCTTCAAGTGTTGGAAGGCAACTCTAAGGTCCTGCTGGAGTCTTCTCTTCTAGGCTAAATGACCTCAGCTCCCTCAGCCTGTCCTTAGAGCAGAGGTGCTCCAGCCCTTTCATCATCTTTGTGGCCTCCTCTAGACTCACTCCAGTAGCTCTGTGTCCTTCCTCTGCTGGGGACACCAGAACTGGAGGCAGGATTGGAGGTGAGGTCTCAGCAGAGCAGAGCCAAGGAGCAGAATCCCCTCTGTTGCCCTGCTGCCCACACTCCTCTGGCTGCAGCCCAGCACACGGCTACCTGCTGGGTTGCATGAGGGCACTGCTGGCTCCCGGAGAGCTGCTCAGACTTTCTGACTGATGCATCTGGTTGCTTCTTTTGAACGTGGCCAGCCCTGCAGCAGCAAGGTTGCTCCTGTTTCTGGTATCAGACCTACAGTAATGGCAGCTATTGGTGTATCTATTCAGTCACCCCTAGCTCCTCTAATGAATGAGGACTGGCTAGAACACAAGGGGGTTGATCTCTTCCCACACTGATCTCTTCCCAGAGCTGTCTCGCTGCATGTATCCATCACTAAATGCAACAACACAGAGCAGCCCCACATTTCTCTGCTGCTGTACTGCTGGTTCAGTTTGTATTTTGGCTGCAGAGCACAGACAGAAATGGCACAGTGAATGGACCAGGACCTCAAATTGATGTTGGCATTTGGAGAATGAGCATTGTATTGGAGAGCTAATTCACCATGACTTAAAGCATCTCCACTTGCAGACTATTTCAGTATGGTGCTTCCAGGTGATTTCTGGCATGCAGGTGAAGCAGAGCCAGTACGAATTAGACAGTAAGTAAGAATGCTCTGGAATCTCTTACCTTTCTGGCTATCCAGTTCAAAGTTGCCCTCCTCATTGCCTCCTGTAATCAGATAGAGCAGGCCATCTCCATCAGGGTCCTTTGCCCGAACGGTAGCCACCAAGGTGCTGGGACCAGCATCTTCAGAGAGGAAAGTTCTGTAACTGGTGGACATAAAGGAAGCAATGGCAGCACATTCACCACAGAGTAACCAGCACCATGATAACCATCAGCCCAGAATTATAAATCCACTATGAATGTAAATTTTTATCAGCTTTGGCCATGCAGCCATGAAATCTTTGAACAGATTCTCAGTATCTTTGGCACAGGGATTGTTTTTTTGGATAGCAAATTTGCATTTTTGGGTATGTGCAATCTCCAAGGATTTTTTTTTTTTTGGGGGGGTGGTAAGACATAAATATACACCACAGTACACTGCAAAGGAGGATAACTTATCTCCTAAAGGTGAGAAACAGGACAAACATCTGTCGCACAGTGCTGCTTGCTTTCACAAAGGAAATAATGTCAATGTCTAAAATCTCTTCTGCTTTGCTAGGGCTGAGATTTCATTGTCCAGGACAAGGAGGGATGGTCTTAAACTACAAGAGGGGATATTAGACTAGATACAAAAAAGAATCCTTTTACACTGGTCCAGGCTGCCCAGAGAGGTGGTAGATGCCCATCCCTGGAACCATCCCAGGTCAGGTTGGACAGAGCTCTGAGCAACCTACTCCAGTTGAAGCTCTCCCTGTTTACTCCAGCATGGTTGGACTGCATGACTACTGATTGTCCCTTCCTACTTAAAGCCTTCTGCAGTTCTGTGATTTTTATGCTCCTATCTAGTAATGGAAAGCATCAGATGCCAAAGGGATGGTGTATGCCAACTAGTATGTGATTCTGTAAGTTAAGGTATTTATGCTTTGTATTTAAAACATAGCCACACTTCAAACTTCAGAAAAAAACCCCACAACCCAACCCTAATTGCATTCATGCAGGAAAGGAAAGAAGGAATTTCAAACTAACAGAACTTCATGATGTTAGCTTCAAATGTAGTCTACTGATGATGAAATTACATTTGCAGGAAAGAAGGAATTTCAAACTAACAGAACTTCATGATGTTAGCTTCAAATGTAGTCTACTGATGATGAAATTATATTTTCATGCCTGCTAACTACCATCTGTATCTGTCCTGTCTCTGGACACCTTCACGGTAAGTCCCTCTGAAGCCTTCCTGGAGGATCCCTTCAAGTATTGAAGGCACACATGAAGAGTACGTAGAACTCAACACAGTGAAAATCATTCCCTATGGAGTTACAGCTTTCATTCATTCTGTTCTCTCTCTCTGAGGCTGAGAGGGGACCTAATCACTGTCTACCACTATCTGAAGGGTGGCTGTCAGGAGGATGGAGCCAGGCTCTTTCCGGTGATACCCAGGGATAGGGCAAGGGGCAATGGATCTAAACTCAATCACAGGAAATTCCACCTCAGTATGAGAAAAAGAATTCTTCACTATGAGAGTGCTGGAGCAGGCTGCCTGGTTGTGAAGTCTCTGTCTCTGGTGACTTTCTAAACCCACCTGGACGCATTTCTCTGCGACCTGCCCTAGGTGACCCTGATCTGGCAGTGGGGGTTGGGCTGGATGACCTCTGGAGATGCCTTTCAACCCCTCGCGTTCTGTGGTTCACTGGCACTTACAATCACACAAATCAAGTGTCGGCAAGGTTGTGAACAGAACGTGCGGAACCCACAGCGAGCTTACACAGGCTGGGAGAAGACAGGAGCCTCGTCGTTGACGTTGGCCACTCGGATGCGCACGGACGCGGTGCCTGTCCGCGGAGGGTGTCCTTTATCGACAGCTATCACCACAAACTCGTACATGTGGTTCGCGCGCTCAAAGTTCAGCCTCTGGTTAGAATTGATGACTCCGTGACGCGTGATGGAAAAATCACTGCTCTGGATGAAGTAACTGATCTCGGCGTTGGAGCCAGAGTCACAGTCTGTGGCAAGCACTGCCGGAGAACACATTGGACACAACAGTCACGCAGCAGAAGAGCTTTACTTACTCTGTTTCCTACCAAGTCAGCTTCAGGAACCTTTTATTTGGAGAACAGACATCACCTAAATCTGTTTTCTCCATAAAAGTGTTTTCTGGCAGTTAAGAGTCAGAGAACTCAGCAGGAGGCTGGGAGTAGAAAAGCAAAGCAATGTAGAACAGGATCATAGCATCACAGGATCATAGAGTCAGTCAGGGTTGGAAGGGATCACAGGGATCATCCAGTTCCAACACCCCTGCCATGGACAGGGACACCTCACGCTAGATCAGGCTGTCCAGAGCCTCATCCAGCCTGGCCTTAAACACATCCAGGGATGAGGTTTCCACCATGTCCCTGGTCAACCTGTTCCAGGATCTCCCCATCCTCATGCTGAAGAACTTCTCCCTAACATCCAGTCTGAATCTACGCATTTCTAGTTTTGCTCCATTCCTCCCAGTCCTATCATTACCTGACAGCCCTCACTTTCCCTCCCCAGCTTTCCTGTAGCTCCCTTCAGGTACTTGGAAGGCCACAATAAGGTCCCCTCAGAGCCTTCTCCTCTCCAGACTGAACGGCCACAACTCCCTCAGTCTCTCCTCGCAGCAGAGCAGCTCCAGTCCTCTGCTCATCCTCGTGGCCCTTCTCTGGACCCCTCCCAGCACCTCCATAGCCTTCTTGTCCCAGGGGCTCCAGAACTGGATGCAGTACTCCAGGTGGGGTCTCAGCAGTGCAGAGCAGAGGGGCAAGACCACTTCCCTCACCCTGCTGCCCACACTGCTCTCGCTGCAGCCCAGGATCTTCCCCTCCTCCAACCCAGTCCTGAGCAAATGCAGCAAGAGAGCAGTGATCCCAACAGCACACTACACCCTCTGTACAAACAGCAGTCAGCACTGGTAATTACCACAGGATCAATATGTGTGTTGGTAGAACATCATCAGTCATAAATCGTATCCTAGCACTCTCTAGGGATGCCATCAAATTTAATTAGCTCCCAGCTATGTTATAGCTAAAGTACTTTTTAATTACCTAGGGCTTCAAGGTACAAAGAGTGATTAAACATTCCTCCCCAGTATGTGTTTATTCAGTACCTCCTGTGTCCCATCTGCTCAGCAGAACAAAGACTTTGAGCTCACAGTGTAGTATCAGAAGTGATTTCTAAGTGCAGGAGCTCAACTCTTTAATTACCCTACCACTTTTCTAGCCAAACAAGACTTCAGCTCATATCCATACTGGCACTAAACAAACTCCTTATTCTACCAGAAAGATACAGATGTAGTGATCATGGTAGCAGAACAAGGATCGTGTTGCACGGACAACCTGGCAGGGAGCTTCGGCATCATCCATAGTGTGTTGGAATGGGTCCAGAGAAGGGCCACGAGGATGTTCAGAAGGTTGGTGCTGCTCTGCTGTGAGGAGAGACTGAGGGAGTTTGGGCTGTTCAGTCTGGAGAAGAGAAGGCTCCCAGGTGACCTTATTGTGGCCTTTCAGTATCTGAAGCAGGCTACAAGACAGCTGGGGAGGGACTTTTTAGGGTGTCAGGTAGGGATAGGACTGGAGGGAATGGAACCAAGCTAGAAATGGGTAGATTCAGACTGGATGTTAGGAAGAAGTTCTTCAGCATGAGGGTGGTGAGAGCCTGGAACAGGTTGCCCAGGCAGGTGGTGGAAGCCTCATCCCTGGATGTGTTTAAGGTCAGGCTGGATGAGGCTCTGGACAGCCTGATCTAGTGTGAGGTGTCCCTATTCATGGCGGGGGGGGTTGAGAACTGGATGATCCTTGTGGTCCCTTCCAACCCTGACTGATTCTATGAGTCTATGATGAAGCAGCAGTCACTCACCACTACCAGAACAATAACTCAAAATAGAGAAGGGGAAGAGAAAGGTTTTCAGAATGCACTGAGATGCTGTGCTCCTTAGAAAAAGAAAAAAAAAAAGCCCTCAACAAAGTCTGCCTGTGGAGAGCTACTTAGGGTAGTTGTAAACATTTTGTTTAACATCTCCCAAAACACTGCTGTGGATAAAGTATTTGGGTGCATGACAGAAGCAAAGGCTCCGAGAGCAAGCCCTTAAGTGTTCTCCCAGTTTGAGGTGGAACAGTCCTGTGGCATGCATCATATCATGACAGACAATGTCAGCTCTCACGACATCTCTGAAGGTATTTAAACGCAACCAGGAAAACAGGTTGGAGAAGGGGACCTAGAGAAGGACAGTCTAGAAGGTCTCTTGTGATAGGATATGGGGCAATGGTTTGAAGCTGGAGCAGGGGAGATTTAGGTTGGATATCTGGAGGAAGTTCTGCACAATGAGAGGGGTGAACTCCTGGAACAGGCTGATGTAGTTGGAGGTATCCCTGTTCACTGCAGAGTGGTCAGACAAGATGCCCTTTGAGAGTCCCTTCTAACCCAGTGCAACCTTTGAATCTTTTCTTTGGATAGCACTAGATCCCTCCCTGGACACTGCACAGTTGTCCTCACTTGAAGATACTCAAAAGTCTGTTTCCAGGGTACCCCAACACCACCTCCAGACCTCCAAGAGAGCTACCATCCACATCTTACAAAGACAGTGCCTGTGGCAGAACACACAGGCAGAAGATGAACTCACAGCACAAACCAGCAGGCCTGTGGCAAGACTGAAAAAAAAAAGGTATCAGGAGGACTCTCACCTTGCAGTAGAGATGTGCCCACAGGAATGGTTTCAGGAATGTTGTCTCTGCTGTAAATGGAGTGCTGGAACTCAGGAAAGCAGTCATTTTCATCAGTGATGTGGACCATGACCTGCGACAAAAGGACATGCTGAGAGGGGGCTTTGGTTTCCATTCCTAGGTAAAAGGATGAATTTCCATGTCCAACTCAGAGCCCAGCCTTCTGCCTGGACCATAAGGCCCTCCTGAGCACCTTTGCTCTGGACCACCTGTGTGCATAATCATTCCCACTAAGGCAAGAGGTAGCAGGGAGAAGTGAAGTGGCTCAGGTACCTCGGTCACACTGCTCAGAGTGCTCTCCACTTCCATGGCTTTCAGCAAGAGGTGGTAGAGGTGGTGCTCGCTCTCGTAGTCCACAGGGTGGGTCAGGCTGAGCTCTCCACTCTCCTGCCTCACCCTGAAGAGCCCGCTGGGGTTCGTCAGCAGAGTGTAGGAAAGAGGTTGGCTCTGGAAAGAAACGGCCTCCACCACTGCCACTCTGCAAAGAATGAGAGAAGGATCCTTTGGTTCAAAACAACAACAAAAGCTGCCTCCGAGGACTTAGAAGATGAGGATGAGTGACTCAGTGTTGGCACTGGGCTCAGCTTTGTATTCAGACTGGAAATCCCTGTGCTATAGGGATCTGAAAAGGACCTATGGGAAGGCTGGGGAGGGACTGTTTAGAAGGGTTTGGGGCAATGGACAAGGGCAGTGGTTTGAAACTGGCGCAGGGGAGATTTAAGCTGCACATCAGGAGGAAGTTCTGCACAGTGAGAGTGGTGAAATCCTGGAACAGGCTGCCCAGGGATGTACTTGAGGCCCCATCCCAGGAGACATTCAGGATCAGACTGGATGTGGCCCTGTGCGGCCTGCTCTAGTTGGAGGTGCCCCTGCTGCCTGCAGCGGGGTTGGACCAGATGCCCTCTGATGTTCCCTTTCAACCCAATGCAATGTGTGAATAAAACTGTGTGCAGGGAAAGAGCTCACCCAACAAAACACAACTCACATGTCTCCTGCTGGAGTGTTTTCAGGGATGAACACACTGTAGGACATGTTAGTGAACTGTGGAGGTCGGGAGCCTGCCAGGATGGAGATGGAGGCGTAGGGGCTGTTGTTGCCATGCTCATCAGTGGCTTCCACAGTAACCACATACTCCTTGTTCCATGTCAAAGGCAAGCCAGTGGTCATGATGATGCCAGTGTCCTTATCAACTCGGAATCGCTCTTCACCACCTAGCAATATATGCACAAAGCTGGTCTGAAAAATACCCCACAGCGAGAATGTTTGCATCTGCAAACATGGTCACCTGTCCTCAAATCATCCACCTCTGTCCTTGCACACACTTCTTTTTCCCTCTCCACCTCCTCTTTCACTCACTCCACGCTCTGTTGGTCGGAGCAGTATGAAAGAGACAAGATCAGGTGAGAGATGGAGCTTTGAGCTAACAGTAAAGCTGCAAGTGACTTCAGAACAGAAGCAGAGCAAAGAAAGTGGCAGCAAGTAAGATTCTTGTCCCCAAGATTGTTTTACTTAAAGCACCTTCACCTTCTACTTGCTGTACCTGTTCTCAGGGATTCCCCAGGGAGGGACAGTTCAGGGAAAAATCTGCAGCTTCAGAAAATGTTATCTTTAATACTTTTTTTCTTCAGAACAGCCCTACCTGCAATGAGTGTGTAAGTGACCCCAGCACTGCTGTTCTCACTGCTGCTGTAACGTGCAACGAGCTGGTAGATGAGGGTTCCTTTTCGAGCATCTGGGTCCACACGTGCCAGGTAGGGGTATGGGTACATGCCCCAGGACAGAACTTCCTCTTCTGGGGCGAGGAGTGTCACGTGGCAGAGGTACCAGTCATGATCTGCAAAAGATGCCAGGGGATTTCTAAACAGCTTGTGAGCAAGTTTTGATGGGGAATGCTTAAGATCTCATCCACTAGCACCTGTAAACAAACCGATCTCATTGCTGTCTGCAGCTACCTGAAGGGACGTTGTGGAGAGGCTGCTGTTGGGCTCTGCTCACAGGGAACTGGAGACAGAACAAGGGGGAATGACCTCAAGTTGAGGCTGGGCAGGTTTAGATTGGACATTAGGAAGAAGTTTTTCACAGAGAGAGTGGTCAGGGACTGGAATGAGCTGCCCAGGGAGGTGGTGGAGTCACCCACCCTGTGTGTGTGTGGATGTGGTGCTTAGGGCTATGGTTTAAGGTGAATCTTGTAGAGTAGGGTTCTAGGTTGGACTTGGTGATCCTGAGGGGCTTTGCCAACCTGGATGTGTCTGCGATTCTGTGAATTGCTCATCTCCCTCATCCTATCACATGCATTATCAGTTGGACTTGGTGATCCTACAGGAAGGCTGGGGAGGGACTTTTTACAAGGTCTTGCAATGACAGGACAAGGGGCAATGGGTTTGAACTGGCAGAGGGAAGATTTAGACTGGATGTCAGAAGGAAGTTCTTTACAGTGAGGTTGGTGAGACACTGGCACAGGTTGCCCAGGGAGGTTGTGGCTGCTCCCTCCCTGGAGGTGTTCAAGGCCAGGTTGGGTGAGGCCTTGAGTGACCTGTACTACTGGGAGGTGTCACTGCCTATGGCAGGGGGTTGGAACTAGATGATCCTTGAAGTCCCTTCCAACCTTACCATTCTATGATTCTTTTTCAACCTGAATGTTTCTGTGATGCACAGAAAATTAAGTGCAGACAGAGGCTTTGGCAGCTTGATGTGCATTAAACGCTGTTAACAACTAACTAAAAGTACTTTCAGGAACAGTTTTTAATTAGTTAGATACGCAGATTAAATACTGCATCGGTCACATCACTTGCCACAATGGTTTTAAGTGTGTGCTTATCCAGGTCTGGCCTTTACAACAAATCCAGCATAAACACTGCCAGTTTTACCAGATCTTGTTTAGAGCCTGTGAAAATATTTCTCTTAACAATCAGTGGAAGTGGTGAGCGACCAAAATTCCCTACAATTCTCCCCGCTCCAACACTAATCTGTTTAGCTTTCTCAAACTAGTGGATATTCAAGGGAAGGTGGAGATGCCTTCTCCTTCTATCCCCATCATACCATCTGACTGCATCTTAGAGGAGTGAAGCACCAGCCTTGAAATGGGACATCCTCAAGGCAAAGCCTTGGGTTTTGCTTCTGCAGGCAGAGGCAAGCAGAGGGGCAGGTCAGCCAGCAGCTGCAGAGAGAGAGCAAGCTCTGTGCACTGCCTGCGGAAGCACACCACAAGCTGCTCCCTGCTGGCCATGGAGGAGCTGGGGCTGGAAGCAGCACCTCTCTTTGAATCCCTGGAGAAAAAAAGGACATTTCCATTGAATGCACCTGTGCTCTTTTGTGGCTAAGAAGTGAAGTCCAATACATAAACCAACGAACCCAGGAGATTGCATCTGCCCAACCTTGGACTGTCAGATGTGGGAGCATCCTGGAAGGACCTGCGCCACTGCAGATGGATGAAGGAGGATGGAGTCAGGCTCTTCTCAGTGATGTCCAATCACAGGACAAGGGGCAATGCATGCAAGCTGGAGCAGAGGAGATTCCTTGTGAGCATAAGGAAAGACTTTCCCTGTGAGGGTATCAGAGCCCTGGAGCAGGCTGCCCAGAAAGGTTGTGGAGCCTCCTTCTCTGGAGATACTCAAAACCCATTTGAGTGTGTTCCTGTGTGCCCTGCTCTAGGAGATCCTGCTCTGGTAGGGGGGTTGGATTGGATGATCTCTGGAGGTCCCCTCCAACCCCTAACACTCTGTTATTCTGTGGTCTGACCTAGATCCCCTCTGATCTTCAACCAGTAGAAGAGTCTGAGAGTGTTCAGGCAGTAAAGTTGACCAGCAGTAGGACAGCTTCTGGGATCACCACAAATCTGCTTCTGAGGTAGCAGCTACCCAAGAAAAAGGTGAACCCCTGGTGTGCAGAAGGGCTGTCCACTGAGAACAGAGAGAAGGAACTTTCTATTGCACAGAACCCACAGGAATTGAATCACAGGAAACCTAAATTCAACCATTTTAGCCTTGCAGCAATTTGCTAACAGATGCTAAAGGTACCCATGAGCTTTGTGAAGAAATGTTTCTAAGCACACTTACGTGCCAGAGGTTGCCTTGGGATTTGACTTAAATCACAATGAAGGTATTATATATAAAATATACATATAATAAAAACTGGATGTTAGGAGGAAGTTTTTTACAGTGAGGGTGGTGAGAGACTGGCACAGGTTGCCCAGGGAGGTTGTGGACCACAGAAGCACAGAATGTGATCAAAGATCTGTGCACCACAACCTCCCTGGAGGTGTTCAAGGCCAGGTCGGACAAGGCCTTGAGTGACCTGTACTAGTGGGAGGTGTCCTTGCCTATGGTAGGGGGTTGGAACTGGATGGTCTTTGAGGTCACTTCCAACCTTACCATTCTATGGTTATATATATATAAATATTTTGTATATTCTATAGTTAAAGTAATAGTTTTAAAAAAAAAGTTATAGTAATAATAATTAAAAAAAAATAAAAAAAGAAAAAGAAAGAAACTAAATGAGAGAGTGGAGAAGTCTAAAAGTACATGCAAGAAGTGCCAGCAATCACCATGTCATAGCAAAGCTTGCCTCTAGGCAGAGACATGGCACCAGCAGTACTGTTAAATCCCATCTATCCCTGTCCTTCAGCTTTTGCATGTCATTGATTTCTGAAGCTCCCACATTTGTCTGTCACTCATTCCCCAGCAGCCTGAGGGAATTTCCAGCATAAACACTCACTGCACCTCATGTTTTCCTTTGCTCTTCACTTAGAGGGAACAAGTGTGGGAAGGAGTGAATACCGCTTTAGAAAGAGACAGCACCACACATGAAAGGAAAAACACAGGATGAGGCCAAACCTAGAGGGACAAGGTGCAGCAGCAGGTGGTAATAAACTTCAGCCATTGGGTGGAACATCTCTGAGCTGCTGAGAGCTGCCTCACTCCTTCAGCCTCTCAGTACTTTAAGGCTTGAAAGAGCTGAGCTATTATCACTGAGTAAGCCAACAAAATGTGAACTGAAGCAACCTGCAAGCAGGGTGACAAAACAGCCTGGGTTATCTGCGTACAGACACCAGAGCTCTAATTCTAGTGGAGGGTGAGGGTATGCAGGTGGGTGTTGAGCTCTTCTGACAATCAGCAAGAGATGGGGCAAGAGCAAAAAGACTTCGTGCTGCACCAGCTGAGGATTAGATTCGATATTGGCCAAATGCTCTTCACTGAAGGGGTTGTAAGGCACTGGAACAGGCTACTCAGGTGGAATCACCACCTCTGGAGGTATTTCAGAGATGCGGTGCTTAGGGCCTTGGCAGCGTTGTGCTCCATGACCTTAAAGGTCTTTTTCCAACCTAAATGATTCCAAGATTCTCTGGTTCTGTGAGGAAAAGAGTGCTACAAAAGCCAGGTCCAAGTCGAAGCAGGCCCCAAACTCTAAGAGGATGCTGCACATGACCGGAGGACACCCAGCAGAGCTGTTCTAGCCTGGCAACCAGAAGAAGCCATTCAGAAGCAGCACTTTGGGCTGTCACCAACCAGCAGTGCAGGCATTCCTGTTCTATCTCCTCTTTGCACACACACCAGGAGTGAGAAACTCAAGGAGGTGAAGGTGTTGCAGGCGTGTGGTAATCCAATGCTATGGCAAATGATCACACTGACTTCAAGCAAGTCAGGAAAACAACCCCAGCCTTGATAAAGCAGGGCTGGTTTCCACCAGTGCACCGCTCCTTCTGTCAGAACTGCAAAGGCACCAACAGATCAAGCCTCTGAAATCAATAGTGTTTGATTTTGTTCCACTGACTCAACTGCAGCATCCTGTTAAATCAAAATGCAACATCAGCCAGAGATGTCACAGCTCACTCAGTCTGTCAATATAAATCGTCCACTGGAAGGAAGGAAATAATCAGGCAAGCAGGCTCTACAGCCTATGGAACAGGACTGCCAACAGCAGAAAACACTCAGCCTCTGCACCATCACCTTTGAAAAGCAGCCTGGGTGTGATAAGAATATCAGTGAGGGCTGATTTTCCTGGAGGTAGCACTGCTTACATGTGAGAAAGGCATAGCATGAAAGGGATGTGAACCAACCACCAGCTGAGAGGACTGCAATTAAAAGGATTAGGGTGCAGGAAGCACAAGGTTGGGAGAACTCACCACATGGTTGGCTGGGCAATGAAGAGCTGCTTGCTTTCTGTCTTTGAGGCTTCTGATCTTCAGCAGATCAGAGCTGATATACCTGTGCCATCCTTGGTAGAGAGAATGATAGCAAAGAAAGGCCTGGCAAATGTTTTCAAAGCACAAGTGGCCATTCTTGTCAGCCTGTGTCAATGCTGTGCTCCTTCAACTGCTTGTTTGCCTCCCTAAAGGCATGGAGGAAATGTGAGAGAAGTAATTTTCTTTTCCCAAGATGTGGGTTTGATAGAACTGATGTTGGGAAGAGGAGAAGGCAAAAATGTGCACACAAAAAAAAAAAAAAAGGTAGGTTTTGTTTTGCTTATATCCCCTCTGGTAAAACAAATCATTTGAATGTAGAAGAGAGAGAACGACATCCAAAGACATTTCTGAAGTGCCCAGCATGACATGATAAAGGTTTTCTCATCCTGTGAATGTACCTTATGTACCTTAGGAAGAATACTTGCAACAGAAGCCACACATTTTACCTCTTCAGTTCGCAAGCTATTTGTTAGTTTCTCATCTGTAGACTTTATTAGACATTCTTGCAGCTTATTTATGGCCTCTGGGCCATTATATATACTTTTATGCTCATTTTACAGAAAGATTCTTCCAAAGATATACACACAGACAGAGTAACACAATAATCTTCATCCTGGAGCTTGCTGTTTTCCCTCATGATCCCTGGCTATTAAAACAGTTTCACGGTTTAACTGAAGCAAGCTTTTGCTCTCTCAGCACCTGAACTTGAAGGCATAGCAATGACACCCACAGATGGTTTTAATCAGCGTGATACAGGGAGGAGAATGAAATCCCCAGCATATAATACGACCTCCAAACCTCACTGCCAGGTCAGATTTCTGTTTCTGGAGTCAGATTTACTATGTTCAGAAAATGCCACGGGGAGAGCCGGGAAGCAAGGGGCCATTTCTGGTTCCACAAAACCCCCCTGAGGTAGTACCTTGATTTGCACAGATGGTGTGCCAGGGAAAAGCTGTATCTTCACAGTGCCAGCTATGGTGCCCCCACAGAACAGACAGCAGCCCCACACACCTCACTGCTCTAATTGCTACTAAAGGGTAGCATTCAGAATGCACTGAGTGTGGAGTATCTCAATCATGTACAAGTTTACCTCCTCTTCCCAGGTTTACAGTTACAAGAGGCAGACCTCTAAGTTACTTTTTTACCTCCATTTTTTACCTCAATGCAAACAACTTCTTCCTAACATCCAGTTTCAATCTCCCCTCTGACAGTTCAAATCCATTGCCCTTTGTCCTGGCATTGCAAGACCTTGTCAATAGCCCCTTCCCAGTCCTCCCTTCAGATCCTGGAAGGCTACTCTAAGGTCTCCTGGAAGCCTTCTCTTCTCCAGGCTGCACAGCCCCAACTCTCTCAGCCTGTCCTCACAGCAGAACTGCTGCAGCCCTCTCAGCATCTTTGTGGCCTCCTCTGGACCTGCTCCAACAGTTCCATATCTTTTCTGTGCTGGGGGCTCCAGAACTGCACAGGTGGAGTCTGAGAAGAGCCAAGCAAAGGGGCAGAATCCCCTCCCTTGCCCTGCTGCCCACACTGCTCTTGCTGCAGCCCAGCACTCAGTTGTTGTCTGGGCTGCACTCACACTGCAGGCTCATGTTGAGCTTTTCATCACCCCAGACCCCCAGGTCCTGTTCCTCAGGGCTGCTCTCAGCCGTTCTCCACCCAGCCTGGAGTTGTGTTTGAGATTGTGCCTACCCATATACACGTGTACACACACACACACACACACATATAAAACTTATTTTAAGTGGCCAAAACCCCCTTTGCTTTTCTTGAAACAAACCCCCCAAGACACACACTTCACTGGAGAAGTAGCCCTCATGAAGCACCTACTTCCATTTATGACTTTTACATAAGAGGTGGCAATTAATAAGGGGCCAATAGTTTTGGGTTTCAGTTAATGAGAGGATTGAACGTTTGCTACACGTTCCATAATATTGATTACTGTTAATTGTATTTAGAAAGAAGCAGGGAGAGAAATGAGGAACAGACCAAAGTTAATTTTGTTTGGCTGTAGAGTTCACCAAACTTCCTCAGACCAAAACAAAAAAGTTGATGCTCAAAGCCTCTCATAATTTCATCATCTTCCTACAAAACAGTCAGAAAAAAAGGTCCCAAATCCATTACTGTATAAAGGTATGAGAGAGTTTTTATTTTTAAAGTGGCTTAAAGAGTGTCTAAATGACCTTGTCTCTCTTGATTATTGAATTCCTTTCTCCCTGAGGCTCATCTCTTGTCAATACATTATCAGTGCACAGACAGTGGTAAAAAACATCCTGCACAGCAGCAGGCTGGAGAGGGCAATGAGATTAATCATTTGTACAGAACTGCTCACAAGGTTATTTGCTTTCATTAGAAATAAGCAAGATGGTCAAGCAACACCTCAGCTTTCCCACACCATCCTCAGCTTGAAAGGGAAGTTCTCCTTTCAGTGTTGGGTGATTCGGTTAAAGGGAGCACCTAGAAGTCCTTTGCAGCATTTTTATTATGTTAAATGTTTCTGTGCACAACACAGAATCTGTGCCTGTAAGAATAAGTTTCTCGGGCAGGTGGCTCTGGGTTTCTCAGCCTGGTGAAGATCAAAATGGTAAAAATCACTACCCCCCACCATGTTTTAAGGACATTCATTTACCTTCCAGCTCTGTTTTGCATTTCCTGAGCATTAGGCTGTGAAATCCTTCACAGAAAACTGTAAATATTTACTCTACAGTGAAGTAGTAAACATCCCAGAAAACCAACCAACCAACCCACCCCAAGAAAACAATACCCAGTAACCTTATCAGGGACCTGAGCTACAATTGCAAACACACTACAAAACTTACTCTGAGTAAGATGAAAGTGGCACATGGCAATGACAGCTCTTATAGCCATAAGGCAACTCAAGCCTGGCATGGCTTAAGAAGTTCACTATATCTGGCCATTCCCCTTGCTGCGTTGTTAGGAGAACCATACACAGCATACAGCCAGGTTGGATGACGCCTTGAGCAACCTGTTCTAGTGGGGAGGTGTCCCTGCCTATGGTGGGGAGGCGGGCTGGAACTGGATGAGCTTTGAGGTCCCTTCCAACCTTACCGTTCTATGATTGTATACAAGCTGTGGATGTATAGAGGATTTGCATGTCTCAGTTTAGTGTACACCAGCTCCTAGGCTCACCTCGGTTTTAGTTTTGGCTTGCCCTAAGCTCACTGGCATCTCCTTTGCAAGGGCTTCTCTGCCCTGCCGTGCTGACCCTCAGCGCTGCTCAGCTGCAGAAGGCTGTCGGAGAGCCGCGGGCTGCGGCTGCTGNTGGCAGCCGAGAAGGGGCGGCACATTCCCACGCCACCGAACCGAGCCCGGGGCAGAGCTCCCATAGCCACCGCGGCTCCCGACACGCCACGCAGGACGGCATCGCCCCGCATTTCCCCGAGCTACAAGCGCCAGGCACGGCAGNCCATCTCTTCCCTGCCCAGGTCACAGAGGACCACAGAGAAGAGACGATGCTCTCTAGTAACAGCTACAAGACGTCTGTTGTGATGTGGTGCCGCCGCCTTTAACTGCTTGTTAACTCACCAGCAGAGCCCCTCCAGACCTACCGAAGTGAACCTGCGGTGCTAGAAATTCCTTACAGCACAGCATAGAGCGGTAAAATCACCGTTCCCCTTGTTTTCAT
Source organism: Eubucco bourcierii (assembly GCA_013396675.1). Lineage (NCBI taxonomy): Eukaryota > Metazoa > Chordata > Aves > Piciformes > Ramphastidae > Eubucco > Eubucco bourcierii. The sequence continues at coordinate 852,497 of VWZE01022110.1, forward strand.
CAGTTCCTCCAAAGACACAAGGCAGAAGCTGTGCAGGTGGCAGCCGAGAAGGGGCGGCACATTCCCACGCCACCGAACCGAGCCCGGGGCAGAGCTCCCATAGCCACCGCGGCTCCCGACACGCCACGCAGGACGGCATCGCCCCGCATTTCCCCGAGCTACAAGCGCCAGGCACGGCAGCACCCGCTCAGCGTCCCCCTCCTTCGGTGGGGACCCTCCACTCCCATCCTGCCTCACCCGGGACAGCACCACAGGGAGATGCGCCCCCTCCCCGGCCCGGCCCTGCCCGGCTCCCTACCTCGTCCTCCACCGCTGTGCACCTTGACCAGCACCTCCGCCCGGTCACCCGCTCGTAGCTCTCGCCGGAGATAGAGCCGCCCCGACGTCCTGTCGACTCCCACGGCGCTGGTGCCGGGAGAGGCGAGCTCGAACCAGCCGCCTGCCGCCCAGTCGTGGTTTTGCGGGATGGTGAAGACGGTGTCGCCCACCCGCGCCCCGCGGGGCAGCCCGTACTCGGGCTGCGCTTCCCGGTCCAGACGCTCGGCCGTGCGGAGCAGCAGCAGCAGCCCCTGCCCGCCGCCCGGCCGCTGCTGCAGGAAGAAGCGGGAGGCGCCGTCGCCTTCCAGCGCCCACTCCCCAGCCGGCTCCCCGAGACCCAGCAGCCTCCGCAGCGGCACCTGCAAGCCCCGCACCCGTGTCCCCGCTGGGCTGTTCTCGGGCACCTGCCCGGAGAAGCGGAGCAGGCGGGCAGCCCCGCCGTGCCCCAGCGCCGCCGCCCCGCAGAGCAGCAGCAGCAGGACCGGGAGCCGCCCGCAGCCGCCCCGTCGCGCCCGGCCCATCCTGCCGAGCGGAGCGGAGCGGAGCGAAGCGGCGGGAG
>VWZE01022110.1:853499-892662 GCA_013396675.1 Eubucco bourcierii
CCCGCGCCCCGCGGGGCAGGCGGGCCGTGTAGCGCCGGGAGCCGGGACCCGGCGGTCGCTCTGGAGGCGGCAGCGAGCGCTCCCGCCGCCGCCTCCCTGCCTCGCCGCCGTCCTCCCCACGCCGTCCGCGCACCGCCAGGCGCAAGCACCGCGCGGGGCTGCGCAGCGGCCGCGGACGGCCGTGATCCTGAGCCGCCACGCAGAAGCGGAGCCGGNCCGCAGAGCAGCAGCAGCAGGACCGGGAGCCGCCCGCAGCCGCCCCGTCGCGCCCGGCCCATCCTGCCGAGCGGAGCGGAGCGGAGCGAAGCGGCGGGAGGCCGCGGAACGGCGCTGCGGTGGCACTCAGCCACGCTCCAGCCGCGCACTCTCACAACACGTGGAGCCGCGTCCCGACCCCGGTGCCGGTCTGAGCCGTGGGCGGGGACAGGCGAGCCCACCCAGCGTGGGTGGTCGAGGGGCTGCGCCCTACGCGGAGGAGTGGACGACAGTCCCGGACGAATTCCTCATCCTGCCCCGTTCCGAACCTTTTGCGCCCAGGCTGCTTTGCCGCCTGTGCGTAACGCGTCCGGGTGCTCCCTCCCGCTCCCCACCGGCGGAGCGGCAGACGGAAGGAGGAGCCGCACTGCCCGGGGAAACCGGCAGCAGCAGCCTGCTCCCCCGAACCTGTATGAAAGCCCCGGGTAGCCTAAAGGGGCAATCAGCAAAGAAACGGAGGGAAAAGCGTTACTGCATGGGAGATAGCATTGGGAATTTGCATAGCTGAAAAATGGTTGTAAGCAAGGAGATTATTATTCTCACTGCGTTGGAAGTGTGGCCTCTCAGCAGTGCTCCTACAGATTGAGATTTGGCAGAAGTGGGAAAAGCACAACACGTCTCAGTGCACAACGTAAGCAACAGCACCTATGATTGCATTTGACGTTTCAATCCCTGGGTGAAATACTTCTGGGAAAAGAACAGAATGCGCTGCTCCGGGGAGCAATCCTCAAATGGTCTTTCTGAAGTAGTCAAGCAAACGCACCACCCCTGCTAGACAGCCACAAAACGGTCTGGCCGTGGGAATCACTGCTTATACCGTGATCAGTGGAAGCATGAACCACAGCCAGACCCCTCCTCTGCCCATCACTCCCCTCTACTCACCAAACCAAACGTGACTCCTTTTCTCATTGCTCCAGCACAACCCAGCCAACAGGAACCAACTACTCCCTTCACACCTTGATGGCAACAGCTTGAGAACAGCCTTTTGGTGACCCTCTGCATCCAGCTGATCAAACTGTGTTAATATTTTCCCCATTAACAACCCTGCCTCTTGCTGTTTGAACTCCAGTTTGCAAGTTTTGGGAGCAGGCTGTGAGGCAGGCAGGGATGTTTGTTGACAACTACATGGTAACTTCAGTGAAGCTAGAAGTGAAGCTCTGCTCCAGAAAGCCAGACACCATTTCATCAGCTGTAGTCAATTTTTACAGGCAACAGTCAAAGGTGACAACCACCTGCTAGATCTGCACCTCTGCCACCTGGGGAAGCACCAGTTTTAAGGAGAGGTTCACAGATTGCACTGGGTTGGAAGGGACCCTCAAAGATCTTGTCTAACAGCCTGCAGGGACACCTCCAACTAGATCAGGCTGCCCAGGGCAGGTGAAGACTGGGACATCACATCACATTATTACCAGCTGCCAGCTTTAGCTTTTATTCTCACCCCAGCAAGGCAAAGGGATGATTATTTCTAAAAACCAGAACAATGTGAGGTCTCAGGCTGGGAGGGCAAAAAGTAAAACCAAGTATTTTTAAGGAATGGTTTACCACTAAAGTAATCAGCAAGTTCCATCTATGGCCAGTGTGCTGTAGCAAGCTGTGAGTGAAGGGGACCTACAGGAAGCCTGGGAAGGGACTGTTTAGAAGGGCTTGTGGTGATAGGATGAGGCAGTGGTTTGAAACTGGGGCAGGGAAGAGTTAGGTTGGACTTCAGGAAGAGGTTCTGCACAGTGAGAGTGGTGCAATCCTGGCACAGCCTGCCCAGGGCTGTGGTTGAGGCCTCATCCCTGGAGACATTCAAGATCAGATTTGGCATGGCCCTGGGCAGCCTCATCTAGCTGAAAGCTAGAGTTCAACAATTCTACTCAAAGCATTGATCTAGCTGAAAGCTAGAGTTCAACAATTCTACTCAAAGCATTGATCTAGCTGAAAGCTAGAGTTCAACAATTCTACTCAAAGCATTGATCTAGCTGAAAGCTAGAGTTCAACAATTCTACTCAAAGCACTTCATATTTTGCCACTCACCCCTACAACCAGTCTGTCTCAAGAGGCAGCCACACTCAGCACAACACACGGATCCAGTCTGTGCAAGCTGCTACCCATGAAGAGCTACAGGAATATCTGTGCTGCCTCCTCAAGCCAGGTATTTGAGCTCAGCTGTACAGTCCTCTCCTGACAACTGCAGCTGCAAACAGCACAAAAGAAAAGCCATTTTATTACCACAAAAGAGGAAAGAGGGGTTGCATGGGTTTGGTGAGAGGATCTCAGGCTTCTTCAGAGTCGTTATGGCCTAGATGGGTTTGTGAGAGGATCTCAGGCTTCTTCAGAGTCCTTATGGCCTAGATGGGTTTGTGAGAGGATCTCAGGCTTCTTCAGAGTCGTTATGGCCTAGATGGGTTTGTGAGAGGATCTCAGGCTTCTTCAGAGTCGTTATGGCCTAGATGGGTTTGTGAGAGGATCTCAGGCTTCTTCAGAGTCGTTATGGCCTAGATGGGTTTGTGAGAGGATCTCAGGCTTCTTCAGAGTCGTTATGGCCTAGATGGGTTTGTGAGAGGATCTCAGGCTTCTTCAGAGTCGTTATGGCCTAGATGGGTTTGTGAGAGGATCTCAGGCTTCTTCAGAGTCGTTATGGCCTAGATGGGTTTGTGAGAGGATCTCAGGCTTCTTCAGAGTCGTTATGGCCTAGATGGGTTTGTGAGAGGATCTCAGGCTTCTTCAGAGTCGTTATGGCCTAGATGGGTTTGTGAGAGGATCTCAGGCTTCTTCAGAGTCGTTATGGCCTAGATGGGTTTGTGAGAGGATCTCAGGCTTCTTCAGAGTCGTTATGGCCTAGATGGGTTTGTGAGAGGATCTCAGGCTTCTTCAGAGTCGTTATGGCCTAGATGGGTTTGTGAGAGGATCTCAGGCTTCTTCAGAGTCGTTATGGCCTAGATGGGTTTGTGAGAGGATCTCAGGCTTCTTCAGAGTCCTTATGGCCTAGATGGGTTTGTGAGAGGATCTCAGGTTTCTTCAGAGTAGTTATGGCCTAGGTGGGTTTGTGAGAGGATCTCAGCCTTCTTCAAATGAAGCATAGAACATTTGTGTCCCAAACAATCCAGCTTTCTGGCTTTTATTACAATTATTTGGATTTTCTTTTTTTTCACAGAAAAAAAAAATAAAAGAGTTTGTCACAAGAGAAAAAACCCAACACATTTACTGTGTATACATTATTTTGGTAAAACAAAATACCTGTCCAAGACAACAAACAGGATAACAGGGCTTGGATTCCTTAGATTTGTTCCTAACTAGCTGCACATAGCTATGTCTCTATGCCATATACGCCACTGCTAAATGTCTCTCTTAACAACAAGTAAAGCACCACTCAGTATTGTTCTGCAGTACTGCAAGAACAGAGTTTGAAACTTTGAAAGGCATTAAACACGCACCTCTTGTCCACCAAATAAACAGGCAACCTTAAACATCACTTGGAAAGCAGAATTAGCTACGTTCAACTGTGCTGAAATCAGAAACGCTGCCAGATTAATCACACATCAACACATCTAATTGAGGTACCAAACAACCCAGAAGACCTTTAGGCATCTGGCATAGTTAAGACTGCAGCAGCATACTGGTGATATGTTTTTAGGTGTACTGATAAAGCAGGAAGAACTACTAAAAATAACACAGTGCATCGTTTAGAGTTGTGAATCTTTTTTGGTTTGTTTTCCTGAAGTTAGGTTTTAAAAAGAGTACTAAAGGCATAATTATGCAGATTGATGTTGAGGTATCACATCACATAAAACATTGCTTGTGTTGGAATAAACTCAGCTGTGCTTTCATCTCCAATACTAGAGTCAGTATTTAGAGATTCAGCCACTATTAAGATGCAGTAGAAGTTACTCATCACACCTCCAACACACAAGAGAAAATCAGATGTGTCTAAATGCAAATACAACACATGTGCCCATACAGTCACACCAACAGCCCCTTCAAAGGTTTTTGGTTAAAGAACAGGTTAGATGCAGCTAACAGCAGTCATCAAGAAGTATTGCAATGAGAGCTTGCAGTCCCTGCACCCAGATCTCACAGCTCCTACTCATGGGAGCTGTATAGGAAAGCTGAGGAAAGGTCAGACTTTTGCAGATGATTTAGTAAAAATAAGGTGGTGAACAAAAAGATTTGGTCTGTAACCTGCTACCTTTCAATAAATTGTGCCACCAGAGAAAATAATTTGAAGGTTTTTACCTGTTCTAGTGGGAGGTGTCCCTGCCTATGGCAGGGGGTTGGAACAAGATGATCTTTGAGGTCTCTTCCAACCTTACCATTCTATGATTCTATGAAATGCCTTTTAAACCTTTTGTCCCTTTTTCTTCCTCATCTCCCCAATGGAAATGGCATCTAAGATTGTACTATATGAAGAGGTATTTCCATAAAATACTATTTAGAAGCCTACGTTCTGAAATGCCTTTAATTAGTCTCAAACATTTCCTGGTAAATCTATCAGCTGAGTTCAAGCATGTGGGAATCCAGGACACAAAAGAGCACTTTTTAAGGAGTAAGACAAAACTGTACCTGCCAATTCAGCTGTGGCTTGATTAAGCTTTAATCCACAAGCCTTAATGTGCCTGAAAATATTATTCAACTTCTTCTTTCAAGGTAATTTTTTTCTTTTTGCCCTTACAAAGATTAACTGGAAATGTAAAGGAGGAAATGTGCCAGCAAAACACCACCACAAGTTGCTAAGCAAATTCTCATTCTTCCCAGTGAACAGCTATTAGGTGGCTGGCAAAAATCTTAGATGCACCACTTACTACCTGAGCATCGTCAGAGGCTGAAGTATTTAAGACATAGCAGAAGCTCTAAAAATCAGAGGAACAGCAATTAAAATAACCAAACCAAAGCAAACACTTCAAGAAAAGAAGCACAAATAGACTTTTTGTTTTGTTTTGTTTAATAAAAGCTTGCAAGGCACATGTTTCAACTGAATTGCAACATCTACAGCAAAACAGATCCAAACTTGCAAACCACCTCCCCAGCCCTTCAGGGAGTCAAACCTGTGATGTGCTTGAAAACCAAGCTGGGGTTGTGTGGACAAGTCCAATGTAGTTATGCCCTGTCATTGTCCTTCTGAGGGATATCGTGAAACATACTGTTTCTTTCTCACAGCAGGTGGAGATTAGAAGAGACACTTTTTTTTTTTTGGCTAATCCATAGCTGGGTGAGACAGACATCACCTTTGTTTGCAAGACATGATTCTTCCAGTCTCTCATTTTAACTGGAGCAACTGGAACAATGGCGACCTTCTTCCCACGTGAAAAGCTCCTTCTGTTACTTAAGGCTGCTGTGCCAAATGGTACTGCAATACAAATTTTCCTCTAATATAAAAAGCAAGGTAAAAATTTTAACTGATTCTCCTAAAGCAGAATCAATTGAAGTATCAAGAATACATCTTAAAAACTATGACAAGACTAACAACAACTACTATGTCACAGTTCACATAAAACCCAACATGTTTGTTTCAAACATGCCTACGAGGCCGGCAATGTGCTACAGGACAGTGTTCTTCAGATGCACAGATGGCCTCTTCTGTGGTGCTCCCAACATGTGTGCTCTACATGCAAGCATTCAAACGACATCCTGCCTGGTAACCCTCACACAGCATCCTGGTGAAGCACAACAGGCAGTCAAAGATGGTTAAATGTTGCATCTTGGCATGGCAGTCTAAGGCACGAAGCCGAAAGCTGTGTGACTTCACCCACCCAAGTGCAGTTGTAACCCTGAAGTTTGCTACCTGGAATGCTTTATTGCTGGTATGAAATGAGACTAGTGAATGATTAACTTCAGGCAAGCAAATATCTGACACACAGACATGGAATTCCTTGATTTAAATAAACTTCAACTGTATAAGGAACTCTGGCCTGACTTCCACATAACACATCTACACCCATCCCAGCATGTACAGAGAAGGTTTCTGCAGGCCTGCCATAGCTCAAGTTACTACAATAGCTTCTGTTGCTGTATGGTAAGAGTCTGAAACAGTCCAGTGCACTTGTGCACAAGCAAATAAATGCAGACTGCATTTGACCAGAGACACACATACACACTACCCTCAACATAAGGGCTGCATCCCCAGAAAGGAGATTTCCTTTTCACTTGTAACTCAGTTACACTGCTGACACATGTTTACATGCATCACTTCTCACAGCCACCACATCCAGTTATCTGGATGCTGCCTTCAAATAAAATGCATAATTTAACAGCTTGTCCAGAGTCAAAATAAAACTCAAAGTTAAAAAAAAAAAAAAAAAAAAAAAAAAAAAAAAAGAAAAGAGGTTACAGACATGTTGAGTTTTACAACAATAAAGCTTTTCTTCTTTTTAAATCACTTCAGTAGTGATAATAGTTTTTCTAAAAGCTCAGCAACACCTGTTGGTGTGAAGTAAGCAAATGCACCTGCATAGAGCAGATCAGAATCTGCATATACACTGACATGCTGCAGCCCCTAACAGTTTCAGAGCTCTCAAGTCTCTGAGTTTGTGGTAAGGATTGCTTTGGAGCTTTCATTCTGCAGATTTGCCAGCTGAAGGTTCATCCTATTTTGCCAGATCCTTCATTAAAGATACCTGGGCTCCAAGGAGCCATTCCCATGTGCCTGACAGGCTGGTTTCTGGGCCAAGTGCAGCTGCAGGTAACTCCTAATGGGTGAATAACCTCTTCCAAAACGCACATCCTGGTTTTCTGTCCAGCTAGACCTAGTTATTACCCTTCCGCTTTATGGGACTTTGCCTGCCCGTGGTGAGGAGGTTGAACTAGATGATCTCTAAGGTCCCTTCCAACCTAAGCCATTCTCTGATTCCATGAATTAAAGCATCATTCATATCAGCCAGCACCAAACAGGATGAACAGATAATTTAAGGACAGCTGCAGAGGCAAAGGAGATCATATAGGGAAGACAAACCTCAGAGGGGAGCAAGACAGCAGAGCACTTTCCCAAATTCATAAAGATCTCAGTGTAGCTGCATAATCCATATAAAAATAGCTATAAACAATTGTCCCATTATTTATTAATGGTGCTGATTATAGTGTTTCAATTACAGCTATGGCACTATCTAAATGGAACTATCACATAGACAGCTGAATGAAATGAGTATCTCACACACAGAGAAGGGTGAAACTCAAGTGCCCAAGTCTCAGTAGCAAACCTAGGCATCCTGCTACACCAAGCATGGCATACTGCTGGATACTGGCCTGTTCTGCTGGCTGCTAAGACACACATGTGCATGCACACACACACACACACAGAGACACACACACATACACACACTTAAGCACAGAAAAATCCTGAAGACAAATTCTCTCCAAACTAAAGATATGACCTTGATAACTTCTACTGCTAGGACTGAGTCCAAATAATTCCACCAATGTCTCTAGCAGTGTAGAGATCAGTGCCTTGATCTGTGGAAGTGCTGCTTAGATAAAATCTTCCTTTTTTATAGAAACACTCATAGCTACATGTAAAATGTATGGATGTGTGATAAACATAGAAATGTGTAGGGTGGAAGGCAGGAAGAATTAAAACAACAATAACCCTCCCCTCCAAAAAAAAGCTCAAACATTTAACTTGAAAAGACAGGGGATACTGATAGCTTTCCTGCTAGAAAATAAAAGTTACTATGTCTTAAATGAGTTCTTTAAATAAGTTTTCTACTAAAGTCTATTCACATCATCTCTCTAAGACTAAAAAGAGTTAGAAACCTCATTTACATGAAATATGAAGCTGATTTATGATGGGAAGAAAAATGCAAACCCATGGAAGACTGTCACACTTTGTGGAGACTGTAGAAGTGACAAGTTGTCTTCTTTCCTTCAAGGATGCTTATCAGTGCCTGTTGAACTGCAGTTCAAAGAATTCCAGCTGGGTAGAAGTGAAGTTGTCAATGTGCTGCACGTGTGCACAGGTATCTGCAAGAACTTCCTTGGTCCAAAGGAACTTTTCCAACTGAATTTCACTCACAATCAATCCTCAGAAAGCAGCCTGCATGCTTCTTCATGACTGGAAGGATATCACAGTGTTGATTTTATATACAAAGTAGGATCTGTTCCAGTATACCCGAGTGAAGTAATTCACATATGGGGAATAGTTCATTTTGATTTCGTGGCAAAATCGTCCGTATTTCGAGGAGGCATAACTGTCACCTTCCTCACAGACCACCTGTCAGCAAAGAAGAACATCTAATTAAGCCCCTGAAAAGAAGCAGGTACAGAAGGTAATTCTCTACATCTGGTTTACTTCTGTATTCTGTAAATCATATTACAATAGACATTGAATTTCTATACTTCACGGTTCCAGTAAGCTGAAAACTTGTATCATAGAATGGCTCAGGTTGGAAGGGACCTCAGAGACCATCTACTCCAATGCCACTGCCATGAGCAGGGACACCTCTCAGCTACACCAGGTTGCTCAAGGCCTCATCCGATCTGGCCTTGAACACATCTAGGGATGAGGCAGTCACAGCCTCTCTGGGCAGCCTGTTCCAGAGTCTCATCACCCTTGTACTGAAGAACTTCTTCCTCAGCTCCAGCCTAACCCTGCTCTGCCTCAGCTTCAAACCACTCTCCCTTGTCCTGTCTCTAGACACCCTGTGAAAAGTCCCTCTGCAGCCTCCCTTCAGCTCTTGGCAGGCAGCTCTAAGGTCCCTCTGGAGCCTTCTCTTCTCCAGACTGAACATCCCCAGCTCCCTCAGCCTGTGCTCACAGCAGAGGTGCTCCAGCCCTTGCACCATCTTTGTGCCTTCCTCTGGACTCACTCTAGCAGCTCTGTGTCCTTTTTATGCTGAGGGACACAAGAACTGGAAGCAGGATTGGAGGTGACAGTGTGGAACAAAAGAAGTGGAAATAACTGACATGCCTCATTTACCCAGGACTTCAAACCTCACCTGCACACAGCACACCAACTGTGGAGGAAAGGAAATCCTCAGGTACCTTTTCCAGTCCCAGTAAGTTTGACAGACCTAATAAATACTGAAGATACAGACATGTACTAGCCTGTAAATTCCAGCCAACTGACTTGGAAGCAAACTGATTGTACGTTTTGACATCCTTAAAGAAATCCCTTTGCTAGTCCTCATGGCATGAATTTACACAGGTGTAAAAGAGGTGGTAGGACAAATCCACAGAGAAAAACCTACTGGCAGCTACCAAACACAAAGATAATTCCCCTAAGCTACAGTCTGTCAGCAACTGAGTTGCTGAAATACCACTGCTCTTTAACATCTATGCCAGTGACAACTGTCCCCTTATTTATCAGTGGTGGTGATTATAGTGATACCTTCCTAAGTCCACAGTTTATTCAACCAATGCTTCTACCTCAAACTGCCTAGTGGGGTGCTAACCTACTAGCAAAGCTCAAATGAATATCTTGTAAGCTCATCAGTACCAAAGAGGCTGTTCTGAACTGAATGACAGGCTGCTCCTCATCCCAGGTAGAGTTTTAGAAGAACCAAGTTTACCTGTTTTGAAGTTTCATCTTTAAAGCTAGCAAAAAATGCCCTCTGAGGCAAGACTTCCCTGCTTTTGCAATAACCTCTTCAGGTGTTGCAGCCTTCAACATTTACACCCAGCTGAATGGTATTTAATGAGTGGTAGAAAAGCAGCACTGCTAGATACTAATTGTATGAGCAGACATTAGGGCAGTGCATGAAGAACATGGGGTACAGGTGTGTAACCAACAGACAACTCAGCACCTAACCGATCACTCTTAAAATTTGTGAGTCTGTGTCAAATACAATCAGGAAAGTAAGAATCATAGAATCATAGAATGGTAAGGTTGGAAGGGACCTCAAGGATCATCTAGTTCCAACCCCCTGCCATAGGCAGGGACACCTCCCACTAGTACAGGTTACTCAAGGCCTCCTCCAACCTGGCCTTGAACACCTCCAGGGAGGGAGCAGCCACAACCTCCCTGGGCAACCTGTGCCAGTGTCTCACCACCCTCACTGCAAACAACTTCTTCCTAACATCCAATTTCCATCTCCCCTCTGCCAGTTTAAACCCACTGCCTCTTGTCCTGTCATTACAACACCTTGTCAATAGTCCCTCCCCAGCCTTCCTGCAGGCCCCCTTCAGATACTGGAAGGCTACTCTAAGGTCTCCTGGAAGCCTTCTCTTCTTCAGGCTGCAGAGCCACAACTCTCTCAGCCTGTCCTCACATTACAAGATTTCATTTTTAAATTAATTATTTTTTTCCCTTACTTACATGACCATTAGCAATATCCAACAGATCTTTAACTCTGCATCCTCTTACAGGTCCCACTTCATTGCAGATTGAGTCTTCAATAACCAGAAAATTTGCTTTGTAAGATGTAAGTATCTTATAAATGTCCTCTGCTGACCTCTTTGAATAGATCTGATAGATCTATGAATTAAAGAAAAACATGTCCTGCAAGTCAGTGGTAAATATTTGGAGGAGGGTTACCTTGTCTGTGACAACAAATGAAACGAACACATCAAGCTATAAAATGTTTGGTTCTGCAGTCTCCAAAGCAGGGAGATGATGGCCAGCTGAGTGGGAAATATTTCGCTCTGCACATGGCAAGCTCTCATCTTATGTATTTCAAGTGGCCTGAAAAGTCTTCAGAAATAATATGTTTATCTTTGTTTCTGTACAGAGTAAAGCACTGATCATCTGTTCTATTGTCTTCCCAGGCACAGAGGGGGAGCTGAGCTAGGTAGTTCCCAGAATTCTCCCTTCTACTCCTGTTAAAAACAGGTGCAACCTTTCTCCTTTTCCACTTACCTGGGACTTCACCTGGCTACAGTGACTTTTCAAACACCATGGAGAGTGGCTTGGCAACTCCATCAGCCAATTCCCTCAGGCCTCCGAGTCTCTCAGAGACATCTTGTCAGGTCACAGAGACTTGTGTATGTTCAGGTTCCTTAAGTGTTCTCAAAATTGACCTTCTCTTACAGTGGGAGGGACTTTGCCCATTCATCCCTCAGCTTAGGAGGTGTGGGAAGAAAGGCTGCCAGTGAGGACTGAGACAAAGTAGTTGCTGAGTACCTCAGCCTTCTCCTCCTTCGCTACCAGTTTGCCAGCCTTGTTCACTGTGGAGGCTGCCTTCTTGTACCTTCCTTTTCTGTGTGATATCCCTGTAGAAGTCTTTTTTATTGTTTGCATCCCTTGTCAATCTCAGCTCCACCCATGCCTTGCCCTTCCTAGCTTTCCCCTTATCAAACTGAGCACAGCTCCTGTGCTCTTCCCAGGACACCTGCCCTTGCTTCCACTGCCTCTGCATTCCCTTCTTCCCTTTCAGTTTGACCAGCATGTCTCAACTCAGCTGTGCTGGGGTCTTGCCTTCCTTTCCTGACTAGATCAAGGGCATGAAAGGCTCTTGCACTCCATGGCCTTAAAGAGCTGCTAGTTGTTTCCTACTCCCTTCTCCCCAAAGGCACTTTCCCCAGGGTGCTGACTAACTCTTTCAACAGCTGAAATTTTGCCTTCCTAATATTCATGGTCCTGACTTTACTCAGGACTGTGAACTCCACCAGTGTGTGATCACTGCAGCCTAGGCTGCCTCCAATCTTGTTGTCACAGAGTAGTTCACTTGCATTGGTGACCATCTTCTGCATGAGTTTATAGATTCTGTATTGGTCTTACTTTGTTATCCTTCTTTGCAAGATGTCATGCTCTATTCTCATCTTAGACTGTAAGCACTGTGGAGAAAAGGCAGTATTTGGAATACCACTCACATGCAGTGTTCACACAAGCACCAATCTTCATTATCAGGTGTCCTTGGTGGCACCAAGGCAGACCTGTGTGTCATGAAGAATGGTACAAGCTCATCTCCTTTAGAGCACTAACACTGTACTCCCCCACATCTCAGTCAGGCACTTCTGTTTTATGTAATGGAAGAGTCTATAAATCAGAGGCAGGACACACACATTTATGGAGATGGATACTCACATTTTCATTTCTTTTTAGAAGATCATCATCATTATATAGAGGCAAGCTGGACACCATCCATCCAGTACACAGCTTAATCACACCCATTAGCTGTGGGCTGCCTGCAAACACAGCAGCCACGGGAGCCTGTCGCCTGCAAAAGCAACATCAGGGTAGACAACTCAGTATGGGATGCACCTCCCAAAATTATCTCTTCAGTTTTATACTGTGTGAATCTTTTGAGGTGCCACAGAATTGGAGTATAAGAAGACATCCTTGGGGATCTAATCACAGTTGGTGGTAATGCTGCAGTGGCAGTAGTTTCCTTGCCAGGAGACGCTCAGAAATGGAACAAACTATTGCTTTTCTGAATGGTTGCTGACTTCAAGAAACCACAGAATCACACAATGCTAGAGGTTGGAAGGGACCTCCAGAGATCAGGGAGTCCAATCCCCCTGCCACAGCAGGATCACTCAGGGCAGGTCACACAGGAATGCATTCAGGTTGGTTTTGGAGGTCTCCAGAGAAAGAGACTTTCCAACCTCCTTAAGCAGCCTGTTCTGGGGCTCTGTCACCCTCAGAGTAAAGAAGTGTCTGCTCATGTTGAGGTGGAACCTCCTGTGTTCCAGCCTGTACCTGTCATTCCTTGTTCCATCACTGAGCACCACCAAAAAGAGACCAACACCTTCATCCTGACACCCACCCCTCAGATATTTATAAACTTGTGACAAAACAGGTGCAAGCTGGAACACAGGAGGTTCCACGTAGACATAAGGACATTTTCTTTCACTGTGAGGGTGCCAGAGCAGCAGGCTGCCCAGAGAGGCTGTGAAGTTTCCTTCTCTGGAGACATTCAAAACCCACCTGGATGCATTCCTGTGTGACCTGCCCTAGGTGATCCTGCTGTGGCAAGGGGGGTTGGACTGGATGATCTCTGGAGGTCCCTTCCAACCCTTAGCATTCTGTGATTCTACAAACAGGCTTGGGAGGGAGGGTAGGCAAAAGGCAGAAACGACATCATCCGATCTTGTAAGGGAAAGATTTGTGATTATTGTCATCACCTATGAGTAAACAGTGTCATGATACAGAACAATGTCTACAGTAGTCATGTTTCTGGGTTTGGTTTCATCTTTTGGCTATTTGTGATCCTGCATTAATGAGATGAATCTTCAGTCAAAGTCACTGTTGCCCTTTATTACAGACTTCAGGCAACTTTTCCTGCAGAGAAAATTCAAAATGAATGCAATACTATCACAGAGAATGTTTTAAAGGAAATATACTGTAATAATGACATCCAATTAAAATTCCAATATGGATATCCTTAGGGAAAAAAAAAAAATCACTTTTCATTAAAAGTGTGAACAGCTGCTACAAATAAGGGTAGTCAAATTCCTCTTAGCTGAGTGAATCTCAGTGCAATTCACTATGATTAATTATGTACTTGAAGTCTAATATGCAGACTGATGTAAAAGCCATTAGGTACTTGGCATCATTCCACTTGCTGCCTTGAAGAGCCACAGCAGTGACAAACAACACACACTACTATTAACAGAAAGCAGAAACTGGCTGGAACACCAACATGACCAACCTTGTCTTCTCTGAAGATGAACAGGTTGACTTTAAAGACTACATAGACACAGAAAATAATATTCTAAATGAATTTTAAAAAACCCCCAGGTAGTTAAATATAAGTTATCTGAACACAGTGGATCTAATTTTCAGAGAAGTGCAGTTCCTAATGAGATAGTTCAAAGCTGGATTGAATGAAGCCAAAATCTAGTTCTGAAACTTCTGGGGAGAAGAAAGAAATAATCATCTATGAAAATAACTTGGCTTGGCACCAGCTATGGAGGCGACTCAGTATGAAGTGGGCTGCATTGAAAGCAGTGTGGCAAACAGGTCAAGTGAGGTGATTCTGCCACTCTGCTCTGCTGAGACCTCACCTGCAATGCTGTGTCCAGCTCTAGGGCCTCCAACATAAGACAGACAAGGACCTGCTGGAGTAGGTCCAGAGGAAGCCACCAAGACGCTCAGAGAGCTGGAGCACCTCTGCTATGAAGTCAGGCTGAAGGAATTAGGACTGTTCAGCCTGGAGAAGAGAAGGCTCTGGGGAGACCTTAGAGTTGCATTTCAATATTTGAAAGGGATCTACAGGCAGGCTGGGGAGGGACTGTTTAGAAGGGCCTATGGAGATAGGATGGGGGGTAATAGCTTGAAGCTGGAGCAGGGCAGAGTTAGGTTGGACATCAGGAGGGAGTTCTGCACAGTGAGAGTGGTGAAATCCTGGAACAGGTTGCCCAGGGATGTGGTTGAGGCCCCACCCCAGGAGACATTGAAGATCAGATTGGATCTGGCCCTGTGTAGCCTGCTGTGTCCCTGCTGACAGCAGAGGGGGGTTGGACAGGATGCCCTTTGAGGGTCTCTTCCAGTCCAGTATAATTTGTGAATCTGTGAACTGTACAACACAGTTCAGAATTTGTTGTGCCCTGCCTGGCCAGACAGGACCCCTGCAGCCTTCTGGTCAAAGGGGAAGGTGGATCACAGATGTCACTGCATGTATCTTGTCTGAAGCCTCTGAGTGCTCACATCAGCCCATTTCATTTTACTGGCTCATGCACACAAAACCATTCAGTGTTTCTGCGCCCTGGTAGCTTTACAAGCAATATGGATCCTCCCACCTACTGAAAAGTTAACATGAAGAACTAAGTGCTAAGACTCACAGATTGCACTAGATTGGAAGACACCCTCAAGGGGCATCCCCCTTGCAGTCAGCAGGGACACCTCCAACTACATCAGGCTGCCCAGGGCCACATCCAGTCTGACCTTGCATGTCTGCAGGGACAGGGCTGCATCCCTGGGCAACCTTTATGTCCACCTTTATGTGGAAATTAGGTCTAGTAATGATATTAAACTTTATTTGCTTGCATGTTTCAATATCTTCTCCTCTTGTAGTCAATAATAAATTCCTTTTTCTTGCCATGGGAATAACATCAAACCTTAAACACACATTTCTCCTACCAGACATCACAGAAAAACTTTAGCAAGGGAAAACTCAGATTAACAGAGGTAGCTCCATAAAATGCTGAGATAAAAATGCCCTGACACAAAGCAGTGAAATAGAAGTGTAGGACTTCAAACTTACTTTATCCATGTCATAAGCTCTACTGTATCAGGATCATAGAATTCTTGTAATTCTGAAAGCTCTGTCATTATCCTAGGGAAAAACTAATGAAAACATATTTACAGTTAAAAGAAAGAAATCTGTAGAGCATTTCATTAGAGTAAGGCCTTAAACAACACAACAACAATGGGTTTCACCCAGGTTTTCCCCTCTGAGTTTGGGATTTTGATCTTCTCCAAAATCAATATGATAAACACAAGTTCTTGTCTCTATTTTATTAGACTACTTGTAATAATAATTTTAAAAATTACAATAAACACCTCCAAAATATGGACCCAGCAACAGCAGTCATCAGCTTTAACTGGCTTTAAATGCATCAAAACCATTTCAGGTTTTTATAGAATTGCAGAATTGTCAGGGCTGGGAGGGACCCCAAGGATCATCCAGTTCCAACCCCCCTGCCACAGGCAGGGACACCTCACACTAGATCAGGTTGCTCAGAGCCACATCCAGCCTGGCCTTGAACACCTCCAGGGATGAGGCTTCCACCAGCCCCCTGAGTAACCTGTTTCAGCATCTCACCACTCTCATGGTGAACAACTTCTTCCTAACATCCAACCTGGATCTCCCCACTTCTAGTTTTGCTCCATTCCCTCCAGCCCTACCACTACCTGACATCCTAAAAAGTCCCTTCCCTCTTTTCCTGTAGGCCCCCTTCAGATACAGGAAGGCCACAATAAAATCTCCTCAAACCCTTCCCTTCTCAGCCTGTCCTCACAGCAGAGCAGCTCCAGCCCTCTGCTCATCCTTGTGGCCCTTCTCTGGACACATTCCAGCACATCCATATCCTTCTTGTACTAGGGGCTCCAGAACTGGACACAGCACTCCAAGTGGGGTCTCACCAGAGTGGAGTACAGGGGGAGAATCCCCTTCCTTGCTCTGTTGCCCACACTTCTCCTGATGCAGCCCAGGCTCTGGTTGCTCTCTGGGCTGCAAGTGCACACTGCTGCCTCAGGTTGAGCTTCTCATCCACCAGCAACCCCAAGACCCTCTCCCCCTGGCTACTCTTAAGCCAGTCACTGCCCAGCCTGTGCTTATACAAGTGCTTATAGAATCATAGAACGGTAAGGTTGGAAGGGACTTCAAGGATCATCCAGTTCCAACCCCCTGCCATAGGCAGGGACACCTCCCACTAGTACAGGTTACTCAAGGCCTCATCCAACCTGGCCTTGAACATCTCCAGGGAGGGAGCAGTCACAACCTCCCTGGGCAACCTGTGCCAGTGTCTCACCACCCTCACTGTAAAGAATTTCCTCCTAACAGCCAATTTAAATTTCCCCTCTGTCAGTTCAAATCCATTGTTCCTTGTCCTATCATTACAAGACCTTGTAATCCCTTGTAGTCCCTCCCCAGTCTTCCTGCAGGCCACCTGGGTGGGAACAATCCCAAGCACAACTCCAGGCTGGGTGGGGAATGGCTGAGAGCAGCCCTGAGGAACAGGACCTGGGGGTCTGGGGTGATGAAAAGCTCAGCATGAGCCTGCAGTGGGAGTGCAGCCCAGACAGCAACTGAGTGCTGGGATGCAGCAAGAGCAGTGTGGGCAGCAGGGCAAGGGAGGGGATTCTGCCCCTTGGCTCTGCTCTCCTCAGACCCCACCTGCATTCCTGTGTACAGTTCTGGAGCCCCCAGCACAGGAAGGACATGGAAGTGTTGGAGTGCGTCCAGAGGAGGCCACCAAGATGCTAAGAGGGCTGCAGCAGCTCTGCTGTGAAGACACGGTGAGAGTTGAGGCTCTGCAGCCTGGAGAAGAGAAGGCTTCCAGGAGACCTTCAAGTGGCCTTCCAGTATCTGAAGGGGGCTACAGGAAGGCTGGGGAGGGACTTTTGACAAGGTCTTGTAATGCCAGGGCAAGGGGCAATGGGTTTGAACTGGCAGAGGAGAAATTGGAACTGGATGTTAGGAAGAAGTTCTTTGCAGTGAGGGTGGTGAGACACTGGCACAGGTTGCCCATGGAGGTTGTGGCTGCTCCCTCCTTGGAGGTGTCAGCCCTCATGCCATTTGGATCATTTATCTGAGGAGGGCACAGCTAGAAGCTGGCCAGGCTCGAGGGGCTGGAGCATGTTCATGCTGTTGTAACTGCTAAATGAAAGCTACTGGATGCCAGCTCTATTGCAAATGGGTAAAGTTGATGGGTTAGCTCAGACTGAAAAAAAACAACCTAGTGGACAGAGCAGTGGGAAGAGGAACACTACTTTCAAATGAAGAGTTCCCACCCCCATTACCTGCACAATTCAGCTGTCAAGGGGCAGTAGTCTACAACCAAATATGTTTGGGTAGCACAAGAACAGCTGCCACATCTGTGTGTCAGGGCTGACACCTGGAGCACTGCATCCAGCTCTGGCGCCTCCAGCATGAGAGGGTCCCTTGCAAGCCAGTGCAATCTGTGACTCTGTGAAAGCTGTAGCAGTGCTGTTACACACACACCTGCCCTGCCCCCAGAACGGCAGAAAGAGGAACTGCTACTGCCACCCCAAGGAGAACCAGCTTCATTTAGCCAAATCTGCTGGGCTGAGGGACTACGCCAGACCGAGTCAGAAGGCAGCCAAGCAGAAAGATGCTGAGCTGCATGCTCAGCCACTTATAGCCACGGGAACAGATGAAGAGCCTCCAGGCATTTGCACTGTCCCCTTACTATTAATCAAAGTTTCCAAGCCGAGGAATGAGTTACGAACCTGGAAAGCAAACCGTTCACTGCTTACAAGCAAAAGCTGGATCTGGAAGGGTTGAAGCCCTCTAGAGTCCAAAGTCTCACATTGCTTTCATTAAAAAAATAATCTGGAGGAGAATTACTTGGCCAACCAACCTAGTTTCCTCTGCTGTGAGAAATTTCACACCTCTTTTGAACAAGTGTAGCTTTTTTTTCCCTCTCTCTCTCAAGAGAGTATTTATTGCTCTGGCAGAAGTGTGTGAAGTGTCAGATGCCATTGGAACCAACATTTTTGCTGTATGCCAGGTGCTGCAAACCCTGTGAAAATACTGTTGGGTGAGAGTGGATTTTGTATCTGAATTCTTATCAAACCACTTGATCCACCTGTTATGAAGCTGCATCACTACAGCTGGGGGTTAGATTTTATGGGATCCTGCCTGTATTTTTTGCACTGACAGAACTCTAAAATAAAGAAACTTTCCAAATGTTATTCTCTTCAGTCTGCCTGTGACTTGCAAGAGAACTACTTGTTTATTTTAAACCTGCAAACAACTGTAGCTTCTCTTCCCTGCATTGTAGTAGATACACACCTTGGGGGTTGGATTAGATCACCTTTAGAGGTCCCTTCCAACTCAAACCAGTCTGTGATTCTACACAGCACTCTACATGAAGTATTTCACTCCACTATACTCTGAGGGGAGCTCTTCAAACATTATGTGTGTGTGGTCTCCCCTAATTTTACTTCCCATAATTTTACTTCCATTTATCCTGACTCCCTCTCACTAAAATCAAGACTGAGGCCACACAGTTTTCACTATCCCAAGTTTTTGCTTGGTATAATTTTCTTTGAGTTAGTTTGTATCACAGAACAGTCTATGGTTGGAAGGGACCTCCAAAGGTCATCTAGCCCAACCTGCTCTGCAGTGAGCAGGGGCATTCTCAACTAGATCCAATTCGTAATAGTTGAATATAATAAAGTCTTCATTTAAAACCTGGACCTGAGTGAGGCATTTGACTCTGTCCCACATGGCATCCTGCTCACCAAACTGCAAAAACATGGACTTCATGGGTGGAGCACTGCTGGGTAAGGAACTGGCTGGATGGTGGCATGCAGAGAGTGGTGATCAAGGGCACAATGTCCACCTGCAGACCAGTACCAAGTGGCTCCCTCAGGGGTCAGTGCTGGCACCAGTGCTGTTTAACATCTTTGTCAGTGACATGGACAGAGGAATCAGTGCAGTCTCAGCAAGTTTGCAGATGGCACCAAGCTGTGTGGCACAGTCAACTTGCTAGAGGGCAGGGATCCATCCACAGGGTCCTGGACAGGCTGCAGAGGTGTGCCCAGGCCAACCTCAGGACATTCAACAAGGCCAAGTGCAAGGTCCTGCACCTGGGTAGGCACAATCCCAAGCACAACACCAGGCTGGGTGGGCAATGGCTGAGAGCAGCCCTGAGGAAAAGGCCCTGGGAGTCTGGGGTGATGAAAAGCTCAACATGAGCCTGCAGTGGGAGTGCAGCCCAGACAGCAACTGAGTGCTGGGCTGCAGCAAGAGCAGTGTGGGCAGCAGGGCAAGGGAGGGGATTCTGCCCCTTGGCTCTGCACTCCTCAGACCCCACCTGCAGTCCTGTGTGCAGTTCTGGATCCCCCAGCACAGGAAGGACATGGAAGTGTTGGAGTGGGTCCAGAGGAGGCCACCAAGATGCTGAGAGGGCTGCAGCAGCTCTGCTGTGAGGACAGGCTGAGAGTTGAGGTTCTGCAGCCTGGAGAAGAGAAGGCTTCCAGGAGACCTTAGAGCAGCCTTCCAGTATCTGAAGGGGGCCTACAGGAAGGCTGGGGAGGGACTTTTGACAAGGTGTTGTATTGCCAGGACAAAGGGCAATGGGTTTGAACTGGCAGAGGGGAGATTTAGACTGGATGTCAAGAGGAAGTTCTTTACAGTGAGGTTGGTGAGACACTGACACAGGTTGCCCAGGGAGGTTGTGGCTGCTCCCTCCCTGGAGGTGTTCAAGGCCAGGCTGGACAAGGTCTTGAGTGACCTGTAGTGGTGGGAGGTATCCCTGCCTATGGCAGGGAGTTGGAACTGGATGATCTTTGAGGTCCCTTCCAACCTTACCATTCTATGATTCTTACTGATTCCAATAAACAGTCATTACCAAACTAAAACTGTCAGATACCCAATACAGAAAAACATATATAGCTTTGTTTAGAAGTCAAATTATATCTTCAGTGGATGACAGTTTTTATTTCATCAAGTATATTTCCTTGTATTTGCTCAGCATTTTGATTCATATGGTGCCCACATACAAACCAAACCCCACAAAGGTACTTTTCTTACCTCTTTCCACAGGCTGAATCCAATTATCGTGGGAACTGCCATACTCAGAATAAGAGCCTAGAAAACACAAGTTATAAGAAATAGGTCATGCACCATTCTCTGTTCACCAGATTGGATCATCTGTTGATTCTTCTCATACAGACATCTACATTTATGCCTGAAACCTTAGAGGGACAGTAGGTGAAAAATCTGTGGTTTTCTACCAGGCCAAAAATGCTCCATGAAGAAGAATTTCCCTTATTTAGCGTGGGAGAACTTATTTGGTCCTTGATAACTTTGCCATCTATATTAAGGATGGTTAATTACAACTCAAATAACAAACAGTGCAATGTGCACATGATGTAGGCAACAGAAGTAAACAGCTCACAAACAAGTGCAACGAGATCATCTGAGAAAGGAAAAAAGAGCATGGAACAAGCATCTCAAACATCTGATCTTGTGGATGCTTTTTTGTTCAGATTAACAACATTGATACGAGCTGCATCAAAAGCAGCATGGCAAGCAGGTAGAGAAAGGTGATTCCACCACTCTGCTTTGCTGAGACCTCACCTGCAATACTGGGTACAGCTATAGGGCCTCCAACACATGAGAGACATGGACCTGATGGAAGTGGATCCAGAGGAGTGCCACCAAGATGCTCAGAGCGCTGCAGCACCTCTGCTATGAAGTAAGGCTGAAAGAATTAGGACTGTTCAGCCTGGAGAAGAGAAGGTTCTGGGGAGACCTTAGAGCTGCATTTCAATATTTAAAAGGGACCTACAGGCAGGCTGGGGAGGGACTGTTTAGAAGGGGCTGTGGTGATAGGATGAGGGCAATGGTTTGAAGCTGGAGCAGGGGAGATTTAGTTTGAAGATCAGGAGGAAGTTCTGCACAGTGAGAGCGGTGAAATTCTGGCACAGGTTGCCCAGGGATGTGCTTGAGGCCACATGGCTGGAGACATTCAAGACCAGACCGATGTGGCCCTGTGCAGCCTGCTACAGTTGGAGGTGTCCCTGCTGACTGCAGGGGCATTAGACAAGAAGCCCTTTGAGGGTCCTTTCCAATCCAAAGCAATCTGTGAATATGCAAATCCCAGAAACCACCCCTCAGCACACCATAATTCTAGGTGACACAAGTTTTGCATTGCAAAAAGGAGAAAGTAACTCACTCCACAGGAGGGGTTGTCTTTAATAAGCTGTTAACACATCTGCTGTAGTAACAGCAATAAAAAAGGCAGGTGTGTAGAGCAGAAAACAAGAGGTATATACTAGAGTGTGTTTTCCACATACAGGAACACATTGTTACTCCTTGACTGAAAGAACACTGTCAAGGTTTCTGATGTATCAGTCCATGGCATTTTCACAAGCGATTTAGTGAAGCTTTGTTTCAGTACGAAAATATTTACCCCTACATGAAATTAAGATACATAATATCCCAGCCTTATTTTATTAATAAAAGGAATGGGCAAAGCTGCTAAAGGTTGCACAAAGCAACTCTCAGCATATTAAGAATTAAGCTAGGGTTGGAAGAGAGGCTGCACTACAGCACAAGCACATCCTCAGTCGTGGAATGGTTTGGGTTGGAAGTGACCTACAAAGGTTACCCAGTCCAACCCCTCTGCAGTCAGCAGGCGGATCCTCAACTAGGTTAGGTTGCCCAGAGCCCTGTCGAGCCTCACTTTGAGTATGTCCAGGAATGGGGACTCAACCACCTCCCTGGGCAACCTGTTGCAGTGTTCCAGCACCCTCATGGGGCAGAACTTGTTCCTAGCATCCAATCTAAACCTTCTCTTCTCTCATTTCAAACTATTGCTCCTTGTCCTATCACTGCAGGCCATTGCAAACAGTTCCTCTGCAGCCTTCTCACAGGCCCCCTCCAGGTACTGTAAGGTTGCTATTAAGTCCCCCAGAGTCCTTTCTTCTCCAGGATGAACAACCCCAGCTCCCTCAGCCCACCCTTGCAGCAGAGCTGCTCCATCCCTGATCATTTTTTGGCCCTCCTCTGTATCTGCTCCATCAGGTTCATGTCCTCTCTGTGCTGAGGGCTCCAGAGCTGGACGCAGTACTCTAGGTGAGGTCTTACCAGAATGCCATTCACAACACTCCTCCATAATGACCAAAGATGAACAAATCTTACCCAAAATAATTCCACTTACTATTTCTTGTGAAGCAGTTTTACTCTCAGTACTAAATCCACCTAACTACCACATTTACAGCCCCATTCCCTAGCAAAACAAGGTTTATAGTGATGCATGCTTGTAGTTTTTCCCTCCTGCACACCTCCTAAAAAATGCATGACCTTCTTGGCCAATTTCAACTAAAGATGACAGAGACTGAGGTCTTAAAGATCTGTTAGAAGAAATGTCAGAGATAAGTGAGAGTAGGTGATGACAGCTCTGCTTCTTATGAGCAAAGGCTGTAGTGTGAACACAGCTTTATTACCAAGTACCAAAGAGCATGAGAAACTGTGATATTAAGGATGAAAGACACAGCAAAATTGATTATATGAGACTCACACAACTACATGGGTCTTTTAATGTGTTTCTTTACAGGTCTTAGGTAATTTGAAAGTGATATGCTTTGCTAGCTGGAATTCCCAAGGCCCTGGCAACAGCAACTCACCAGCAGTATGGGGTGCACAGCTTTCAGTCGAAGCCACTTGAAAAGCGTCATCCAAAGCTCGGGGGAGCACACACCAAATGCAGCAAGCATGCACACATGAGGTGTCCAGAGGTATTTCATTCTGAAAAACACTGCAATAACTGAGTTGGGACTCTGCACATGCCTCTGTATTCAATCTATGTATAAAAACACTCAAGATTATTTTTTTTTCCCTAAGTCAAACAGTTTGCATGTGATTCAAGTGATTTGAGACTAAATTTGCTGGCACCAAAGGGTAAAACCCAAGGAAATTTCTAGCAGAAGAGTGAGCAATTGATTATCTGCTGCAAAATGAAGGAGCAAGATCTAAAGTGAAGGATGGCAAAATCCTTCAGAGAGTTCAGGGGAGGATAAAAGAAAACCAGACAGACTAGTAAAGTCACTCAGCCGTTGCTGTTTCACAACCAAGCAAGGCTAAAAAGCAGCTGCAAGGATAAGAAGTTATATATATACTATATAGATCCTGTACTATAATGGAATTCCTGAAGAAAGGAAAATATTTAACAAACAGTTTGGGATTTATTTGTATTGGCTGCCTTAAGGCTAGACTAGATTCAAACAACTAGAGGGTAACACAACACTCTGCTCACTAAAGATGTGAATAGTCACAAATTCTAGCAGGACAAACCTAATACAAACACAACTCTGCTGCCTTCAAGCTGATTGAGCTGAAAGGGAAGATGGAATAACATCTTCTAAACGTTAGCTTCTGTAGCTTTAAGGACTAACACAGTATTTTTGGAAGTTATTTTGCCACTGATTTAACTTGAGCACAGATACAGTCCATGCCAGCCTAGAGCCAAGAAGATAGGTAAGAAATTCTCTGTGCCCAAAAAATCCAGAGCATCCACTGTTCATCAAAACACTGCACAAGACCTTGCCAGAAAACATTATTAAAAGAATTAAAGCACTTAAATATACCATAAAGAAAGTGATTAGAATTTGCTTCAGTTAATACCTTGGATTTTGGCTGCTTGGAAAATCTACATTAAGGAGACCAAGCACAGTTCATCAGATGCTTGCACCTGATTTACACTCAAAATGATCTTTTGCTTTCTCCCCTCCTAACTAATGGCACCACAGCTCAAAGCTCTCTGACAAGGGGTGAATTTCAAAGGGGTGACTTTCAAAAGTGAATTTCAAAGGGGTGAATGGTGTGCCAGGTCCACTCTCTGTGGCTTTCAAAAGAGATAACATCAAAATCAGACTTACCCTTCCAAACACATGGCTAGACAACCAAGCAAAATTGTGTGAATGACATGATAAACTATTTCTGGCCTCTCTCCAATTCGACCATCCTCCAGTTTAACTGTCTCTTTCAGTGGTTCACCACTGCAGTTGGAGAAAATGAGACATCACTTACTACAGACATCACCTCAGGCAAAGCTGCCAGTACAAACACTTTCACGACTGCTAAGCCAGGAGTACACTGAGATCATTCTGTCAGATCACACAATACTGTTGCACTCCTCCTTTACTTTTGCTCCTCATCAATGATCTCTTGGTATCCACTGTCTTGTTTGAGGTACCCACTTGTTTTAGGTTGTAACCTCTCTGGAGAAATTAATGTGAACAAATACAGTGAGATTCACATCTATGACTCTAAGTCCTATTGCAAGGCAACTGAGCACCAAGAGACAGTGTAACTGAAGAGCAAACCCTGGAATGAAGCATGCTGTACTCACATTCTAACTAAGTTTCTTCATACTATTAACTTGGTGAAGAATTAGATAGAATGATAACTGTGTATGGAACGTGTAGAGCACTTTGTAACAAAGGAAGATAACAAATCCAAATTTTAGTAACATTATTATAAATTCCAGTAACATACTATCATTAAAACTCCTAACCAAAAACCTCACAACAAATCTTTTCTCTACAAATAACATACAGCAAGGCACACGATAGATTATTCTATCATTATGTGATTTCAGGCTACAGTCCCAGACATGAACCCTGACTGGGTGCAGAGTAGGTTGAGAGCAGCTTTGCAGAACGAGTTTTGGGGGTGTTGGTTGCTGAGCAGCTCCCCAGGAGCCAGCAGTGCCCTCATGCAGCCCAGCAGGTAGCTGTGCGCTGGGCTTCAGCCAGAGGAGTGTGGGTAGTAGGGCAAGAGAGAGGATTCTGCCCCTTGGTTCTGCTCTGCTGCGACCTCACCTCCAATCCTGCCTCCACTTCTGGTGTCCCCAGCATAAGAAGGTCACAGAGCTGCTGGAGTGAGTCCAGAGGAGGCCACAAGGATGATCCAAGGGCTGGAGCAGCTCTGCTGTAATGCCATGCTGAGGAAGCTGGGGGTGTTCAGCCTGGAGAAGGCTCTGGAGGGACCTTAGAGTTGCCTTCCAATAGCTGAGGGGATCCTACAGGAAGGCTGTGGAGGGACTTTTCACAGGGTGTCTAGAGACAGGCCAAAGGGGAATGGTTTGAAGTTGAGGGAGACCAGGGTTAGACTGGAGCTTAGGAAGAAGTTCTTTAGTACAAGGGTGGTGAGACTCTGGAACAGGCTGCCCAGGGAGACTGTGAATGCCTCTTCCCTTGGGGTTTTCAAGTCCAGGTCGGATGAGGCCTCGAACGGCTGAGTCTAGTTGAGAGGTGTCCATGCCCATGGCAGGAGGCAGGAGTAGATGATCTCTGTGGTCCCTTCCAGCCTAAGCCATTCTATCATTTTATGATTCCTCATAACAAATGTAAAATAGTTGAGATTAGCAACTGCTTCCAAATAAAACTGAAAAAAAAAAGCAGGGGGAATAAGGTTTATTTGAAGCTTTAAAAGGCTGTTTGGCACACTGGAGTCACTGCCCATCACAAAGGAGTAAGGAGTTATTTCAACCACACAAAATCAGCACTTTGGTTGATCATTTTGGATATACTCTGACACATCCAATCTAGGAAACATTTGCATTTAGAGCAGGAAAAAAAAATCTAGCGAGAAATTTGCCCAAATACCTAAGCAGTTACAGCATTCATCTTGTAGCAGAGAGAGGTAATTTCCTAGCCATGGGGTTTCCAAGTTACACTAGATCTACAGTGCTGCTATTCTTAGTCTGTAAACAGACAGCTCCACTACTCTCTTCTTCTCTCAAGGGAACTGTGAATCACTGTGAAACTAAAAATAATTGAGTCAGTTTTACTTCAGCTGTGTTCTGAGCAGCAAAAGCTGATGGACTTTATCACAGCAAACAAGACTTGTGAAAAGAAAAAAAACAACAACCAACCCCACAAACCACCACCAAACAGTGAAGCATTAGAAATCTGAAATCCTTTCAACTCCACTCAACTCATCCTTTGCAGTAAATCAACAAACCCAAAACACAGGAAGGAATTCTCTAGCAACAATGAGATTGTTTTGCTGTTGGATGGGGAAACCAGACAAAACATCATTCTCCTTTGCAATGGGAAAGGACAAACATATCACAAAACACTAGCTAGAGCTCTGCAGGAATTGAGAGAATGGAGTTATAGAGAAACAAAGCCAATGACAACTCTCCACCCCGCCTGGAGAGATTCACGGAATGGTTTAGGTTGGAAGGGACCTGAAAGATCATCTACTTCTGACCCCACTGCCATGGGCAAAGACACCTCCCACTAGTCCAGGTTGCTCAAGGCCACATTCAACCTGGCCTTGAACACCCCCAGGCAGGTGGCATCCACAACCTCCCTGGGCAACCTGTTCTCAAGAAGCTTCTCACTAAAGAACTTTCTTTAAGAGCCTTTCCCGGTAAGTTCAAAGACGTAACAAACTTTGGAGCAACAAACATCCACTTAGACATCTATGAAGCTCTTATTTTTAACTTCTTATTTTCCAGTACAGGGAAGTTACTTACCAAATTCTCCTAAAAACGACCTGAGTTACAGAAAAAAGGCAGATAATTAATACTAAAATATAGAAAGGCAACAATGATGATTGTGTTAGTCGCAAAAAAAAGTCTTGGGAAGGTGCCTGAAGAGATTCTTGACAAAGGAGCCAATTCATTGTAAAATTCCTAGTAAGGCAAAAACATCCCATTAAAAGCAATAACAATAACCCACAGATTAGAAAGAAAACCCAGCACACAATGAATCAGTTTAACCTATTCATGCCATAGGAAAATTTTTTTTTCTTTTTTAAATCCATCTTTGAAAAGTTCTCTTTTTTTTTTTTATCATTGAAAACAGCTTTGCAAATACTCTTTTAGAGTAACTGGCCAAAGCTTATCTTCCAAAAAGGAATCTGTGATCTGAAGAGACCAGGCTACAATTGTTTTGTATCACAAAAACCCAACCTCCCGTACAACTCCATCGTGGGGACTTCATTATCACAGCAGATTAAGATTTTACAGCTACACAGATGCAAGGATGTTTGTCCTCATTCCAAACAGGGCCATGAAGAAGGGGAAGTGGTCACCTGAGATCACAAACAAGCCCAGGCCACTGCCAAGAACAGAAGCCTTAATGCTGCAATTCTAGTTGTGTGGCTGAACCCATTGGATCATTCTTCTTTCTCAACTAATATACCAGAAAGATTAGACACTCTGCAAGAAGCACTACCAGTGTGCATTCTCAACTGGAACTGGTGCAGCATGGGATGCTGTGAATGCATTGTCTTGCTTTGTTTTGCTTTCCATCTTTTTCTTCTCCTCCACTTTGCTTTCCTCCCTCTTTTTCTTTTCCTCCATTTTTACTTTCCTCCATTTTTGCTTTCCTCCCTCTTTTTCTTTTCCTCCCTCTTTTTCTTTTCCTCCCTCTTTTTCTTTTCCTCCCTCTTTTTCTTTTCCTCCCTCTTTTTCTTTTCCTCCATTTTTGCTTTCCTCCCTCTTTTTCTTTTCCTCCATTTTTGCTTTCCTCCCTCTTTTTCTTTTCCTCCATTTTTGCTTTCCTCCCTCTTTTTCTTTTCCTCCATTTTTGCTTTCCTCCCTCTTTTTCTTTTCCTCCAAGAGAAGGCTAGAGAACCAAACCATTTTCAGTTAGACAGAATCAGCTTAAAGATTAACATCTGGGCACATCCAAACTGGCCTTGACAGACAGATCTTGAAGCTCTGGTGTTGTAAAGCACAATTCCAACCTGCAGTTAGACCATTTTCTAGGGATAGCTGCACCCCAGTTTGTCTCAGTCACCATCTTCACTGCAGACTTTGCCAGCCTGGAAAGCATCACATAGCAAGTCCCCAGGGGAATAAAAAATGAAATCCATAATACCTTGTAGCTAAACAACCTGAAATCCTGAGCAAAAGCAGCCCTCTCTTTTCTTGCAAACCACTCAAGGTGTAGCTGTGTGTGTTAATGCATTTCAGTCAGTGCCATTACATCTTGTCTTCCAAAATCTTCCCAACAAGTTCAATTCTGTGTGATGCCATTTTTCACTTCTTCCCCTCAAAGGCTGTCAAGTAGTTTTGTAAGAGAGATGCAATTCCCAATCCCTGTATAGAATTGTAAGTCTTGGCTTGGCTCCAGGAGTTGTCTCAGTCCTTACCAATACTCCTGTTGAAGTTTTCCAGAAAATCTTTAGCCTTGAGGTCATCTTCTTGCAGCCCAACATTCACATTTTTACAGATGCAAAAAGTTCTTCTTAGGATCACATCTGCCCCCTCTGACTTTGTAAGTTTTCCCTTGTCCTAATTTCTTCCAAAACATAGAGGGGCTTTGTTGTTGTGGTGGTTTTTGTTGTTTGGTTTGGGGTTTTTTTGGTGGGTTGGGGGGGAATGTTATTCTTTAAAAAAAAATAAAAATAATCCCCCCACAACTGAGCTTTGTTTTGAGATTGTAGTGACAGTTCATGGCTCTCTTCAGAGCCCTTTCTTTTCCTTTAGCAACTTTTACCCTATTTGCTTTCAAGCTTACTTAGAAACGGCAGACAGGATGCAGGAATTTTTGCTCTTCAACATCAAAACTGAACAAAAATCTATCAAATGCACAAAAAACCATAAGGTACTTCAGAAGCCTCCAAATCCTACATAAACTCTGTGCATGCACCTTCTTTTAATTCCATCCTAAAAGCAGGTGACAAATAGAAACTGCTTCCCTAACTCCTATATACAATTTTCACCAATTACTGACATTTTACATTTCTCAGAGCGGTTTCAGAAGTTCAAATACCTTAGAAGAGGTAAAGAATTTGAAAACTTACTTAGTTGTGTTTAAGCCAAGTTTTACTTCAATGAACTTCAGCAAATGCTCGTTTTCTTTATGAGGGACAAACATCTGAAAATTAATTTAGCAGAGAAGAAAGCTTAGCAGAGTGCTGGAAGCAGCTTTCATGGAGTCACTTCATTCACAGAATCACAGAATAAATCACCTTGGAAAGGACCTCTAAGATCACTAAGTCAAATCTATCACCTAACACCTTCTAATTAACTAACCCATGGCACTAAGTGCCTCATCCAGCCTCCCTTTAAACACCTTCAGGGATGGGGACTCCACCACCAACCTGGGCAGCCCATTCAAATGCCAATCACTCCTTCTGTGAAGAACTTCTTCCTAACATCCAGCCTGAACCTGCTCTATCGCAGCTTGAGGCTGTGTCCCCTTGTTCTGTCACTGGGTGGCTGGCAGAAGAGACCAACCCTACCTGGCTACAACCTTATTTCAGGTAGTTGTAGAGAGCAGTAAGGTCTCCCCTGAGCCTCCTCTTCTGCAGCCTGGAGAAGAGAAGGTTTCGAGGGGACCTGATAGTAGCCTTCCAGTATCTGAAGGGGGCATACAGGGAGGCTGGGGAAGGATTATTTACAAGGTCCTGCAACAACAGGACAAGGGGCAATGGGCTTAAACTGGCAGAAGGGAGATTTAGACTGGATGTTAGGAGGAAGTTCTTTACAGTGAGGGTGGTGAGACACTGGCACAGGTTGCCCAAGATGGTTCTGGATGCTCCCTCCCTGGAGGTGTTCAAGGCCAGGTTGGAGGAGGCCTTGAGTGAGCTGTACTAGTGGGAGGTCTCCCTGCCTATGGCAGGGGGTTGGAACTAGATGATCCTTGAAGTCCCTTCCAACCTTACCATTCTATGACTCTATGATTCTATGAATAAGAAAAGCAACACTTCAAAAGATTCTTCTGAGACACATCTGCACCTTTCTATTTAGACAATCAAAGTCACTTTTTACAGGAGCATCTCACCTTTAGGAGGAAGTTTAGCATCACTGTTATTGTAAGCACCAAATGAACGTACATCATTTTCAGCAGTCTTGACATGAATGTTCCCTTTTTCATATTCATCTGCAAAAAAATATTTTAAGAATGCCACATCATTTGGAGTTCAGTTTAAATCATAAAAATTAGACAGGGGGTCAGAGGAGGGTCAAGTTACCTGAAGGCATTTAGAGAGCATTAAAGCTGCTACAAGACTCAGTAACGGCGACACTAGTAAGGCTGAATTTTCAAACTGCAAAAGGTATCCCAAGAAGAGAGAAAACAAATAGATTTTGTACACTTCATGCACCTGTTGAAGAAACAAAATAAACCACAATAAAATAAAATTACAATGGACATGCACCCTGCTTTTTTAGAGCAGTAAGATAGTTCACTCCATTCCTCTGTTCATCGTGGATCATCATGGATCTATGTCCTCCAACTTGTGAATCCAGCTGGGTACCATCGGGCTCTAGGAAGTATTTCACATCATAGAATGGTAAGGCTGGAAGGGACCTCAAGGATCATCTAGTTCCAACCCCCTGCCATAGGCAAGGACACCTCCCAATAGTACAGGTTACTCAAGGTCTCCTCCAATCTGGCCTTGAACACCTCCAGGGAGGGAGCAGCCACAACCTCCCTGGGCAACCTGTTCCAGTGTCTCACCACCCTCACTGCAAACAACTTCCTCCTAACATCCAGTCTAAATCTCCCTTCTGCCAGTTTAAACCCATGGCCCCTTGTCCTGCCATTGCAAGATCTTGCCAATAGTCCCTCCTCAGCCTTCCTGTAGCCCCCTTCAGATACTGGAAGGCTACTTGAAGGTATCCTGGAAGCCTTCTCATCTCCAGGTTGCAGAGCTCCAACTCTTTCAGCCTGTCCTCAGAGCAGAGTTGCTGCAGCCCTCTGAGCATCTTGGTGGCCTCCTCTGGACCTACTCAAACACGTCCATGTCCTTCCTGTGCTGGGTTGGGTTGGGGGGACCTTAAAGAACATCTAGTATGAATCTATGAATTGCATGCACTTTGAAACTTAAAACTAGTAGGAATAACTGTCCAAATCAGCATAGCAGCCATGGCAAGAGGCAGAGTAAAAAGGCCTTGCTGATGGCAGCATTTCTAAGAACCATTTTGCAGAATAAATTCAAACATTTCCTTGTATTGAAAACTCAACTGGCCTCTAGCATCTGTCACTGGTTAAATCAGAACAAGGTGAGCCATTCGGGGTGAAAATGGACCCCTTAACTTGCACAGAGCCAACAGAGTACTTTCCTGGTCAGCCCCACTCTGGTGTGAGTATGGAAAAGAGGGAACTACCCCAAAAGGAATGGATGACTGAGTACCATTTGTCATTTTTTCAGCTATCCATGGATATTTCAGGTCTCAGAAGCTTTGTTTAGCTTCTGACCCTTTTGTTAGGAAGCTTGGCCCAAACACTGTAGTCCAAAAAAGAGTTTAAAGTAATTTTATTTTCCTAATGGACATGCCATGCCATGCCGTGCACCTCAGCTAGACACAGGCTGCAAGACACTGAAAGCATCACTTAATTTGCAATCCTTGGAGCTCCTGAGCAGTAGTTATGGCAAGCAGCTGTCACACTGTACTTAAGTCCCCAACTCTATGTAACTTCAAGAGTTCTAATACCTTCTCTGTCTGTGCCAGGGCAAAGCTGTCCAGCAGAAAAAGAGAAACAGCCTGGATGAAGAGGAGATAATGACTGTACTCCCACATCATCATGAAGGTGTATGTTGAAGCACTCACCAAAAGGTAACAAAACTTCTAGAGGGAAAAAAAAAAAAAAGAAAACAACAACAACAAAACACGCAGATTATTTTCATACCTATGCATCTCTGTCAGAAAGTAACTGAGAGGTCATTAAAACTATGGAAATTATGTTAGAAGTAATTAAAATACTGACCAGATACAGTTCTCAAATGGAAAAAAAGTAATTACTGAAACATTCAAAACCACTTAAAGCTAATCAGAAGAAACATCTTTGACAGAGAGATGGGGAAAAAAAGTTACCACCATCTTCACCCAGCAACAGGAAGAGCAACTAAGTCGTTGACATAGTGAGAATTTATTTTAAAGAGGGCACACAGCTCATTACCACTCTGAACCCTCATGGGGGCACAACAGGGCAGGGCAGGAGCCACTTAGCAAAACTTGCACAAGCCTCAGTGAAAGCTGAGTGGCTGTTTTGAAAAGAACAAACAAAACACCGACTGTTTCCTGCCCAGAAGGGTAAATAGTGAGAGAGGCAACTACTCTAGAGCACAGTTGTACCAGCAACTCTTTATTAAGAACTTAACAAGTTTTGCTTTACCTCAGCAGAACAATTTAAGGTTTTTTTTAAATAGCCTGTGAGAGCTGCTACTTGACATGCAAAATATGGCAAAGCCCAGTTTTCCCTTGATGGTATGGAGTAATCAATTCTTGTTGTATCTGTCCTAGAATAAAGTAAAAATAAAATTATTCAAAGATTTATGGATCAAAAACATCAAGGAAAGCCTAAATGCCACTTCTAGCTAGCAGTGTGGCCTTGCAAGCAAACCATTAGGTGTAAAACAACACTGACACAATTTCACTGCTGACACAATTCACAAATTTAATAGCAGCATGGAAGATCCAATCTCTACTCATTTATTAGGTGGTGTTTTTATAGGACTGAAGCAAAAAATCATCTGCCTCCAGCCTTTTCTTACCCACCAGAACACTGTGAGCTGTACTGCTTCTGCCAACCCCACACTGTGACAACAGAGCCTTCTTCAGTCATGAGCAGTGCTAACTTGTCTTACATCCATAGCCAAGGGACCTGCTGTAGCAGCAGCTTTTCACCATATCATGAAAACCAGCTCATAACTGAGATAAAAGGCTCCTTACAGCTCTCATACAACATGTTTTTAGTGATTTAGACAGCTGAGCACAACATACTTTGAATCCAAAGTAGTGCTCCCTCACAGCAAAAGCACCAGCAGATACTCTGGTTACAGGGAGAATACTTCCCAGCAAAAGAAGAGACTGGAAACCAGTGGGGAGCATGCAGGGTCTTCTCATGGAACCACTCCACAGGATCTGCACAATTAAGAGTTGTGGGAGAGTTTGAAAAAGTGCTAAAGTGACTTAGAGGCACAAGTCACACTTTCAAATGTGACCAAAGGCATTCAGTCTTCCTTCTGTCCACTCTGCTTCTGAAAAGCAGTCTCAAACTCCTTTATCATTTTCACCTCTGAAGATTTAAATTTATCATTTTCACCTTTAATTTTCACCTCTGAAGCCTCTCACACAGGTGTATTTGGAGCTATTTTAACTACTAAACCTTTCCATTTGTTAAAATTGTTTAGTCTTCTTTGCTGTTGAGAAAAAAACCCACAGATTTATTCTCCATTTTTCCTCACTCTCCATGGTTCATTAACAGTACTAATGCTGCTAATCACAGAGTCAGTCATGATGACTTGACATTCTTAAAAGATGCTTCCCAACAGCTCCATTTTAAAGGTATTATCTCTAACATTTTGCTCCTCCATAGCTCTTTTCTTTCAGGTGCTCTCAAGTTTACAGAGCTGCTGTGTGCCTGAACACAACTTTTCCTTGCCCAAATGAGGCTCCCTATCAATATGGTGTTTCATCAAGGGAGATTTTCTTGCAAGAGAAATGTTATAAAATACAGTAATTTTGAGATCAGGATCGTCTAAGAAGATACCACTTTGCACAAAAAATCCACTATGAAAACCAAATTGAGAAAAATATAATAAGGAAAATGCACTTCTAAGCAATGGAACTGTGACAGTGTTTAGGGCTGGCCACAGACTAATTCTGGTTTACAGCAACTGCAGAAATTAATTTTCATTCTTCACCAGCATAAAACCAGAACCTTCTGAGGGACTATTTCTGCACAATGGAATTGTGTGAGAATCCTCCTGTATTCATACACACACATCATGAAGGCAGTTCAGCTGGCAGCATGGATTGTTTGGACAACAGGAGGTTTTTCCATTAATAAAAGTACCAGGAGAATCAGTGCAGCTCTGGGAAATGTTTTATGTTTGGCAGAAGCTCTTGCTCTCAGAAGGAAAACACAAAGTTTAACAGAAAGCATTTCAATCCACTCTACTATTTCAAAACTCCTTATTGACAAACTAGATTTGTATAAAGATGTTTTTCTTACCTGTTAATAATGAACCATGCTACAGTCAGCATTCCTGCCAGCCAAGTCCCACTCATAACCCAACTGGTTACAAACAATGCAGTCACATAAATTCCCTGCAGTCCAAAAACTATACCAATGTAGAAATACACTGGCTCAATAACTTCCTGAAATTACAAATAAAAACGAAGAGACATAGCAGCAACTGAGCTGAAGCTGGGAAATGATCACTATTTACTATTTGCATCTTGCTAACAGTCTGCTGTGCTTTACAAACAGGTTAAGGTACAGCTCCTATCCTAGAAAGGTTCAGGAATGTAAGAGACAGCTCCTATTATCCTAGAAGGGTTCAAGCATGCTTTTGTTTTGGGCTCAGAGAGAACAAAGCAGTGTGAATTAAGAGTATGCTTTGGGGTTCAGTTTGCTTGTGCTGTGCTTTTTGTATTTGCTTTAGCATGAACGTTGTATGTGTCAGGTTTAATAAATCTATACTGCAGTGAAATACAAAGTGCACAGGACTCCTGGAAGAAGTTTCGTAAGGGAGGAACTTGAAGTAGTAAAGATGTGGCAGAAATGGTTCCAAAATAAGTAAATAATAAAAAAGGGAGATAAATGAGAGAGGACAGAAGTATGCAGAAGAACAAAGCCCAAGCAGAGCAGAAAGAGACAAAGGTTTATCTACAAAAGTGGTTTTCCCTTTTATCTGTATAAGAATGCTTAGAGACAGGTGAGGGCCTTCTGCATTCCAAAGGAGCTACCTTTCCTGTTTTAAATGGCTAGCACAGATACTCTCCACATTTCTAAGCAGTCTGTAGCAGTAAAGAAAAGTTCAGTGCATATCAACCCCCAAAAATCCTATGCCAGAGCCTGATCAGAATTGAGGAGAACCTGGTCCTGGTGAGAGGTTTATTCATTCAACAAAAATGGCATAGAAAGTCTCACACACAGACACACACAGACACAACCATAAAGAGCTGACTCCAAGCAGGAGAAATGCACATACTTCGCTACCAGATGCTTGATACAAAACACTGGCAATCAGCTCTGGGTACAAAGTCATTTGCTGGACTGCATTAATTGTCTTCAGTGATATGGTCTTGTTGTTGTGTGTCAATTCATAAACACCTGCAGACAGAAAAAAGAATGGAATATTCTTGGTATCACTTACTATTGCTGTTCTTAAATGAAGTGAAAGGGAGAAACAGATCTGATTATTAAGCGACTGATTCACCACTCCTAATTTTAAAGACAGGAGAAAGTTCTGTGCCAGATGTCATTCCATCCCACTGACTTAGCATCAAATCAATTACCACTTTTTGGTCTGGCATTTAAACAGAAGGCCTAAAACTAACCAGCTGAAGCATAGTTTTATCAGTAACATACCAGCGCAGCTCTTTAAACAGCTACCTACAGATCACCTTCACAGAAGGCTCTTAAGAAGTGAGACAAAGATCTAACAGGGAGGAGCAGGATGCAACTCTTCCATCTTCTGACAAAGAATGGAAAATGGAAATTTCCATCCCCCATTCCCAAATTAAACATAAATAGCAGAAAATTTACTATGTAGCACAGGCAAGACCAGTAATAACTTCCACACGGGGCAACATGAGAGCAATGCTAATCCTGTTTCAGAGCATTGATTAAAAAAGCAATCTGCTGGAAGAGAGGATAGTTAAATATTGGGGTTTTAAAAGGCCCTGAAAAGTTAGGACAGCATGCAGCATTTAATTATCTGACTCATATACCTACAGAGGACTATAAAAATCAGTCTCCCCAGTCTGCAGGAGTTTTTTTTTTTGCTGACTCCAAAAGGAACAAGACTTTTCAAGGTTAATAAAACAAACGAGTTTTGTACCTCTTTCAAAGGAAGGAGCCTTTAGCAGTTCTTTATAGAATGAATAATAAATGGCACTGTCACCCTGAAATGTAATTTCTCGTTCAAGTTCCTAGGCAAAAAAAAAAAGAAAAAAAAAGAAAAGAGAACAAAATATTCACCTCTTGCAGCCTCTTCCCACAGAAGACTACACATTTTCAGATAAACTGGTTTTGCCTTACAGCACGTGGTTAGGACTCCACTTTACATCTTCAAAGGATTCCACAACACCTCAATCCTCACAGTACCTCTCTCAGGTACAGAATTCTCTCTAGAACTCAGCAAACATGCTTGAAATCAGATCAACTCAAATCCACGTTGCACAAGATCCACAGGATCCTTTCACAGCCAGAAGCCTGAATCTCACTAAGCTCCCCATACTCCGCAAAACATGCTGCTTTAAACCACCACCCCCAAGCCATACATCTCTGTTATTTTAGCTGATGCAATCCCAGGATGCTTCAAAATTTTATTTTCTCCAAATTTTAGGAAGGAGGGCATGGAAAAACATACAAAAGCAGGACAAGACAAGCCTACTTTAGCAAGAGAAATGCTTTGACAAAAAGAAAGAAAGGAAACCAGTAAAGAGACTGTATCAAAGACAAAGGCCTGAGTAGAACGACATAGGACTCTGCAAGCAAGTAATTCCAGTCAGACACGGATCAGCTTTGATTTCAAGGACACAATTTGGCTTTTGTTTAACTTTTTTCCTTTACCTGCCTGCTGGAAAACCAGAACTTCCGTTCATGATATGTTGAGAGGTACACAGCATACATCATCCCACTTGTGACTGCAGCAAGACAGCCAAAGAAAAGTTTTGCAAAGCGCTGAATTAACACATCTGAAAAGGGACAGTGATAAAGCTAAAATGGTGCAAGAGGATTTAGAAACAAACAGTATGCCCTACACGTGACTGGGTTCTGAACAGCAAGTAAACTCAATGGCAGCAGAATTATCACACCAGCAGCAGCAGCACAGATACACTGAGAACTGGTTTGTTATTCCTGTCTTGCAGTTTTCTTTCCTAGCTGTTACGCTTCACAGGCCTCCCAGATGAAATAACACCACCACGCTGCAAATTTCTCTCCATCCTACTAAGTTTCATTTTCAAATGAATTCCAAGAAGGAAAAGAATCTTCCAATTTACCCAAACCACCACTAAGAGAAAGAGGTGGCATTACCACATCTAACATCAATACTCAGACATTCTATTCTCCACTCTGGTTTCAAATCTAAGAGGAAGGAATTAATCTGAATTCTATCCTCCATTCTGGTTTCAAATCTAAGGGGAAGGAATTAATCTGAATTCTATCCTCCATTCTGCTTTCAAATCTAAGGGGAAGGAATTAATCTGAATTCTATCCTCCATTCTGTTTTCAAACCTAGGGGAAGGAATTAATCTGAATTCTATCCTCCATTCTGCTTTCAAACCTAAGAGGAAGGAATTAATCTGAATTCTATCCTCCATTCTGCTTTCAAACCTAAGAGGAAGGAATTAATCTGAATTCTATCCTCCATTCTGGTTTCAAATCTAAGGGGAAGGAATTAATCTGAATTCTATCCTCCATTCTGCTTTCAAATCTAAGAGGAAGGAATTAATCTGAATTCTGTCCTCCACTGTGGTTTCAAATCTAAGAGGAAGGAATTAATCTGAGTTCTACCAAAATCACTCAGTGAGTGCCTGCTTCACCTGTAGCTCCCTCAAGCTGCTGTGGATTTTCAACACAGAAATTCTTGGCGGCTTGATGAGCAATGGCCTCACATTACACTTGGTTTTAATTCTGTTTCTTGAAAAGCTGTAAGAAGGTTACTTCATGCCTTTCAGCTTCCCAACCCAAAGATCATTCCATGAGCAATTAAAATATTTCACTGTGCTCAAATAGTAACAAGTAAGATCTTTAACCCCTCTGCCCCTCCCTTTTCCTCTCCTCCTTCAACCTGAAACAATCCAGGATTACCACTTCACTCTACAACACAGAAAATGTCGTTACTGAAGAATTCTAATCTGGGTTTCTTGAAACATCAAAAAAAAAAACCCCAACCCTATGTTCAAAGTAAGTCTGTTATAAATTACTGTGCTTCAAATGTTTTCACATAAAATGTAAAAGAATAATGAAAAAAAAAAAATCCAAACAATAAAAATCAGAAGTTGGCTAAAAATTCTGTAGCTTACATTTTGGCGACCTTCCCGGCTTTGAGTTTTCTTTGTTTCTTTCCTCTGGAGCCATTTTGTCAGATTCTGTGCAGTTTTGTTTCTTTCTCTGTCGCAGGTCCGTTGCCCCTGAAGATATTTTTTTATTTTAAATTTTTTTTTTCACTTACTGCAGCACAAGACCTAAAATTGCACCCTGAGAAGCAGCCAGTTATTGCTACTGATTCAACTCCGCAGCAGACAGAGGTAACAAAAAGACTCAATTAAAAGTTTGCCGCGTGCGTAACTGAAACGACAACACAACGATGCAGAAATCAATTCCTATGGCTTACAAAATTCATTGAGGCCATACTCTGGAATTACCCAGAACCCAAAGTGGCAGCTAATTGGTTTATTTCATGCTGAATGTATGACACAAACAAAGGAAAGCAATAGTTTAAGGGAGCTAATAGAGGCATCGGGAGAAATTTTGCCCATTCCATTCTGCTCTCACCCTTGTTTTAGGTTGCTGTAGTACAGCAGTGTACTGAGCACATCACTGAGATACAGGAATGGGGCTAGGCCATTCCTTTTAAATTGAGCTGCCTCATCTTCATATGGGGAAAGCATAAATCCAGGCTGGGTGGTGAATGGCTGAAGAGCAGCCCTGAGGAAAAGGACCTTGGAGTCTGGGTTGATGAAAAGCTCAACATAAGTCTGTAGTGTGAGTGCAGCCCAGACAGCAACTGAGTGCTGGGCTGCAGCAGGGCAAGGGAGGGGATTCTGCCCCTTTACACTGCTCTCGTCAGACCCCACATGGAGTACTGTGTGCAGTTCTGGAGCCCTCAGCACAGGAAGGACATGGAACTGTTGGGAGGGCATCCAGAGGAGGGCCATGAAGATGATCAGAGGGCTGCAGCAGCTCTCCTATGAGGACAGGTTGAA
The DNA here is from genome assembly GCA_013396675.1 of Eubucco bourcierii. Taxonomy (NCBI): domain Eukaryota; kingdom Metazoa; phylum Chordata; class Aves; order Piciformes; family Ramphastidae; genus Eubucco; species Eubucco bourcierii. The sequence continues at coordinate 892,662 of VWZE01022110.1, forward strand.
A
>VWZE01022112.1:36220-94829 GCA_013396675.1 Eubucco bourcierii
AATCTCCCCTCTGACACTTCAAACCCATTCCCTTTGTCCTGGCATTCCAAGCCCTTGTCAATAGTCCCTCCCCAGCCCTGCTGTAGCCCCCCTCAGATCCTGGAAGGTTACTATCAGGTCCCCTTGACGCCTTCTCTTCTCCAGGCTGCACAGCCCCAACTCTCTCAGCCTGTCCTCACAGCACAGCTGCTGCAGCCCTCTCAGCATCTTGGTGTCCTCCTCTGCACTGGCTCCAACACTTCCATGTCCTTCCTGTGCTGGGGGCTCCACAACTGCACCCAAGACTGCAGGTGGGGTCTGAGGAGAGCAGAGCAAAGGGGCACAATCCCCTCCCTTGCCCTGCTGCCCACACTGCTCTTGCTGCAGCCCAGCACACAGTTGCTGTCTGGGCTGCACTCACACTGCAGCCTCATCTTGAGCTTTTCATCAACCCAGAATAATTACTAAAAGCTACTTGCACAGATGAATGAATGAGAGAACAGGAAGCCACAGGATCGCTTCAGATCAAATGCCAGGGAAGGACTTGGTCTGTCAGCAGCATGAACATTAGGAGTCCCTGAAGGGAATACTGGATGTGTTTAAAGGTCCTTTGGATGTGGTGCTTGGGGATATGGCATAGGGTGCACCTTGCAGAGCAGGGATATGGGTTGGGCTTGGTGACCCTGAGAGGCTTTGCCAAACCTGAATGTTTCTGTGATTCTAGGGTTTTTGGGTTTGGGGTTTGTTGTTGTTTTTTTTCCCCCACATTTATTTCAGCCCTTTCCAGTTACCTTCTATTTTCCACATGGAATTGCTGATTTCCACATAGAATCACAGAATGGGAAGGTTGGAAGGGACCTCAAGGATCAGCCAGTTCCAACCCCCTGCCATAGGCAGGGACACCTCCCACTAGCACAGCTCACTCAAGGCCTCATCCAATCTGGCCTTGAACACCTCCAGGGAGGGAGCAGCCACAGCCTCCCTGGGCAACCTGTGCCAGTGTCTCACCACCCTCACTGCAAACAACTTCTTCCTAACATCCACTTTCAATCTCCCCTCTGCCACTTCAAACCCATTCCCCTTGTCCTGGCCCTCCAGGGAGGGAGCAGCCACAATCTCCCTGCATGGAGGTCCCTGCATGGAGGTAAGCATGGAAATGCTTACCAGCAACAATCACAGAGTAGGGCTGCTGGCTAATAAAAACAACCATAAAACCAAACCACCACATCCAACCTGAAGTCTGAGCTCACTCCAAGGATAAAGAAGCAGGGAAATACTGCACCAATGGCTGCAAGCTGCCAAACTGATTCGTGTGGGCTGCTCACACCGAGGGTCTCCTGCCAGCAGCCTCTGCCCAGGTGCACCAGCAGCTTTTCTCTGCTCCCCTGGTTGGAGCTGTGTTATCAAAGCAACCACTCCCCAGTGGCCTGAATCTCTTTTGACTCCACACACAGCCCATGGGCTTCTTCCTCCAAATGAGTGGAGGACAGGGGATTTGCATTCCACCTTTCAGTCTAGCCACAGCACCCCCAAGGGCTGCCTTGGAACCATTTGCACTCCCAAACATTGATCTCAGCCTTCTGAGAGAAGGGAATGGGAGGAGTTGGGATGGGAATGAGGGATTGGGGTGGGAATGAGGGATTGGGGTCAGAATGGGGTGGGAATGAGGATTTGGGGTGGGAATGGGGGATTGGAATGGGCATGGGGGAATTGGGGGGGGAATGGGAGGAGTTGGGATGGGAATGAGAGGATTGGGCTGGGAATGAGGATATTGGAGTGAGAATGAGGATATTGGGGTGAGAATGAGAGGAGCTGAAATGGGAATGGAGGATTGGGGTGGGAATGAAGGGATTTGAGGGGTGATTGTGGCTTCCCATCCCTCAGACCAGTCCTCCTATCCTGGCTGATAAAGCAGCTCCCAATAAAAGTGAGAGGAGAGAGGTGCAAATAAATGTTGGAGCAGCAGTGGCATGGTTGGCCAGAGGCTTACTGATGTCCTTACACCAACATCTGATCCAGGCCACCCTGGATAAAGTTAAACTAAACTAAACTAACTAAGTAAATGATGAATAAAAGAAGAAAGGTTGAGGTTTGCAAGACAGGAAACAGGATGATCAAGCTTGGGTAGGTCAACCCTTTTTCAACCTACTTAGGCATAACTTGCTTTGCTTGTCCTCTGTGAGGAAAAAACACTGAAGTGCATGCATGATGCTGGAGCAGAAGAGGAAGCTCCTGCAGCTTTGCTTAAGATCTCTTTTTGATATTTGATAAGCCAGGCCCCTTTGACTAAGGTGGTTTCCACCAGAATTACATAAAGTACTGCAGTTATCTTTAATGTATCTCTGAGGTGGGGCCAATTCCAAAAGTCACCTTAGTTGTTGGTTTGGTTTTTTGGTTTTTTCCCTCCCCTCCCTCCCCTCATTCATCAAATAAAACTCAGGGTTGCAGGAAGCTGTCTGGGACAAAGGGGTGTGCTGGTTTGAGGCTAATTAGAATATTTTAATAGAGAAAATTACACTATAGGCTGTGAAAGGAAAACATCATGATGTCTACTGCACTCATAGGCTTGCTGGAGAATTGTTTGGGAACACTAACCAAAACAATGGATAAGTGAGTCTCTCTGGCTCTTGCTGGAACAGGAGCTGCTGGTGGGATCTAGCAGCTTCTGGGCTCTGGCTCCTCTGCTGATTAATCCTCACTAACCACTTTTCTTCTAACCCTCCTGGCCGATCCTCCTAATTTACCTTGCACGTAAGGCAAACCTTGGGGTAAGGTACAGGGGTGGGGAGAAGGTGGAAGGGTGGTTGGGAGCCCCTCCTGGGGTCTCTGATTTCTGGGAGGGGAGTTGTGTTGCTGTATTACCTTTTACTTGTATATTTCTGTAAATATTCTGTCTATAGTGTAAATATCTGCTGTACATTGTGCAAAGCTGTAAATAGAGCTTCATCATTTAACTTCCAGCCGACTGAGTGCTAGTCTGGGTCATTTTACAAAGTGTGGGGGGTGGGGGAACTCCCAAACCTTCACAGGGGGAAAAAAATAGAGCTGTTTGTCTGTATTTTCATAATATTAAAGAATCTCTTTTTGGTTTTGTTTTTTTTTGTCTAGGCAAGGACATTCTTCAAGGATAAACACAGAGTTTAGTTAAGTAAACTAAAGTCAAATGAATTCTGGTGAAGTCAAGCAAAAAAAAAAGAGAGAGAAAAAAAAAATCCTCACCACCACCACCACTGATGAGGACACCCCCACATGGTGCTAAGTTGAGTGACATGGAACTGTTGGAGAAAGTCCAAAGGAGGCCACCAAGATGCTGAGAGGGCTGCAGCAGCTCTGCTGTGAGGACAGGCTGAGAGAAGAGAAGGCTTCCAGGAAACCTTAGAGTAGCCTTCCAGTATCTGAAGTGGGTTGCAGGAAGGCTGGGGAGGGACTATTGACAAGGGCTTGTGATAACAGGAGGAGGAGGAGTGGGTTTGAAGTGGCAGAGGGGAGATTGAAAGTGGATGTTAGGAGGAAGTTGTTTGCAGTGAGGGTGGTGAGACACTGGCACAGGTTGCCCAGGGAGGTTGTGGAGCACAGAAGCACAGAATGGGATCAAAGATCACATTCTGTGCTTCTGTGCTCCACAACCTCCCTGGAGGTGTTCAGGGCCAGGTTGGATGAGGCCTTGAGTGAGCTGTGCTAGTGGGAGGTGTCCCTGCTTATGGCAGGGGGTTGGAACTGGCTGATCCTTGAGGTCCCTTCCAACCTTCCCATTCTATGATTCTATGCCACAATTCCCCTTTTTATGGCCAGGGCTTCTTTGCCAACCCCATGACTGTCACTTTCTCAAGCAGATCCATTTGCACCTTTCCATTTGTGGCTGCAGAAGCCATGAAGTCACAGGTCCTTCATGCATCCTCCTGCTGCCAGCCTGCTGCACTCACCTGGAAGAAGCTGCAGTGGGTGTAGGTTGAAGCTGCCAGATGAGCACAGCCAAGCAGAGGATTTGTGTGGGCAGGTGGTGAACTCTGCAGGGCAGCTGCAAGGATTTAAACACAGCTATTAGACTTCCACAATCTGTGCTCAGGGTGCAGATTTCTGCTGCCTACTCTGATTCAACAGGAGCTCAGTAAACTCAGATCCAGAAGTATGTTATTGCCTCCCCTGGCCATCTTTAGAGCAATTTCCTGTTCTTAGGGAGACAGGGAACTACTGGAGAGAGTCCAGGGAAGGCTGGGAAGATGCTGAGGGGCCTGGACCAAAAGCTGAGAGCCCTGGGAATGAGAGCTTGCAGAAGAGCAGCCCAAAGGGGATCTGCTCAATGCTCAGTAAGAGCTAAAGGAGCTCTTGGGTTCAAGAGGATGTGACCAAATTCTTGTCAGTGGTGCCCAGTGGCAGGGCAAAGGGCAGCAATGGGCATGAACTGGAAGCCAGGGGGTTCCATCTGAAGAGAAGGAGAAAGCTGTTTGTTGTGAGGATGCTGGAGGCCTGGAGCAGGCTGCCCAGAGAGGCTGTGGAGTGTGATGGTTTGGGAGTTCCCTGCCCCCTCCTACTTTGTAAAATCCCCCAGACTAGATTCAGCCAGCTGGAAGTTAAGGACTGAAGCTCTGTTTACAGCTCAGCACAATGTACAAGCAGAGACAGACACTACAGACAGGAATAGTTACAGACATAGACAAGTTAAAGGGAATACAGAAAGACAACTCCCCTCCCAGAAATCAGAGACCCCAGGAGGGGCTCCCAACAACCCTTCCACCTTCTCCCCATCCCTGTATCTTACCCCAAGGTTTGCCTTACACACAAGGTGAGTTTGGAGGATGGGCCAGGGGAGTTAGAAGGAAAGTGGTGAGTGAGGTTACTCAGCAGAGAGGAGGAGGCCAGAAGCTGCTCGACAGCCCCAGAGTGTCTGCACCCCAGTGGCTTAGCTTTGTTTTGTATTCTTTTCCTATACATCTCAGCAAGCCTGTGAGTGCAGCACACATCAGCAGTGTTTTCTTTTCACAGCCTATAGTATAATTTTATCCATTAAAATATTCCAACTAGCCTCAAACCAGCACATGGAGTCTCCTCTGGAGAGTTTCCAAACCCCCCCGGGCACTGTGATCCTGGGCAAGCTGCTGTGGGTGCCCTGCTGCAGCAGGAGGGTTGGACTGGATGGCCCCCAGAGGTTCCTACCACCCCCACCACGCTGGCATCCTGTGAACCATGGAGAAGATTGGACTGATGACTGATGAGCAGTGCTGACCAATTCCACAAGGCAGAGATGTTGCATAAACAGTGCAGTTTGCACTCCCAAGGACTCTTTTTGATTTGCTAGCTACTAGGCTATGGCAGTGACTGATCTAACAGCCAGAACAATTTCATCTGTGGAAACACCACAGGACACCTGAACACTGTCTGACAGTAGCCAGTTAAGAAGCAAATCCCAAACACAAGCACAAATACAGACTGGGTGGGGAATGGATGAGAGCAGCCCTGAAGAACAGGCCCTGAGGGTCTGGGCTGATGAAAAGATCAACCTGAGCCTGCAGTGTGAGTGCAGCCCAGACAGCAACTGTGTGCTGGGCTGCAGCAAGAGCAGTGTGGGCAGCAGGGCAAGGGAGGGGATTGTGCCCCTTGGCTCTACTCTCCTCAGACCCCAGCTGCAGTCCTGTGTGCAGTTCTGGAGCCCCCAGCACAGGAAGGACATGGAAGGGTTGGAGCCAGTCCAGAGGAGGCCACTGAGATGCTGAGAGTGCTGCAGCAGCTCTGCTGATCTCGTGGAAGGTGTCCCCCGTGGCAGGGACATTGCACTAGGTGACCTTCCACAATCAGAGTCATAGAATGGTCTGGGTTGGAAGGGACCTCCAAAGGTCATCCACTCCAACCCCCTACTGCAGTCAGCAGGGACACCATCAACTTGATCAGGTTGCCAGAGCCCTGCCCAGCCTCAGCTTGAATATCTCCAGGGATGGAGCCTCAACCACCTCCCTGGGTAACCTGCTGCAGTGTTCCAGCACCCTGATGGTGCAGAACTTGTTCCTAACACCCAGGCTGAATCTTCCCTGTTCTGGTTTGAAACCATTGCCTCTCCTCCTGTTACTGCAGTCTTTGCAAACAGTCTCTCCATCCTTTTTGCAGGCCTCTTCAGGTCCCTTCCAACCCAAACCAGCCTAAGATTCTATCAGAGAATCATAGAATGGGAAGGTTGGAAGGGACCTCAAGGATCAGCCAGTTCCAACCCCCTGCCATAGGCAGGGACACCTCCCACTAGCACAGGGCACTCAAGGCCTCCTCCAACCTGGCCTTGAACACCTCCAGGGAGGGAGCATCCACAACCTCCCTGGGCAACCTGTGCCAGTGTCTCACCACCCTCACTGCAAACAACTTCCTCCTAACATCCACTTTCAATCTCCCCTCTGACACTTCAAACCCATCCCTCTTGTAACGAGGTGCCCAAAACTGAACACTCAAGGTGTGGCCTCACCAGAGCAAAGTCCAAGAGGACAATCCCCTCCCTGCTCCTGCTGGCCACAGCATTTTTGATCCCAGCCAGGATGCCTTTGGCTTTCTTGGCCACCTGGGCACACTGCTGGCTCCTATTCAGCTCCCTAGGCACACTGCTGGCTCACACTCAGCTGCTTGGGCACACTGTTGGTTCCTATTCTGCTGCCTGGGCACACTGTTGGCTCCTACTCAGCTGCCTGGGCACACTGTTTGCTCCTACTCAGCTGCCTGGGTACACTGCTTGCTCCTACTCAGCTCCTGTCCATTACAACCCCCAGGTCCCTTTCTGCCAGCAGCTCTCCAGCCACACTGCCCCAGGCCTGTAGTGTTGCTTGAGGTGGCCAAATGAAGAAGATACCCAAGGCCTTTGTGACAAAGTGGACAGAATGCTGTTTGAAGTAGGACACTGAGGTGGCATCAACTGCCTTACTGCACAGCCCAGGAAGAAACAGGCTGCTCAAAGCAGTGAGCTGCCTTCCAAAGGCATATGTCTAAGAAAGCTGGGATGAGTCAGCCTTGGGGAGGTGCCTGTTTCTCTCTACAGGCTATATTTGTAATCTGGATGGCAAGCCCAGGCACATCCAACCAACTATTACACATTCAGATGAACCTCTGGCAAGAAGAATCCTACAACTAGTTTTACAAGTGCATTACTAATGCATCCAGCCTGCTTTTTCTCAAGGGAACTTGGTGCTACTCACTCTCTGGTTAAAAGAGAGGTTCTCAGCTGCTGGCTGCTGTTAAGAATCTCCTTTTGCCCATACACACATTTTTTTCTTCTGGAGGAAGGTGTATGTGTCATTCAGGATGAGATGACAAGACATGGTTCAAGGACCTGTAGTGGGACCAGAGCTGTTCATTATCTTCATCAGTGATACAGTCAGAGAGATTGAGGCACCCCCAGCAAGCCTGCAGATGATACCAAGCTGGGTGAGGTGGTTGGTAAGGCTGAAGGATGGGATGAGGAGAATCTCATGAGGTTCAACAGGGTAAAGTGCAGGATCCTGCACCTGTATCAATGCAGGCAACCAGCAACAGAAAGAGGGGACACAGCCTCAAGTTGTGCCAGGACAGGTACAGGCTGGACGTTGGGAGGAAGTTCTTGCCAGAGAGAGTGATTGGCATTGGAATGGGCTGCCCTGGGAGGTGGTGGAGTGCCCATCCCTGGAGGTGCTGAAGCAAAGCCTGGATGGGGCACTTAGTGCCATGGTCTGGTTGATTGGCTAGGGTTGGGTGCTAGGTTGGGTTGGGTGCTAGGTTGGGTTGGGTGCTAGGTTGGGCTGGGTGCTAGGCTGGGCTGGGTGCTAGGCTGGGCTGGGTGAGCTTGAAGGTCTCTTCCAACCTGCTTGATTCTATGATGAGACTGAGAGCAGCCCTGCAGAAAAGGACTTGGGGTGCTGGTGGGTGAGAAGCTGGACACGAGCCAGCCTTGGGCACTTACAGCCCAGAAGGTCAATGGCAGCCTGGGCTGCATCAAAGGAAGTGTGGCCAGAGATGGAGAGAGAAGATTCTGCCCCTCTGCTCTGGGGAAACCTCACCTGCAGTGCTGTGTCCAGCTGTGGGGACCTCAGCACAGGGGGGACAGAGACCTGCTGGAGTGTGTCCAAAGGAAGCCACAAAAATGATCAGAGGACTGGAGCAGCTCTGCTGTGGAAACAGGCTAAAAGACCTGGGGCTGTTCAGCCTGGAGAAGAAAAGGCTCTGGGAAGACCTTAGAGCTACACTTCAGTATCTGAGGGGGACCTACAGGAAGGCTGGGGAGGACCTGTTTAGAAGGGTCTGTGGGGATAGGACAAGGAGCAGTGGTTTGAAACTGAAGCAGGAGAGATTTAAATTGGGCATCAGGAGGAAGTTCTGCACAATGAAAGTGGTGAAATACTGCAAAAGGTTGCCCAGGGAGGTGGTGGAGGTCCCACAAAACTCCTCAGAATCCTTTCTTGTCAGAAACGATGTTATAGAAAGCAGCCTGAAAGCTGTTCCCTCAGCTCCCTCAGCCCATCCTCGCAGCAAAGATGCTTAACCCCCCTGGTTAACCCCCTGTGGCCCTCTGCACCTGCTCCATCCATGTTCTTTTGAGGTCAACTGAGGTCAAAATACCAATGGAGGTATTTCAAAGTCTGCCTCCCTTTAAGACTCGACACTTTCTAGCTCTCGCTTGAGATCCGCACGCAATGGAGCACTGCAGGGTAAACCAACCCAAACATTTTCACATACCCTTTTGAAGAGCAAAGGCAGAACTGTTTTCCATACCTGTTGGGTAGTAGGCCTGTGAGCACTGCAGTGAGGGTGAGGAGCTTCTGTACTTCCCAAAGGCAGTGTTGATGTTTCGAGACCATTGGTGAAGCGGCAGCGTGGAGCAGACAGTGCGGACCGAGTAGGTCACCTCCGTGGGAGAATTCCGGAGTGTTGGAAAGGCAGCTCCTTTGCCTGGAAAAGCTGAGGGAATCTCCTTCCTTTGAAGCAACTGAAGGGAATTCTGCCAGAACATGGAAGTGGCTGGAGGCTGCTTGAAGCTTGGGGTGGCTGAAGCACCGTGGCTCTGGGGCGAGGTGGCTGTGTAGGGGTAGCCAAAGAAACTGTGGAGGGAAGGCTGAGGAGACTCTCCCATGGTCAGCAGTCCTGCAGGGGGACACAATGAAGTGAGACAAGCCTTGAGGAAAGGAACTGCCACAAGCAATGAAAGGCAACGTGAGGAGAAACTTCTTTACAGTGGGGGGTGATGAAGCCCTGGAGCAGGCTACCCAGAGAGGTTGTGGAGAGTCCTTCTCCGGAGGCTTTCAAGACCTGCCTGGATGGGCTCCTGTGTGACCTGCCCTGGCTGATCCTGCTCTGGAGGTCCCTTCCAATCCCTTACATTCTGTGAGCCAAGGCTCTGCAACACTATAAAGGAAGACTAACTCTGCTCCAGTGCACTTAATGCAGCAGCAGGCTGCATTCTTCCACCTGAACACACAGGTTAGTGCAGTGCCACTGCAGCGCTCAAACCTGCATCAACAAGTTAGCAGCAGTGGGAAATGCTCTGAGAATCGAGGTGTGTAGTCACTTACTGAACCCAAGGGATTTACAAAGTACCTTGTGTCAGATCAGAGAGAGGCAAAAGAGAAAAGGGACATCCTAAATCAAGATTTCGCTGAACTCCAGTCCCAAAGAAAGGGCAACGCCAAAATCCTCCAAGTGGCTCTGCAAGGACTTCCTGACAAAGCTTTTCACTTGCCAAGGAAAGGAAATTCAAGGCCAACTTTTCCCCAGTCAGCTCAGCCAGCTGTTTAGACTAAAATGTGTTCATTTCCTGTACATCCTTTTTTATTCCTCAGTTAGTGTCTTCTCTTAGTCATTATTTGATGAAGTAACAATTCCCTGGGAAAGAAGAACCCCATGGGCCAGGACAGGTTGGGGACTGACCTGTTGGAGAGCAGTGTAGGGGAAAGAGACCTTTGGGTCCTGGTGCACAGGATGCCCATGGGCCAGCAATGTGCCCTTGTGGCCATGAAGGCCAAATAGCATCCTGGAGTATATCAGAAGGGCTGTGGTGAGTAGGTCAAGAGAGGTTCTCCTCCCCCTCTACTCTGCCCTGCTGAGGCCACCTTTGGAATATTGTGTCCAGTTCTGGGCTCCTCAGTTCAAGAAGGAGCTCAGGGAACTGTTTGACAGAGTCCAGCACAAAGCTGCTGCAGGCAGTGGAACATCTCCTGTGTGGCCAGGCTGAGGGAGCTGGGGCTGGGAGCAGAGGAGCCTGAGGGCTGCCCTCAGTGCTGTGCTAAAGATGTGCAGGGCAGTGTGGGCAGGATGTAACCAGGCTCTGCCCAGGGGTGGCCAAGGACAGGACAAGCATCAGTGGGTGCCAGCTGGAGCAGGAACAGAAGAGAAAACATCTTCACTGTGAGGGTGTTGGAGTCCTGGGGCAGGCTGCCCAGAGAGGCTGTGGAGTCTCCTTCTCTGGAGACATTCAAACCCCACCTGGCTGTGTGACCTGCCCTGGGTGACCCTGCTCTGGCAGGGGGCTTGGACTGGGTGATCTGTCGAGGTCCCTTCCAACCCCTAACATCCTGTGAGTCTGTGCAACATGTTTGCTCTCACACCCTGACAGCTCCATCCCTTATTCCAGGACAGCTGACATCAGTGGGGTGCACCCAGCAGCCAGGCTCTCTCTGACCTCTAGTTCTCATTTCTCACTCAAAAGGACTTTTAAAGAAAAGATGCCTCACATTGACCTCTTTCACTCAGCCATTATGCCCAGAATGGGTTGGAAGGGACCTTACAGACCACCTAGTTCCACCCCCCTTGCCTTGGGCATGGATACCTTCCACTAGACCAGGGTGGTGTCCCTGCCCATGGCAGGGAGGTTGGAGCTAGATGATCTTTAAAGTCTCTTCCAATCTATTCTGCATGTTCAGATGAAGTCATTAAGAATGATTAAATAAGCAGCACCTAGCCCTGAAGTTAAGAATGAATGGACAGGGCTGTTTATAGAATGGTAAGGTTGGAAGGGACCTCAAAGATCATCTAGTTCCAACCCCCTGCCATAGGCAGGGACACCTCCCACTTGTCCTGTTCAGTGTTGGGCCCATACATAAACACCAGAAGAACTGAAGCATGGGAATGTTTGTTTCTATTCCACCTCTGGAAAGGGAAATTAAAGATTATCTCCTGTTAACACATAAGCAAGACACCAGAGGAGGCCAAGTGATGAAGTATCAGTTGCTTTACAGGAATTGTTCCTGGATGTTTAACAGAGAATTCCATGTTGCAAGACTTTTGGAACAAGTCAATGCTCTGCAAACAAAAATATCTTTTCTCCATCAAATTACCTCACATTTACAGCAAGGGCATGCACTAAACAGTGCAGAGCACACAGTACACTGCCAGCTTGTCAGAACTCGACTGCATATAAACCCAAACCCTTTCCTCCTCCTTTCTTTCTAGAAACAGGCTCCTAGAGCTCCCTGAAACTGCACCCATAAAAGCACTTCATCCCTCTTAGCATTTACTCTTCCAGTGGTCTGCACGACATCAGCCAGGCCAGATTTCGCTGGAGTCTCTGCTTGACTCATCTTGGTCTTAACAATGTTGACACCAAATCTTTAACTGAAATGTTGCCAAGCCTTGGCACTAAAAGCAGTCCCTACCCTTCCCTGGGCATTCCAGATGGAGCTCCACACACCCCAGAGGCACCACCACACACACTAGATAGCAATTCCTACTCTGAAACCAGGAGCAAGAACCATCGTGCTGATTGACACCCACCTGAACATGAGCCAGCAGTGTGCCCAGGTGGCCAAGAAGGCCAATGGCATCCTGGCCTGCAGCAGCAAGAGTGTGGCCAGCAGGAGCAGGGAGCTCATTCTCCCCCTGCACTCTGCACTGCTTAGGCCACATCTTGAGTCTTGTGTCCAGTTCTGGGCCCCTCAATTGAAGAAGGACATTGAGGTGCTTGAGTGTGTCCAGAGAAGGGCAACGAGGCTGGGGAGAGGCCATAGGCAGGGACACCTCCCACTAGCACAGGTCACTCAAGGCCTCCTCCAACCTGGCCTTGAACACCTCCAGGGAGGGAGCAGCCACAACCTCCCTGGGCAACCTGTGCCAGTGTCTCACCACCGTCACTGTAAAGAACTTCCTCCTAACATCCAATTTCCATCTCCCCTCTGCCAGTTCAAACCCATTCCCCTTGTCCTGGCATTCCCAAACCTTGTCAATAGTCCCTCCCCAGCCCTGCTGCAGCCCCCTTCAGATCCTGCAAGGCTACTCTAAGGTCTCCTGGAAGCCTTCTCTTCTCCAGGCTGCAGAGCCCCAACTCTTGTAGCCTGTCCTCACAGCAGAGTTGCTGCAGCATTCCCAGCATCTTCGTGGCCTCCTCTGGACCCACTCCAACAGTTCCATGTCCTTCCTGTGCTGGGGGCTCCAGAACTGCACACAGGACTCCAGATGGGGTCTGATAGTTTTCAACAAGGCTATTTCCTGTTTGCTCTCACCTACTCATCCAACCCTCATCAAAAGCTATCTAGCTGGTAGCCAGATGATAGAAATCTTGCTAGCAGGTTTTATTCTCCTTTGCATAAAGCTGGCAGGATGCTCCAGTTGTCATTCTGCTCGACCCATTATCTCACGTTTTATGAGATGCTATTAAGCTACCCTACCAACAGGCAAGGAGGAGCAACATTCATTTGGCAGAGCTGTGCCAGTTCCACAGAGATCAGGCAAGGCTGCGCTTGGTGCACTACACCACAAAGACCGTGTTGTAGTCTGCAGGCAAACTGAAACACACATGGCCCACTCATGTCCCTGTACTCAGCACTGCTCAGGCCACACCTTGAGTCCTGTGCCCAGTTCTGGGCCCCTCAATTCATTGAGGCCCTGGAAGTTGTCCAGAGAAGGGCAGAGGTGGTGGAGTCACCATGCCTGGAGGTCTTAAAGATTGGATGTGGCACTTGGTGGCATGTGTTGGCTGATGTGGTGTCGGGTCCCCTGCTGGACTTGGTGATCTCCGAGGTCTTTTCCAGCCTCAGTGACTCTGCGATCAGTGGCACGAAGAACAACCAATTTACTACAGCAGTGAACTGAGCGGCCAGCAGCTAGCACAGGCAATCCTCCTCCCTCTGGGGGAACACAGACTTTTAAACCCCAGGGCACCCAGCACCCCCAAGCCCACCCCAGCCCTAGGGGTCCACCCCAGCTCACCGTCACGCTTGGCGTCGGCAGCCAGCGAAGGCCCAGGCAGCAGCAGCAGCGAGTCCCTGCGCAGGCTCTTGCTGGGCAGCCGCTGCAGGGGGCTGCCAGGGCGGCTCCTCGGCGCCGGCTTCGCCTTCTTGGTGTTGGTCAGGCGCTTCAGGTGCACCAGCAGGTCGGGGCGGTCGCGGCAGAAGTTGGGGCTGTAGAAGTGGTGCAGGAAACCTGTGGCCCTGCCGCCCGCCTCAGCGCCGGCCCCGGAGAACGGCCGCGGCGCCACCGCCAGCCCTTTGGACACCTTCTGGAAGCCGTAAAGGTTGAGCTGACGGATGAAGCTGTTGAAGTTCTTGGTCTTGAAGAGGCTGCTGCCGCCCCCCGCCGCCTCGTCCAGCACCTCGGACACGAATTGCTGCTCGTCGATGAGGAGTCCCTGCCCGCGGGCGTCCCAGCGCACGGAGCGGAACCGAGAGCTGTTCGCCAGCCGCCACAGCTTGGCCGGGAAGGCCTCAGGGTTGATGGAGACGGGCAGGGGCTGCTCATGCTCCTGCTTCTCCTCCATCGCGGCTGGCGTTCCCGCAACGGCCTCGGCAACAAGCAACGGTCTCCGTGACCCCGGCAACGGGCCCGAGCCACGCCTGCCACGCACCCCGCCGCGGGGCTCCCGGGCAGCGCCGGTTGGAACTCGATGGCCTTTGCTGTCCCTTCCAACCTGAACCGTTCTGTCATCTCTCCTAGGCACACCTGTCCCTTCAGCTCCTTGGGGCCCATCGGCCCTGCCTGTGTCCTCCACCACCTCCCTGGGCAGCCCATTCCAGCAGTCGATGACTCTCTCAGGCAACAACTTTCTCCTCACCTCCAGCCTAAACTTCCCCTGGCACAGCTTCAGACTGTGTCCTCTTCTTCTGCTGCTGCTTGCCTGAGAGAAGAAAGCAACCTCCTGCTGGCTACAACCACCCTTCAGGTAGCTGGAGACAGCAAGAAGGTCTCCCCTGAGCCTCCTCTTCTCCAGGCTAACCAATCCCAGCTCCCTCAGCCTCTCTCCATAGGGCTGTGCTCCAGGCCTCTCCCCAGCCTCGTTGCCCTTCTCTGGACACACTCAAGCACCTCAATGTCCTTCTTCAATGGAGGGGCCCAGAACTGGACACAGGACTCAAGGTGTGGCCTAAGCAGTGCAGAGTGCAGGGGGAGAATGAGCTCCCTGCTCCTGCTGGCCACACTCTTGCTGCTGCAGGCCAGGATGCCATTGGCCTTCTTGGCCACCTGGGCACACTGCTGGCTCATGTTCAGGTGGGTGTCAATCAGCACCCCCAGATCCCTTTCTGTTTGGCTGCTCTCCAGCCACTCCCACCCCAGCCTGTAGCTCTGCATGGGGTTGTTGTGGCCAAAGTGCAGCACCTGGCACTTGGATTTGTTGAGCTCCATCCCCTTGGACTCTGCCCATCTGTGCAGGCGGTCGAGGTCCTGCTGCAGAGCCCTTCTGCCCTCCAACCCAGCAACATCAGCCCCCAGCTTGGGGTCAGCTGCAAATTTGCTGGTGCCTGACTCGATGCCCTCGTCCAGATCATCACTGAAGATGTTCCAGAGGATGGGGCCCAGCACTGATCCCTGGGGCACACTGCTAGTGCCAGGCCTCCAGCTGCATGTGGCACCATTCACCACCACTCTCTGGGCTCGGCCCTCCAGCCAGTTCCTAACCCAGCACAGAGTGTTGGCATCCAAGCCACGAGCTGACAGCTTAGCCAGCAGTGTGCTGTGGGGGACAGTGTCAAAGGCCCTGCTGAAGTCCAGGCAGACCACATCCACAGGCCTCCCCACATCCACCAGGCAGGTCACCTGATCATAGAAAGAGATCAGGCAGGATCTGCCCTTCCTAAATCCATGTTGGCTGGACCTGAGCCCTTGGTCATCACTCAGGTGTGCAGTTATTGCCCCCAAGATAATCTGTTCCATCATTTTCCCAGGCACTGAGGTCAGGCTGACAGGCCTGCAGTTCCCAGGTTCCTCCATCCGACCTTTCTTGTGGATGGGATCACATTGGCAGTTTCCAATGGTCAGGGACTTCTCCAGTGAGCCAGGACTGGTGGAAAAGGATGGAGAGTGGCTTGACCTGCTCATCTGCCAGCTCTCTCAGCACCCTAGGATGGATCCCATCCAGTCCCATGGACTTGTGGGTGTCCAAGTGGTCCCCTTACAGCCTCACCAGTTTCAACAGTCCCTCTAAGCCCCGCCATCAGTGCCTTCCCCCTCTATGGTTTTCTCACTCTCCTGCTGCCTGGCATCCTCTTCAGGAACTCCATCCTCCAAGACCCTCCATTCTCTCCAGCCTGGCATCGTCTGCAGGGACCCCATCCCCTAAGGCCCTCCATTCTCTTCTGCCTGGCACCCTCTGCAGAGACCCCATCCCCTAAGGCCTTGTATTCTCTCCAGCCTGGCATCCTCTGCAGAGACCCCATCCCCTAAAGCCCTCTGTTCCCTCCTGCCTGGCATCTCTGCATGGACCCCATCCCCTAAAGCCCTCCATTCTCTCCAGCCTGGCATCTCTGCAGGGACCCCATCCCCTAAGGCCCTCTGTTCTCTTGGGCCTGCTTCAGTCCTCTCATCCTGGCCTCCCCTGCAGTTCCACCTGTCCTCTACAGCTTCACCCATCTCCTAAAGCTCCTCCAGCACCATCAGTTCCCCTCAGTTTCACAGAGCCACAGAATGCCAGGGGCTGGAAGGGACCTCCAAAGCTCATCCAATCCAAAGCCCCTGCCACAGCAGCATCACCCAGAGCAGATCACTCAGGAACACATCCAGGCAGGTCATGAATATCTCCAGAGGGAGACTCCACACCCACCCTGGGCAGCCTGTTCCAGTGCTCTGTCACCCTCACAAGGAAAACGTTCCTCTCATGTTTCCATGAGACTTCCTATGCCTCAGCTTCCACCATTGCCCCTTGCCCTGTCCCTGGGCATCATCCAGCAGAGCCTGGCTCCAGCCTCCTGGCACTCACCCTCTATAAACATGAAGGGGGGCATCCCTTGGGCTCCTCTTCTCCACACTAAAGACCCCCAGCCCCCTCAGCCTCTCCTTGATTCCTCAGCCCCTTCCATTCACTCACCCTCACCCAGTGCCCTCATGCCTGGCATCCCTACAGCCTCCCCAGTTCTATCAGCTCCTCCAGTCTCACCAGCCCCTCCCAGTTCCCTCAGTCCCTTTCTTCTCTCACCCTTCCCACTTCCATCCTGCCTGGCATCCCCCAGTCCCCTAAGTTCCCCCAGTCCACTCAAACCACCTCAGTGTACTCAGCCCCTTCAGTGCCACCAGCAGCAGCTCACCTGGGTCCCATGAGGGAGCAGGCACCTGGGGCGCATGGATGAAACCTGCTTTTCAGGACAACTCCCTGGCAGCCCAGAGGCATCTCTGTGCAGGCTGTGGGCCTTGGCACCAACCAAGACCCATGACAAGAGTTAGAAAGTGAGGAGAGTGCAGGGGGGAAGGGGCATTCCTGCAGAGGCCCCTGCCTTGGCCTTCTCTTCTCCAGACCAAGCAGCCCCAGGACTCTCAGTCTTTCTTCTCAGGAGAGATGTTCCAGTCCCCCAGCCACCCTCATAGCTCTCCACTGGACTCTCTCCAGCAGACCCCTGTTACTCTTGAGGAAAGCCTAAAACTGGACACAGTATTCCAGGTGTGGTCTCATCAGGGCAGAGCAGAGGGTGAGGAGAACCTCCCCAGACCTGCTGGACTCTTTTGTTGATGCACCCCAGGATACCATTACTGCAGCATACCCCAAGGCAAGCCACAGTGCTTGGGAGCTTTGGAAAGGGGACAAAACCTGAAGGGAAACTGTTCCTGTTTGTAAACCAAAATCCAAATCCTTCTGCTCTTCTGCATGGCTGAAGGGGAGAGAAAGATGTTAGACTGGCTTAAATACTTTGGGTGGGGTTGCTAACAGAGTTCCCCACTTCAAATTAAAGCAGGTAGGTAATAAACAGGAAGAGGGAAAACTGATAAGGAGACTCTAGAAGATAGTTTTTCCCTCTTTTTCAGCAGCCTGGTTATTTCTCTCAGTCTCTGCCCCTCTTTGGCAGAGTTAGCATATTTATCATTAACCTGAGTCAGGAGCAAGAGCAGGAAGGAGCTGAGATGTTGTCAGGTTGTCATCCAAGCCAGAATCCTGTGGAAGGATGTTGCTTTACCCCAGGAATTAATGGCCTAACCTCTAGTGAACTCATGTTGCTAGATCCATTCCTGCACCACCTGCAACAGATTCCTATGCTCCTGCTCTGGCAGGGAGAGTGGACTCAAAGATCTGCAGAGGTCCCTTCCAACCCCTAACACCCTGTGATTTCAGACATCCAGGAGACTGCCTGTGCCATCTTTGATCTAAAGACAATGTGGCACAGGGCAGATTTAACTTGACTCACAGAATCATTCTGGTTGGCAAGGACCTCCAAGATCCTCCAGTCCAACCATTCCCTAACTCCACTACATCTGCTGCTAACTCATGGCCCTCAGCACCACATCTACACAGCTTTTAAACACCTGCAGGGATGGGCATTCAGCCATCTCCTTTGAGGACAGGCTGAGAGAGTTGGGGCTCTGCAGCCTGGAGAAGAGAAGGTTTCCAGGAGACCTTAGAGTAGCCTTCCAGGATCTGAAGGGGGCTACAGGAAGGCTGGGGAGGGACTATTGACAAGGTCTTGTAGTGACAGGACAAGGGGAATGGGTTTGAAGTGGCAGAGGGGAGATTTAGACTGGATGTTAGGAGGAAGTTCTTTACAGTGAGGGTGGTGAGACACTGGCACAGGTTGCCCAGGGAGGTTGTGGCTGCTCCCTCCCTGGAGGTATTCAAGGCCAGGTTGGAGGAAGCCTTGAGTGAGCTGTGATAGTGGGAGGTGTCCCTGCCTATGGCAGGGGATTGGAACTGGTTGATCCTTGAGGTCCCTTCCAACCTTACCATTCTATGATCTCCCTGGGCACCCTCCTCCAGCATTTGAGAACCCTTTCAGTTAAGAAATTTCTTCTAATATCCAAAGGAAACCTCCCCTGGTGCAACTCGAGGCCTAGGGAGGAAGACAAGTTTAGGCTGGAGGTGAGGAGAAAGTTGTTGCCTGAGAGAGTCATTGCCTGCTGGAATGGGCTGCCCAGGGAGGTGGAGTCAGTGTCCCTGGAGGTGTTCAAGGCAGGTTTGGACGTGGCACTTGGTGCCATGGTCTGGTCTTGAGGGCTGTGGTGATGGATTAGACTTGATGAGCTTTGAGGTCTCTTCCAACCCTGCTGATACTGTGTGTGATACTGTTAATGGCTTAGCAGCTGAACAGCACCAAGCATAGCAAGCTTGACCTGGCTTCCCACTACACCTAACTCTGTTTGTTTTGTTCGGGGGCTGATGAGATATTATGGGCCATGGTAAGCAGTTCCCGCTGTTAATTAGCAAAGAATTCAGGGCAGTTGAAGCACTGATAGGGGAAGGCTTTGATCTCTCTCTCTGCCGGGGTTAGACACGTTTCAGCACACATAGAGATGACCTCAGGCTGCAGCTGTTGGTGCATTGTGGCCATTCTGGGAGTCACAATGCTTTGGTCTGTGCTCAGTGATGGCCAGCAGAAAGTGTCCTTCACTGGCCTGGCCAGCCTGACACAAAGCAGCAGGAGCGTCTCAGCCAAATGCTGACAGGCAGGGGGAAAGCTTGCAGCAGCAGTGTCCCATAGTCAGGAGAAGCCAAAGGCTCCTATGACAGCAGGCAGCCTTCCACTGCCTGCCAGGATGACACTGCAGCTCTTCAGGCCAGAGCCTGAAGTGAATCAGCAGACTGCCCTGTCCCATCAGCTTTCCTGATTTATATTCAGTAACACTGCCTGCAAAGGTGACAGAAGCACAGCTCAGGGGTGACAGCATCACAGAATGCATCTGGTTAGGAGGGACCCTCAAAGGTCACCATGCCCATCCTGCAGTGAGCAGGAATAGCAACTAGAGCAGGTTGCTCAGGGCCCCCTCAAGTTTGGCCTTGAGCATCTCCAGGGATAGGACCTCCACCACTTCTCTGGGCAACCTGTTCCAGTTTTTCCCTGCCCTCCCAGTAAAGAGCTTCCTCCTGATGTCCAGGGTGACCTGCTCCTGCATGACTCTTCAGGAGCAATGAAGAATTCTTAGGTGTGACAAACCATCTTGCTCCTAACAGTTGCAAAGTGACAAGGGGTTCAGGTACTGCCTGTGTGGCATGCACACTGACCTGAAGTGTGGGAGTACTTCACCAGGATCTGCTCCATTTCAAAACCTTTGGATGCTTTAAATTGAGGACAGGTTGCTAGAAGATGCTCTCCAGCTCCACCACAAATGGTGATTTACCTGCAGCACCTTTGGCACCTGGGCTGAGCACAGCAGTCTCCATCCATCATTCTGCAGAGAGGAACAACTCTGCAGCCTACCAGGCAACGAGTGGTGATGGCCTGACAGCTCCTCCTGGGGAAAAATAATTCCTCACTGAGCCATCATGGCAGAGGCTGGAAGGGGCTGGTGTCCTGGCCAGCAGCAGGTTTGGTTGGAGGAAAGCAGAGAGACTCAGAGTAGACCACCACAGAGTCCCAGCATGGTGGGGGCTGGAAAGGACCTCTGGAGATCATCTGGTCCAATGCCCCTGCTAAAGCAGGGCACCCACAGCAGCTTGCCCAGGATCACAATGCCCAGGTGGCTTCAAAATCTCCCCAGACAAGAAGACTCCACAACCTCTCTGGGCAGCCTGCTCCAGGCCTCCAGCACCCTCACACCAAAGAAGTTTCTCCTGTAGTTCAGGTGGAACCTCCTGGGTCCCAGTTTGTGCCCATTGCCTCTTACCCTGTCACTGGGCACCTCTGAGGAGTCTGACCCCATCATCTTGCCCCTAACTCTGTAGATACTGCTGAGCATTGAGAAGATGCCCTCTCAGGCTGCTCTTCCCTGCAGCACAGGGCACTTTGTGTCCTATCCTTGCTCTCTTTGTGAGAAAGGACACAAAATTCTTCTCCTACATAAGATCAAGGGAAAAAAGAAGCAGAGAAGAGCAGCCTGGGAAACAAGGGTGTGAGAAGTCATCTCCAGGAAGGAAAGAAGAGGTCCAGACACAGCAGCACTAATATAGAGATTTTATTCTGCCTGTATTGAGTTGTACAGCACATTTTGTTTGTCACAAGGCTATCGAACTGAGTTTAGAGTTTTTGGCCAGCACATTGTGATGCTGAAACTCACAAGAGCTAAAAGCAGTTTGGACTAATGGCCTGAACAGCAGGGCCAGGAGTACCTAGTTTCTGGCTTCCTCATTGCTTGCAGTCATTCCAACATGTGCAGAACAGAAGCAAGTCCAGGTTCTTCTGCCAGCCCAAGGGTCACTCTTCCATGTCTGGCAATGACTGCAAGGTACAAGGCAGGGGAGAATCTGAAGCAAGCTGCCTTCTCTTCCCAAAGCCACACTGGTTGTTCCCAGGATGGAAAAAGAAGCAGAGTCCAAGTAAGTACAGGGTCTTCAGACGATGCTAGCTTTGCTTGCACTACCAGGATTTCCACAACCAGGGGCTGACACACCCAAGTGCAGGAAAGGGTCACGATTCCATCCCCTCTGAGATGACAAACCATTAGCCAAAGGCACTGGAAGGTCACAACAGTGCCAAGTACTTTGCCTTGTTACCAGAGAAAACACCCTCACAGGTCCTCACTGCCACAAGAAATCTCAGCTCACGAG
Source organism: Eubucco bourcierii (assembly GCA_013396675.1). Classification (NCBI taxonomy): domain Eukaryota; kingdom Metazoa; phylum Chordata; class Aves; order Piciformes; family Ramphastidae; genus Eubucco; species Eubucco bourcierii. The sequence continues at coordinate 57,024 of VWZE01022112.1, forward strand.
GTGCAGATCACCCTAGGCAGTTCCCTCTAGCTGGAAAGAAATCCTGCATTTCTGCCAGGAAATGCCCCACTGTCAAATGCTTCTTTCTCCAGACACCCTTAGAAAGGAGGCAGGATGGATACTCCCAGAGTGATCTAACAAAAGATTAAACAAAAGCCCACCCAAAGCCCACTTTCTTTCTAAACCTTTCTATCTTCCCAAACCCTGTTCCTTTTCCTAAGGAGGAGTTGGGATTCCTGCTCTCTACTTTAAAAGGAGGAGTAGAGAAGCGATTACAAAGTTGGCAACTCTGAACTTTGACCACTGTACAGGAAACAAAAAAAGAAACAAAGAGGAGTCAAAATCGAAGAGGCAATTTAGGTAGCAACTGGGGCGAGTCACAAGAGATTGTTTCCATCACTGAAGAGATGCCACACGTCACATTTGTCACTGCAGCTTGGCTGTACATCCTGAAGGGAAAAGCACAGCCTGTAGTGTCTACATCAGCCAGGGTCCTTCCCCACCCCCGTTTTGGTATCGATGCTTCATTCTCCCTTCTTCGGGTTACATTAAGTGCACAGAAATATATAGCAGCATTTGGACTGAAACCCTCACAGACACCAGACAGCACATTCCAGGAGGTAAAACAAACACATTATGGCCTATACCCTCAAGGTATCAAGTTTTCAGGATCAAGAGCAGAAGGAAGTGGAGAGCTGAGGGCAGAAAAGGGCAGGAGGAGCCACGCAGGAACAGGAGTTCCATTTCCATGCCAGGAGAGGATCAGGTGCCATTCCTGTGGTAGCACCAGGCTGTGACAGGGCCGCAGACGAAGCAGACGGGCAGAGCAGAAGTGAGAAAGCCAAGCTGCCATCTCCCCCAGAGCTGGGGGCAGGGGCAGAGCCAAGTGCAATCGCCAGTCCTAGTGGGGCGTGGAAACGGGCAGGCTCTGCTCGGCCTCTTCTCAGCCAGCAGGAATCTCTCTTTGATGCACAAGAGACAAATCAGTTGGTGAGGGCTGATGAGTCTTGTTCACCAAGCTGATCACAAATCACACTGTGGGAAGAGAATCTACAGAACTGCTCCAGGCTGAGGCCCTTCCAAAGCACACGGTACCACCTGGAGTTTGCCCTCCTCCTCCTCACACAGTAGCCTGCCTTGGGAGGGGGGGGTTGGTTCTAAACATGCCTTTCTATTGCTTTGGGGGTACTTTGCACAGGCAATATCTGTGAGAACATTGCTTTCCAGCCCACACCAGAAGTTGCAATCCCCTCTTCAGCCCCAGGCTGTCAGACTCAAGTGCATGGGCCCACCAGCAGCAGAGTGGGGGGACACACACACCATCCGTGCTCTCTGATCTGAGCTGCTCTGCTCCAGGCTGAAGACAGTGCATTCAAGCTTGGTGTTCAAGTGTTGCACCAAGGGCCTTCACAATCCCAGTGGAGGCAGAGTCACCCTACAAACCCACGAGAGAAAAGGCTGGGCTTAGACTGGTCTCTTGTGTGGCATTCAGCTGGAAGCTGTGGCAATGGGCTTCTTCAGTTGTTGGCTCATGAGCTCCCTGGCACGAGACACTTGGATGTGGTCATAACAGGAGTTACAAACGAGGACAGGGTCATACAACTGCTGGTCAGGGATGGGCAACTTCAGGTGGCAGCAACTAGCACAAAACACGTTCCCACAGTTCCTGTTGAAGAGCAAGAAAAGCAGTGAAGAGAGAGCTGGGAACACCACAGCACAACTTCTGCCAGTACAAAGGATCCAGTTCAGGGGCAAAGTGCCAGCCTTAGTTGTCACTTGTCAACATGTGCATGTCAAAGTATGTACCATGGCCTCTGTACTGGCTGGCACTGAAATGAGACTCATGGGCATAACCCAGGAGAAGGATCAAAGGCTTTCAAAAAACAGAAACAAGAACAATGCAGAATGGAAATCTGCAGGGAATTTATGGTCTGGCAAATAAAAGCAAGACCTAAAACTTTCTCCTGGGAGCAGTAGAAGGGAAAGAACATCACCAGTAGGCATTCTGTGAGGCTTGTAAGAAACTGGCAGACAAGAATCATAGAGGTCCCTTCCCACCCCAGGCATTCTAAAGCTCATCTTAGTCCAACCTACCTGCAGTCAGTAGGGACATCCCCAACTAGACACTCAGATTCCATCAAGCCTGACCTGGAAGGTCTGCAGGGATGGGGCCTCAAGCACCTCCCTGGGCAACCTGTTCTAGCATTCCACCACCCTCAGTGTAAAGAACTTCTTCCTAATGGCCAAATGGCCAAGCAGGGTGGAACCAGAGCGCTGCTGTTGCTTACCTGCAGTGATGCCTCCTCTTGGCCAGCCAGAACTCACAATCGCAGTTAAAACAGTGCGAGGCCATGTGGTCTGGAACCCACCGCGTCACCTAGGGCACACATCAGTCCTTGTCAGCTTTCACCTTCTAACACCACAACCAGCAGGTCTCAGGAGCCCAGAGCAAGCTGAGCTGTGACTTTGGCTGACAGCAGAGCAGCTCAGAGCGAGCCTACCCCACGGATCCCCTCTCGGACACAGCAGCAGCAGAGGATGTGTTAAAGGACAAGGGTGGCTGACACTGCCTCGTTTCAGACCACTCTCTGCTGGCACAGTCACCAAAGTTAGCTGCTAAGAAACCTCCTCTGCTGCTGCATTCCAGCTGCCAGAACAGGACACATACCTCAGTCTCTTTCTTATCCACAGGCTCCCAGCTCGCTTCTGACAAACATTCTTCACTGTGATCAGAGCAGAAATCCTCGGTGTCGCTGCCATCCGATTCCTTCAAGCATGTCTGCAGAGACAAGTCACAGGTCCCTTCAGCTGCCTCCACTGCAGGGTCCAAGACATTCACCACCCAGCCATGTTCAGTGCTTCTGAGGGGCACATGGGTGACTCCATAGCTCCCCATACAAGCATTCATAGAATCGTAGAACGGTTTGGGTTAGAATGGCCCTTAAAGAAACAGTTCCAACCCCCTGCCATGGGCAGGGACACCTCTCACTAGCCCAGGTTGCTCAAGACCCCTTCCAATCTGGCCTTGAACAGCTCCAGGGAGAGGGCATCCACAATCTCCCTGGGCAGCCTGTTCCAGGGTCTCACCATCCTTACTGGAAAGAATTTCTTCCTAATCTCCAGTCTCAATCTCCCTTCTTCCACCTCAAAGCCATTGCCTCTTGTCTTGTCATTATGAGCCCTTGCCAAAAGTCCCACCCCAGTTCTCCTGCAGCCCCTTCAGAGACTGGAAGGCTGCTCTAAGGTCTCCCTGGAGCCTTCACCAGGTTGAACAGCCCCAGCTCTCAAAGCCTGTCACAACTGTGTAGGAGCCATTGGTCCTCCAGAAGTGGAGTCACCCCTGGGTGCCAGGAGGACATGGCACATGGACAGGGCAGGAAGAGGGCTGAGAAAACACAGGAGCAATCCTAATCCCCACTCCAAAAGTAAGAGCTGGAGAGGGTGGTGTGAGGGAGGTGCAGGGCCCAAGCTGGGGTTCTGGAGGCAGTCACTTACAAAGTCATCCTCGTAGTCCATGGGTGGCTCGGCCGGGGGGGTGCAGAAGTGGCGGATGTCGAGGCGCAGCTGCAGCTCCCGCACCTGCCTGCGCAGCTGCTCCACCTCCTGCTTGTAGCTGGCCTCGATCTGCCGCAGCCGGTGCTGGATCACGTCCGTGGGGAAGGGCAGCCCGTCATCGTCCAGGTAGAGAGGAGGCACAGGAGAGGGGCATTTTGGTGGCATGTGCTTGGCCCCAGAGGCCTGTTTCAGGTGGCAGGGCAGCCAGGAATGGTTTGACTTCCCCGCGGGGCCTGCGAAGTGGCTGCTGACGTGGCCGGAGCAGAGCCAGGGCTTGCCACCTTCCCTGGCAGGCCACTGGCCGCTGAGGCACAGCCCGGGTGAGCGCAGAGGTTTGCTGCCCAGCCTCTTGCTACAGCAGCCATAGGAGAGGAGGTGCCTGGGGACAGGCTCCCCATTGGGGAGGGATGTCACCATTCCTTGGAAGCTGTCCCAGTTGTAGCCCAGGAAGGAGAACTCGCTGCTCTGGCTCTGGGAAATGGGCTTGCGCCACTGCTCCAGCGGGACTCTGCACGGCCGGCTGGGCTCCTCGCAGGGCACACTCCTGCCAGCCTCGCCTTTGCCCTTGTCTGTGGCCAGGCAAGGAATGCCTGGGGCAGTGCCTGGCATGTCCGGACAAGGGGTGCTTGGTGCCAGGGGCTCCTGGCTGGGAATGTCTTGGCAGGTGATGTTTCTCTTGGGGCAGCCTCCTCCACCTGACCCCGCACCAGTCACCTTCAAAGGTTCCTGGGGACAGGTTTCTGACTGCTTTGCAGAACTGGTGGGAACCTTCTCAGTGTTTTGCTGTCCAGAAGGGTTTGGAGCTGGACATGTGCCAGTGCCATCCAGTTCCTCTGGGCATGCTCCGGTTCCCTTTTCTGCCTCCAGAGAGACTCTATCGGCTGGCACAGCCGCACGGCTGCTCAGCTGCTCTCCACGTTCAGCAGGGCTGCCACTGGCACCATTAGCTTGCAGAGCAGCCTTCTCCTCATGTTCCTCAGCCTGCTGTCCCTCCCCTGCAGTGCTGCCTTCTCCCAGGTGCAACTCAGCTCCCTCGGCGGGGGCATGCCGAGCATCCAGGCCCACCCGCACCTCCTGACAGTGGTTGTTCAGGTTGGGGTCACTGGAGGTGCGGGTCAGCGGGCTGCTGGAGTCACAGGCAGAGAGCAGGTCATCCATAGATCTTGTCTTTGGTAATCTGGAACCCAAAAGCAAAGCAGACCTCAGAACACAGCTCCCAAAACTTCCCCCCTTCCAGCTGAAGCCGGGCAGGTGGGGAGGGGCAGTGCAGCAGTATGAGATCAAGTACACCACAGCTTGGCCTCCACAGTCTCTTTAGGTGCAGCAGGGAGCTGTACACCTCCTCCTTGTAGCTGGGACAATCAGAGAATCATAAAGGTTGGAGAAGACCTCTAAACCCATCAAGCTAACTCAACACTGCCAAGTCCACCACTAAACCATGTCCCCAAGTGCCATGCCCACACATTTGGTGAACACCCCTCCAGGAATGGCAGTTTCACCACTTCCCTGGGAGGCCTTTTCCAAAGGCTTACTCACTCTTTCACTGAAGTTTTTCCTAATGTCCAACCTAAACCTTCCCTGGTGCAACTTGAGGCTTGTTGCCACTTGTCACAATGATGCAGAGCTCTTGTCCTCCACAGGAAGACAAGAACAACAGCTCAAACAGAGCAACTACCATGAGCAGTAAAGGAAAGAAGGTCTGTGGGTAGGCCAGTAACCTGGGCCTGAAGCTCTAGGCTCTTACCTGTCCAAACACCTGCCACTGAAGTCCTGGCTCTGAGATGCAGGGGGTGGGTAAATGTCCATGTCATCCTGTCCCAGAGGGTGTGGTGAGGAGGCTGGCAGGTACACTGCTGTCCAGAGGTGCAGCGCTCGCACGTGGCACACGGGATGCAGCACCTGCAACGACCGCCTGGCATCAGAGGCACACAGGAGGAAACCCTGCTGACCTCTCCCCAATCAATCCTTGGTGCCTGATAGGTGAAAAACCCAGAAAGCTGGTCCAGGAGCCATACTGACCTGCTCAGAGCCTGGCATATAGAGAAGGTTGTGAAAGTTCTTGTTGCCAGCCCGCAGCAGAGACCAGACAGAGCAGGTCCGCTTGGAGATGTTGTGCATCTCCCGCTCGCAGGGGCTGTTGCCAAGGAAGGTTCCATAGAGGCAGGAGTAGGTGTGCTGCACCAGTTTCACCTGCAGCAGCAGAAGGGCAACAAGTGTCAGGGCCGTTGGGAAATGGTGCCTCCTGTCTACAGCAGAAATATCTTCCCCTCCTTCGGATGGCTCCTGCACCCAGCCTGTGACCCTAGCACTGTCCTCGTGGGCACACAGGGCAAGGCAGAGAGGGGACAGCAACAGAAATCACTTAGGTGAAAGCAAAAGCCGCTGTCAAGTGATACCAAACCCATCCCTCTAGATCCCTGTGTTATTTGGTAAGGCAGGAATTCATTCATTTCAGACTCCTATTGCTACAAGATAACTAAATCAGGCTTTTAATTGAAGCAGTGCTGCTGTTGTCCAGACTCACTGGGCTAGAAAGGGACCTGGAGAAGATGAGACTCAGGAAAACAGAAAGCATCAACCTCCCATCACTGGGTAACCTGCTGGGCACTCTGAGCCTGCAGTGCCCACAGGGAGGAGCTGGAAACTGCAGGTAGCTACCAGAGGCCAGCATGGGTACAGAACCAGGTCAAAATACCACAAGTGGAGGGCAGGGCTGGACCCAGAGGGTGAAGGTATGGCAGGAATGCCAGTAGAGAGCCTAAACACTACTCAGACACTTTCTCATTTTTGAAGAATTCAGCTTTTGTTTTCTCTCAATTACAACACTGTACAACAACGGTCTTCCCTCTGCCTCTGCTCACAGTTGGCAAGGGGAAAGAGATGTCTGCATCCCTGTTTCTTACCAAAAAGGCTTCATTGAATTCAAAGAGGCAAGGAAATTGCTTCAGTAGCTGATGTACAGCATCCAACCACTGGAGAAAAACTGGGCACTGCTCATTCTGATCTTCCACCTTCTCCTGGTGACCACAGCGATCCCCAAACTTGTGACCAAAATCCAGCCAGTCTGACTCCACGAGCACCTGGAAGCCCTGTGAGTAAGAGATGAAAACTAACTGCAGACACTTTGTTGGAGGCAGGCAGCAGGACAAGGTAAGATCCATCCATCAGCAGGGCAGACTCAGGACTCCTACTAAAGGGCTGTACTGGTGGCTTGGTTTGGTTTCAGAGCCACCTGAGCTTCAGAAGTTTCCAAATGCAGACCAACAGCTATTATTTCTTTGCAGCAAGCAGGCAGCTCAGGGAATATGCACAATTAAGGAGCAGGGAAGTAGCTGAACCTTGAACACAAGAGGTCATTTACCAGAGCACTTCACCAAGCCGGGCAGGGGAGAGAGGTAAAGCTCCCTGAGAAGACGAGATGGAAAAACCCAACACCCACAGCAGCTCTCCCACATCACTAAACTCACTGCCTGCTCCTTTCTCCAGAGACCCTGAAACAAAAGCTGCCTCCTAACAGCCAGGAACTAGCAGCACAGCACAGCACAAAATGTACCTCCATGGTCCTGTAGTAAGGGTCCAGCAGAATCTTTGCCAGTGCTACGATCTGTGGAGTCCTGTCCCAGCCGTCTGAGCAATGAACCAGCACTGGACGCCCTTCTCGGTCAACTGCACTGGAGACCAACACTGCTGCCTTCAGCATGACAGAGAGGTGCTGCAGCCACTTGGTGCTCTCCAGGGCTGAAAGCCAGCTACAAGGTGTACAAAAAGCAAGAAAATCATAAAATCATAGAATGGTAGTGTTGGAAGTAGAACCTTTCTCTGCAAATTATCTAAATCCAACCCCCCCTGTCAAAGCAGGATCACCTAGGGCAGGTCATCCAGGAATACATCCAGGTGGTCCTTGAAAGTCTCTAGAGATGGAGACTCCACAACCTCTCTAGAGATTGTTTAGTTCTTCAGTGGGAAAAAAAAACCCCAACCAACCAAGATGTATGTTAAGATAAGCCTTTTTGGAGTCCTCAGTGAAAATCAATCATTTCCAAAGTGCGCTCAAGAGCAGCCAGCCTGGGAATGAACACAAAGAATCCAACCCCTCATTTAATTTTCTTCCCAGGTGCAGCAACGTTTTAGGAGCTCTCAGAGGATACACAGAGCCAGGTGACACCAAGGTAGTGCCTGCAAGCCCTACTGGATCATCAGGGGTCAAAACAAGCAGCATTCAAGCACCTTTGTGAGCACTTCCCTATCCCTCCAGTTTCTGGTGTAGAAACTTGAGATAGGAAAAGGGAGAAGTGAAGGAAAAAAACCTTGGGACGTGAAGAGATGTGGCATCAAATCCAGGCAGAGAACAACCACTTACTTGCTGGGGTCTGGCACCTGGCTGCAGACAGCACGTAGGTACTGGAAGCTGTTCCTGATGGAGTGGATGTTGGCCATGCCCATGAACACAACTTCACAGTTTGGGTAATACTCTGAATGCAAGAGAGAGAAACAATCAGGAAGAGCTGGGCCTGCTGCAGCAGCTGCCTCATGCTGAGTGTAGCTGTCCCCTCACAGCACCATTCCTGGTCTCCAGTAGTTTTTCTGCGGGCCGGCAATGATGTACCTGGAGCAATGGACTCTGCACGAGTGACGGTGGCAATGTGCTCCCAGAAACTGGATACCAAAACAGTGACCCAACCCCTAGCTGCAGTCTAGGACCCACTCACAGAATCACAGAAAGTCATGTCGGAAAATACCCTCAGCATCACCAAGTCTGCTCTACAAGGTGCACCCTAAAAGGTGCACTCAACAAAGCAGGTTCAAGAGGAGGATGTTCTGGGATGTGCTCAGCCCCTTGTACCTTCGCACTCGCAGCCACCTCCCTTGGCTCTGTTTGCCACAGCTGCAGTGTAGGACCTGGCATCAAGGATCAGCAGCTTCTGAGGTGTTCCTGTGTTCTCCACACCTGAACATGCAGTCAGGGATGAGTCTGCAAAGATAGCACAGACTAAGCAACCAGCACCTCCTACCCTCCCTCCCTCCTATGACAGCCTTCCAGTGACACCCAGCAAGCCCAGAGACCCACAGAAGTGCCTGGTTGTCTTAAGTCTTAAGATCAAGTCTAAGCACAACCTAACACCTCCCTGCAGACAACTGTCAGACTATGCCACTGAGCTCCTCATCCAAACAGCTTCTGAGCATCTCCAAGGATGGTGACTCCACCACCTCCCTGGAGAGCCAGTTCCAGTGTCTGATGACCCTTTTGATGACCCTTTCTTCCTAATGTACAATCTAGACCTCCCCTGGTGCAATCTGAGGTGGTTTTCTGTCATCCTATCACTTGTTAGCAGGGACAGAGACCAACACCCATCTAGCTCCAACCTCCTTCCAGGAGGTTGTAGAGAGTAAGGTCTCTCCTCAGCCTCCTCTTCTCCAGACTGAACACCTCAAATGCCAGCTCCCTCAGTCACAGTCCCAGACACTGCAGCCAAGGTGGGTCAGGGCCCAAGGGTATCTGTTTGGCTGTTATGGGTTGAACCTTGCCCTGTGGCAGCCCTGCCAGCAGCCCCAGCAGCACTCAGGGGGAGGGAGCACTGAGCAACCCCCAGTGCAGCAGAGCAGAAGGGCTGAGCGGTCTCACCGAAGTCAGCCTCACAGGCCTCGCTGCCATCGCTGCTCCCAGCGTGTGGGACACCACCAGGCACCTTCACCCCAGGGTTCAAGGCACAGGCTTTGGCAATGGATGTCACCAGATACTCGTCATCAGCGTTTCTCCAGCCCCACCAGCTGATCTCAGGCTGGCTGCAGCGTGCGATCACTGCCCCGTTCCGCACGTGTCTGCGGGGGAAGAGAGAGCCTGGTGAGACCCCCTGAGAAGGACAGAACAACCCAACAGACCTCCCTGCAGTCAGCAGCTGGGCAGCTCTCCTCCCTGCTTCAGCTGCTGCACTCACTCTGGCATCCAAACAGTGAAACAGGGCAGGGCATTCCAAAACTCCATTATTCACAGCACGGTGGGGTTGGAAGGGAGCTCATCCGGTCCAACCTCCCTGCTAACGTAGGGGCACCCATGGCAGCTTGTCTAGGATCACAATGGCCAGGTGGGGTTGGGATCTTCCCAGAGAAGGAGACTCCATAACCTCTCTGGGCAGCCTGCTCTGGGGCTCTGAAAGCCTTACACAAAAGAAGTTTCTCCTTCTGTTCAAATGGACCCTTCAGATGGTCTTATTTTTCCCCTGAGAGAAACAATCAAGCACTGCAATATGTGTAAGAAAAACAAGAAGTAATTTCTGGACAGCAAACAGAAGAGAGACTGGAGTCACTACCACAGTCCAATGTGGAAGTATCAACTGGTTCCATAAAACCAAGGCTGTGGAAGGTTGAGTCCAAGTGACCATGAAATACACATTCTCCTGAACATCTGTTGCAGGAAATCTAAAATAGCAGCTGCTCTGAAGATGGACCAGGGCAGAACACCTGCATACCTGTCCCATTTGTTAAACCTTCCCAAGATGCTCCTCCTGGTACCTGGCCCTTCTTGGAGGCAGGATAACAAACTGGACAGCTCTGCAGTTCAGTTCACCACAACAGCACTTGGCCCTCCCTGTCCCACCACCCTCCATGCAGTAGCTCTCTGGAGATGAACTGGTAAAAACGAAGATCTAGGCAAGGTTCTTGACAAACCAGATCCAACTATTTATCTGAAAAAGTTGCATTGCTGGCAAAGTAGGGGAGGTAACAGCTCTAGATGCCAAATCACACTAGCACAAGCCTCAACCCATTACTCAAGGGCTGTTCAGCTGCCAGTGATGGCTATTAGAAGCCCTCTTGAAGGTCCCCTCATGCTGCCACTCTTCGAGGGGCTCTGCTATGCCACAGTGCCTGCTCATGTAACCTGCAATAAGGCAGCACACCAAGAAGACACAGCAAGACTTTGGACTCCCTCTAACAGTGCTGCAGATGCCTTACCAATGCCTGCTGTGGATTGCAGGAATGGTTTTGCTTCCCACAGACAAGGTTCCCTTATTCTCCTGAGGCAACTCAGTCAGCACAGAAAATGTATTATCATCAGGGACATCCCCTAGACAAGGCTGATGAAGACATCAAGCTGAAGACCTCCACATATTCAAGCAAAGCCAAAACACCTTGAGGTCCTTTTCCTTTCAGTGCCCTCCTCTGCTGTTGCTTTGTTTTGCAAGGTGACACAGAGAAGTCACTCCCAGGAGATCTACTCCTGTCTGCAGGATCACTCAAGGATGGCTGCTGGAGACAGCATCATAGGCTTTGTTTATACTAGTAAATGAAACAGAGCCAAGGTGTGGACTTAAGCACCAGCCTGTGATCATCCAAGCTTGTTTGTTAGCACACCCACAGACTCTGGCCTGTGCCAACCAGCACCTTCCCAGACAGTGCCTGAGCATGTCTTGGGGAGATGCAGGTGCCAGGGACTGCTCCCAATAGGCTGTTTGGATGAGGTGGTACTGTTTTGGGGTGCAGAGGGTAGGAAACCAGCTCAGCTGTGCAGGCCACCTGAAATCACAGAATCACTGAGGCTGGAAAAGACCTCTGAGATCACCAAATGCAGCACATGACCTAACACCACAACATCAACTAACCCATGCAACCAAGTACCACATCCAATCTTTGCTTAAAGACCTCCAGGGATGGTGACTCCACCACCACCCTGGGCAGCCCACCCCAGTGCCTAATCACCTTTCCATACAATCATAGAATGGTTTAGACTGAAAAGGACCTCAAAGATCATCCAGTTCCAACCCCCTGCCATAGGCAGAGACACCTCCCACTAGAACAGGTTGTTCAAGGCCTCATTCAACTTCCTAGGGAGGGAGCATCCACAACCTCCCTGGGCAACCTGTGCCAGTGTTTCACCACCCTCACTGTAAAGATCCTCTTCCTAACATCCAGTTTCAATCTTACCTCTGCCAGTTTAAACTCATTCCTCCTCATCCTGTCAATAGCCCCTCCCCAGCCCTCCTGTAGCCCCCTTCAGATACTGGAAGGCTACTACAAGGTCTCTTCGAAGCCTTCTCTTCTCTAGGATGCAAAGCCCCAACTCTCCCAGCCTGTCCTTATAACATCCTTTCCATGAGGAAGTGCTTCCCTACATCCAACCTGAACCTCCCCTGGCATAGCTTCAGGTCATGCCCTCTTGTCCTGGCACTGGCTGCCTGGGAGAAGAGTCTGACCCCCAGCTGACTACAACTTCCTTTCAGGTAGTTGTAGAGAATGCTAAGGTGTCCTCTAAGTCTCTAAGTCAGAGGGATCCTGCTCAGTCACTGCCAAGGAGTCATCCTGAACTCACAAATCTTCTTGGCAGCACTAACTTCTCAGCACTACAGCAAACACTGGGCAGAGGTTGGCTCTGAGGTAGCCTGTTTCAGGAGGTGCAATGGGATGTCAATAAACACAAGGAAATAAGGCCAGCATGGGTGAGCATGAAGTCACCAGCCAGCAGATTCACAGCTGGTGCCTGTGGACAGACCAAAACCACACCTTGCAGTGAGCTTCTCAGGTCAGGGGAGTGCCCATAGCTTGCCTCTCTGTTCTCCTGTAAATGGCCCCAAGCATGAGCACATGAAGTATTTCAGGGCTAGTCTTACCAGGGGGCTTTGTGGAGGTTTCCTTACAGGAAAACACAGCTCCTTCCTTATCACTGGAATAGCAGAAGGGGCCAAAGTGTGGACTTATGTAGGCAAAATTCTTAGGGTTCCTCTGTTTAGTGTGAGTGACTGCAGAAGCCTTTAGAAACCAAAGCTGGCATATGAGGTGTCTCTGAGGTTTAAGCTGAGCTTTTACACCCAGCCTCACTCAGAGCAGAAAGCCAGAACACATCAGATACTGCCAGTACCTGCCATTTAAGCCAGAAAGCACCAAGGAACATCTCTCAAGTGCCCTCTCTGTCATTTTCTGGACTAAGGACACTGATTCACACTGCAAAGTCAAGCAGTTCACCTTAAAACACAAGAAAGAGCTGAGGAAGGGTTTGCAGAGCTGCCACCTGAGGGTTCCCAACAATGATGCATGTTTGCAAGTGCCTTCACTTCCAAGCTTCCAGGCTAAGCTCCTGGCTCACTCTGGCATGATCTGACAGCCTGAGACCAAGCACTCAGCCACAGGGCTGGAGCAGTGTCCACCTGTTTGCCTGCTGCCTCCCTGGCAGTGACTGCAGCACGAACACAGGCTGAGGTAATGCCAAACATCTGAGGAGCAATCCTGCTAATGTGGTCCCAAGGTCTCCTGAAGGTGGCTGTGCAGACAGGGCTGACAAGGAGCTGCTGGCTCACAGTGCCTGTCTGCCTCTGTAGTCAGCTAAGTGACTGCATCCTCTGCCTTGTTTTAGAAGTGAACATGCCTGGAGGCTCCTGCACCTCTCCTGTGCATCTCCACCAAGGACTCCCAAGATGGAGACTTGAGCTGCTGCTCAACAGCTGAAGTCAACTCCTTTAAGAGAAAGCTGATGGTGTGGCACTTTTGGTGTCATCTCTTACAGACCTGACTGTGACCCAGGGAGTTCAGCCTTGTTCTTCAAAAGCTCTCAAGTCTCCCAAATGCTCCTGGGGTTCACAGGCTCACAGGATGTTAGGGGTTGGAAGGGACCCAAAGAGGTCATTGAGCCCAATCCCCTTGCCAGAGCAGGACCAGACAATCCAGCTCAGGTCACACAGGAATACATCCAGACAGGCCTTGAAAGGCTCCACAGAAGGAGACTCCACAACCTCTCTGGGCAGCCTGTTCCAGGGCTCTGGGACCCTTCCAGCACAGAAGTTCCCACTTGTGCTGAGCTGGAACCTCCTGTGCTGCAGCTCTCATCCATTGTTCCTTGTCCTATCCCAGACAGCAGTGAGCAGAGCCTGACCCCCCTCTCCTGACCCCCAGCCCTCAGATATTTAGAAACACTGATTAAATCCCCTCTCAGTCTTCTCCTCTCCAGACTAAGCAGCTCCAGGTCCCTCAGCCTCTCCTCATCAGGCATGTGAGATGCCTGCACCAAAGCCCATCTGTCCACACTCTCCTGAGCTATGAGTGAGGAGGAAAGCCCAAGAGTAAAGCTTTTCATTCCTTCCCCTTCCAGAGGGGACCATGGCCCTCCCAGGCTTTTAAAAGACTCCAATCTTGAGGGCGAAGGCTAAAGAGCTCAGGAAAAGGAGAGACACATCTGGGCCAGCACTTGTCCCATCTTGCACCAAGGCTTGTCAGCACCTTCTAATCTGATGCTGGGCTGCAAAGGGTTGCAGCTCAGCCTGCAAATTACCATGTACCATTAGAGTCATAAAACAAAGCAAGGAACAAAATAATTGTGTGAGGAGCAAAAAGAGCTGGCTCTGGCCCGGGGTGGGGAGCCCCACTGGGCCGGGCTCCAGCGCCAGGTCATTTTTAGCAAAGGCAATCAGAGAAACAATTAACTACTTAGCTGACTTGGCTGCAAAGTGGGAAAGGTTGTGTGAGATAAGCAGCACTTCTAGCTGCTGTGCTGGGGAACAGAGCTGTTCTAGACCTAACACAGCATCTTTTGCCAGCATCTAACAGCAAACAGCGTCACACGAAGATGTTGGGTTGAGGTAGGTGGAAACTCACTGCTGTTATTTCCTGGCTTCTCTACTTCCCAGAGCTGTCCTTTGTTGTGAGGATCTGCTGAGGCTCTGATATTTTCAGAAGTGGTTTGTTTTGGGTTTTATAATGTTTAGATTTGGCAATTCAGAGATTCATAGAATGGTTTAGGTTGGAAAGGAACATGGAGATTTAACCCTCCTGCCATGAGCAGGGGCATCTCTCACCAACCCAGGTTGCTCAAGGCCTCATCCAACCTAGCTTTGAACACCTCCAGGAAGGGGCCACCCACAATCTCCCTGGGCAACCTGTGCCAGTGTCTCACCACGTTCACCAGGAAGAATTTCTTCCTGATCTCCGGTCCAAATCTCCCCTGCTCAAGCTTCAATGCATTTCCCTTCATCCTATCATCACTACAAGCCCTTGCAAAAAGCCCCTTCCACAGTCTCACAGAATCACCAGGGTTGGAAGAGACCTCAAAGTTCATCAAGTCCAANCTCCTGGCTACAAGCACCCTTCAGGTAGCTGTAGACAGCAAGAAGGTCTCCCCTGAGCCTCCTCTTCTCCAGGCTAACCAATCCCAGCTCCCTCAGCCTCTCTCCATAGGGCTGTGCTCCAGGCCTCTCCCCAGCCTCGTTGCCCTTCTCTGGACACACTCAAGCACCTCAATGTCCTTCTTCAATGGAGGGGCCCAGAACTGGACACAGGACTCAAGGTGTGGCCTAAGCAGTGCAAAGTGCAGGGGGAGAATGAGCTCCCTGCTCCTGCTGGCCACACTCTTGCTGCTGCAGGCCAGGATGCCATTGGCCTTCTTGGCCACCTGGGCACACTGCTGGCTCATGTTCAGGCAGGTGTCAATCAGCACCCCCAGATCCCTTTCTGTTTGGCTGTTCTCCAGCTTTCTTGTAGGCCCTGGAAAGCTCCTCTAAGTTTGCAAACCTATGTTTTCCAACATGCACACTGGCTGGGTGCACCTATGCAAGCAGCCTCCCACATTTCAGTCTCTCAGTAGACATCTTTACCCTCAAACACTCTGCTTTGTTTGCTGCCTAGCCTCCTGTACAGGTTACTTTCCAAAGGCTAGCCAGGAAATATTTGCCAGCTATTGAATCAACAAAGCTCAGCTACATGCAAACATTTTCATTCTGTTACTGTAAACATTTTCATTGTTACCTACACATTGCCAAACTCTCAGAATTCAGTCAAAAAAAGAAGTGATTTGCTTTTGGGTACTAAAAGGCCAGGCCTGAACATTGTGTTGAGAGCAGGATCAGTCATCAGGCTCATTTTGGCTGAGATTGCTTTCAAAGGAGCACCTAGAATCACAGAATCACAGACCTAGGGTTGGGAGCAGACTTTTAAAGGCCATCTGGTCCAACCTGCATTCAGCAGGGACATCTGAAACTACAGCAGGTTGCTCAGAGCCTCAGCCAACCTGATCTGCAATAGCTCCAGGGGTTGGGCATCTACTACCTCTATGGGCAGCCTGGGCCAGGCTCTCACCACCCCAAGTATAAAAAAATTTCTTCCTTCTCTCTAACCTAAAGCTACTTTTAAGTTTAAGCCATCACCCCTTGTCCTGTCACAACAGGCCCTGCTCAAGACTGTCCCCAGCTTTTTGATCAGCCCCTTTGGTACCTGTGTCCTTCCAGGACTTAATCTGTGAACAAGTTCTTGAACTGAAAGAGTAAATCCTAATCTGACAGTGTTCTTGCTGCCATCTTCCACAGAAAGGAAGTCCCTCACATCTTCAGATCTAATTGAAAGTAGGGAAGAAACAACAGTTGCAGGACAGTTGCTCCTGGAGATGCTGTGCTCCTGTCACAGACTGCATGCCTGGAGAGGTGTGCTGGAAGAGCAGGAGCCCTGAGAGCAGCACATCTTCAAGTCAGAGGCAGAAGGCTTATGCAGAATGAGGACCAGAATGCAGCTACTGCTGCCACACTTTGTTCACCACACTCTGCTAACCTGGCTCACAACAGCCCACACAAGACTAGGAGGACAAAGGTGGCTGTGGTGGGTCTGGGGGAAAACCCCTGTGACCCAGCTCTTCAATAAGCAAAGCTGCAGCACCAGAGGAGCCCCACATCTGAGTGAGCCTCACATGCAAAGCATTGCTTTGGTTCTGCATTTACCTGTAGACCACCACAGGGATCCTCTTCCACGACCTAAATGAAGCCACATTCTCTAGCTCCTTATCAGTGATCCAGACAGGGACCAGCAGCTTCTGAGGATAACTGGAACAAAGCCTGGAAAAGAGAAAGCATGGAGGGAAGATGAGGACTTGGCAATCAGACATCTGTATCAGAAAGAAAACAGAAGCAGCTCACATTTCTTTGTGGCTCTTCCTCTCAGCATAGACTCAGTGAGGGAAAAGAGACTCATAAAATGCCACCAGGGATGAGCTGAGTAGACAATCTCCTTTCACCTCAGGCCTGACCTCCAGGCCCATACTAAGTACCCCAGTACTTGCCAAGGATGCCTTCAGATCATCACCTGGATTGAAGAATTCATTAATTTCTATGAGGTTTTGGTGTTCTTGCAGCAAAAGCAAACCCAGGAACAGCTTCTGGTAAATGTGCATCTGCCACTTTCTGTCCTGCAGAAAACAGGTCACCAGGGACCAGCTTTACAGATTTACAGGAGGGGAGATTTAGACTAGGAAAAAGAGAAATTTTATGCACTGGGTGTGGTGAGACCCTGGCTCAGGTTGTCCAGAGAATGGGAAGCTGCCCCATCCCTGGGACCATTCCAGGTCAGGTTGTTTGTGACTCTGAGCAACCTACTCTATAGTTGGGGATGTCCCTGCTGAGTGCAGGGAGGTTGGACTAGATGAGCTTTAAGGGTCCCTTCCAACCCAAACCAGTCTGTGATGCTACATTTCTCCGCAGGAAAGACTCAGCTCTGCCCAGGAAGATGGCAGTGGTGCTTTGGTGCATGCTGTAATAGAGTGACACAAGGAAGATCTGAAGGAATACCTTGTTTGGTGAGGTGCCAGAAATCAGATTCCTAATACACCTCTGAACATGTGCCAGCAATGACAGGAATGTGATGGGCAAGTCCCTACCAAGCCTGTCCTCTGGGGAAGAAACTCAGAGTGCCCAGCTAATAGTGAGGGGGATTCAACTCTACAGGCAGCAGAGTTGCAGTTCCTGAGGAGCCCCACAGCTAAGTGCACCCCAAAGGCGAAGTAGTTTGGCTGCAATGGAAATTCAGTTGATGAGGAGGGAGTGGGGAAGATGGGAAGAGGCAAGAGGGAAAGATTTGGGGGTGCTGGTTGCTGAGAAGCTCCCCAGGAGCCAGCAGTGCCCTCATGCAGCCCAGAAGACAGCAGTGTGCTGGGCTGCATCCAGAGGAGTGTGGGCAGCAGGGCAAGAGAAGGGATTCTGCCCCTTGGCTCTGCTCTGCTGAGGCCTCATCACCAATAGTGCATCCCGTTCTGGTGTTCCCATCATAAGAGGGACATGGAACTGCTGGAGTAGCTTCAGTGAGCCACAAGGATGATCCAAGGGCTGGAGCACCTCTGCTCTGAGGATAGGCTGAGGGAGCTGGGGTTGTTCAGCCTAGAGAAGACTCCAGGGAGACCTTAGAGCTGCCTGCCAGTACCTGAAAAGATCCTACAGGAAGGTTGCAGAGAGACTTCCTGAGGGTGTCTAGCAACAGGACAAGAGGAAATGGTTTGAAGATGAGGGAGAGTAGGTTTAGACTGATCTTAGGAAGTTCTTCAGTATGAGAGTGGTGAGACTCTGGAACAGGTTGCCCAGAGAGACTGTGGATTCCCCCTCCCTGGAGGTATTCAAGGCCAGGTTGGATTAGGCCTTGGACAACCAAGTCTAGTTGAGAGGTGTTCCTGCCCATGGCAGGGGGTTGGAGCAGATGATCTCTGAGGTCCCTTCCAACCTTAGCCATTCTGTGATGCTTCAGTCTCAAGAAAAATATTAAATCACAACCCCAAATAAATCAGCAGCAGGCCAAGAGTGGGGCCAGGGCAAGTAGTGTGCTGAGGAGAAGAGGAAGGAGCAAGAGGAGTGAAATGAAGCACAGGTGAGAATACAGGAGCTTGCTGCTTACTGCAGCCTCTGTTACTGCCCCTCTGGCTGCAGCACATTGCTGCATGCAGGGCAGGTGCCAGGCTCCAGACACAGAGCACTGCCTGGACACTGAGCTCCAGCAGACAAAGCTGGACAGAGCAAGGAACATCAAAGAACAGCTCTAGCTCTAGGCTATAATCCACATCATGGAGAAGGAATGTTTCAGGGTAAACGAAAAGCAGGCTGAGAGGGATGAAATTATCCAGCAGTAAGCTCCAAAGACTGGTCTGATGCTCCTTCAAGTCCAGGGTATCCCACCTGGTGGCAATAGGTATGGCACAGTACTTCATGCCATTTAGTTTGTGATGCTGGTGAGGAACTGCCTGCCACCTCAGAAGATGGTACTTCACACAGTGTCTAGACAGCTTCACAGAGAGCCCCAGGCAGAAAGCAAGGCTGCTGTGTGGGATAAAAACAACAAGGTGAGGAATCCAAGCAGCAAAATTAAAGCTGTCAGGTTAAGAAGCTAGAAACCAGGATGTCTGTGGTAGGATGTCTAGGCTTGGACATCTCTGAAATGCCTCAGATTCCATGTGGAAAGTCAGTCAGGAAATTAGAGAAGCATTGAAGTGTGACTGAGAATAAAGGTATGCAGGAGAAGGTTAAGGACCTGGAGGAACCTTTGAAGTCTACAGAAGAATAAGCTTCATTGAAATGAAAATGGAAATCAGTTCCCTGACACTTCAGATGGAACACTACAGGGGATGTCCAATGCTAGGGAGAGCCAGGACAGGAGAGGTTCAGGAGCATATCTTCTAGGAATTAAACCACTAAAACTCTGGAGCCTTAGGAAAACAACAAGATGGAATTCAATCAATTTCAGGTATCAAAAAGAATAGCCTCAAGTTAAGCCAAATTTAATCACAACACAAAACAGGCAAGGAGGGAAAGAACCATAGAATGCATTTGGTTGGAAGGGACATCCAGAGGTCACCTTGTCCAACCCCTCTGCAGTCAGCAAGGGCATCCCCAACTAGATCAGGTTGCTCAGAGCCCCACCAAGCCTGACTTTGAATGTTTCCAGTGATGAAGCCTCCATCATCTCTCTGAGCAACCTGTTCCAGTGTTCCACCACCTTCACAGTAAAGAATTTCTTGGTAATGTCCAACCTAAATCTAACCTGCTGCAGTTTCAAACCATTGCCCCTTGTCCTAGGGCTACTTCTCCTGTGTTTTTAGGCTAGAATTCCAAAAAAAGGGAGGAAGAGAAAAGCCAGGACAAATAGTTTGGTATGGTGGCTTAACAGCCACAGGAAACCTGGTGCAAAGAAGATTATTAGGAAGAAATTCTTTACAGTGAGGGTAGTGAGACACTGGACTAGTTTGCCCTGGTAAGTTGTGGATGTCCCCTCTCTGAAAGTGTTCAAAGCTGGGGTAAACAGGGCCTTGAGCAACCTGGTCTAGAGGAAGGTGACCCTGCCCATGGCTGAGAGCTGGAACTGGATGATCTTCAATGTCCTTTCCAAGCCAAAGCATTCTGTGATTCTATTCTTACTGGTGCTGTACATTTCATAGTACAGTCTTAGTAGGGAAGAGATCCTTGGAGCAGTTTCTGAGACATTCTGTGAAAAGCTTTAAACTCTGATGATCCTTTTCAAACATCTTGGAGGTATCAGCCTGCTACTGAAACAGAAGGGCTAATAGATCATCAGGACAGGGACATTCAGAAGAGTGTGGCCAGCTGGCCAAAGGATGTTCTCTCCCTTGGCTCTCCTGCAGTGAGACCACAGCTGAAGTTCTGGATCCACTTCTGAGCTCCCCACTTCAAGAGACAGGGAACAGGAGAGAGTACAAGGGAGGCTACAAAGATGCTGAGGGGGGCTGGAGCATCTTTGAGGTGGAAAGGGGGAGAAAAAACCTGGGGCTGCTGAGCCTAAAGAGAAGGCTGAGAGAGGATCTGATCAATGCTCAGCAAGTGCTAAAGGGTGGGGAGCAAGAGGATGAGGCCAGGCTCTTGTCAGTGGTACCCAGGGACAGGACAAGGAGTAATGAGCACAAACTGGAATCCAGGAGGTTTCCTCTGAGCAGAAGGGGTAATGACTTTGTTGTAAGAGTGCTGGAGCCCTGGAGCAGGTTGCCCAGAGAAGTTGTGGCACCTCCTCCTCTGGAGAGCTTCCAAACCCACCTGGGCACTGCAATCCAGGACAAGCTGCTATAGGTGACCCTGCTATAGCAGGGAAGGTTGGACTGGATCATCTCCAGGGATCCTGTCCAACCCTCACCATACTGAAGACCACAGCACAAGTGTCAGAATTATTTGTGTTGATGTTCAGTAGAAGAATCCACAAAAGCTTCTAGACCTAACCCTACAATGCACAAGAAGAGATCAGATGGAGACTTCTGCAGGGCAAGTTTTAGAGCAACCTGCTCAGGAAGAGAAATAACCAAGCAGCAGGACTAGATAAATGCTCCACAGTTCTCCAGCAACACCACCACACCCCAGGTGGATGATTAACGGAGATGTGTAAGCTATTGCTTACCTTGGCTGGGCAACAGAGGAATGAGAGGTGGCAAACAGGGTGGCAGGTTTGTAAGGAAGGGCTCTGGGGCCAATGTGGGAAACCGCCGGGGCCTGACTGCCGCACAAAGCAATGAGCTGTGGTGGTGTGAAGGTAAACATGGGGCACTTGGGAAGAGTCAACATGGCTTTGTGGAGGGAGGTGGTGGAGCATCACCCACCTGGAACATGTTGGAAACACCACAGGAGGAGAAAACACAGCTCAGGGGGAGCTGGTTGGGAAGGGATTTTCAGAAAGGTTTTGTTCAGTTGTGCTGTGGTGGTTTGGTTTCGGTTTGCAGTGGAGAGGAGCGGGTTGCTGAGGTTTTAGCTGGTGTGGGGGTCCAAGGGGAAGAGAACTTCAGGGATCATTTTTTACAGCAAAGGGAGCCCTAAGGGATCTGTGCTTGTCCCTGTGTTGTGCAACATGTTTTTGTGTCACGTGGAAAATTGAGGAACAGGGATGTGGGTCACGGAGAGGTGGCCTGAAACACCCTTGGGACCACACTGACCCAGAGGATGAGCTGGTTTTGAACCTGTGAGGCTGGATCCCAGAAAACAGACTGGGAAAAGGACCACATATATGGACAAAGACCAGTGAAGCATCTTCTTGGCATGAAGGTAGCAAGCAGTCCCCTCAAAACCACAGGGCTTATTGCTAAGGGTCTTTTGCAGGCTTACTGACCACACATGCACATGGCAAACCCAGGCAAGAACACTACTTATGACTTCCCCACTCCAAGAGAAGGATGCTTGGGGAAGTTGTAGAGGATGGTAACAAACTAAGGCAAATCAGGAATTGAGAGCTCTCCCAGAAAGGAGCAGGAAACATCAGCTCTCTACAGCAGGAACACACAACTTCTCATAGAGTCAAAAACAAACCAACCCCTAACTGGAAAAATGTCAAAGCTGAAAAGAACATGGAACTGCTGAAGTGAGTCCAGAGAAGGCCACAAAGGTGATCAGAGGGCTGGAGAACCTCTCTTATGTGGGGGAGAGGCTGGGAGAGTTGGGGTTGTTTAGCCTGGAGAAGAGAAGGTTCCAGGGAGACCTGAGCAGCCTTTCAGTACCTGAAGGGGGCTACAGGAGAGCTGGAGAGGGACTTTTCAGCAG
Source organism: Eubucco bourcierii (assembly GCA_013396675.1). Lineage (NCBI taxonomy): Eukaryota > Metazoa > Chordata > Aves > Piciformes > Ramphastidae > Eubucco > Eubucco bourcierii. The sequence goes on from VWZE01022112.1 coordinate 78,830, forward strand.
AGCTTGTGGTGATAGGACAAAGGACAACGGTTTGAAACTGGAGTAGGGGAGATTTAGGTTGGACATGGGGAAGAAGTTCTTTATAATACAGGTAGTAAAACACTTAGAGGTTGCCCAGAGGTGTAGTGGAGGCCTCATCCCTGGAGATATTCAAGGACAGGCTTGGTGGGGCCCTGATGACTACATTGGAGACGTCCCTGCTCACTGCAGGGGGGCTGGACAAGATGAGCTTCCAGGGTCCCTTCCAACCAGATGCAATGTGTAAGTCTATGAAAGTGAGCATGGATACTGAAGCAGAGGAGAGTGCTTCTCCAGGCTGACAGGGAACAGCTCCAGTCTCAGGCAGCTTGGGTGCTCCAGATGGGGAGTGCAGGATGTGTGCATCCCTCTGGGGTTAGAGATGAGAGCCCTGCAGAGATCATGGACTAATTTTACAATCAGTGTGTGCTAGAAAAGCAGACTTCTGTGAGGCCAAAAGGAGTGGTTATGATATGCTTGCATTGCTCTAATTTTACGATGCTGTCACCAGGAAGAAGATAATGGTTTCCAGATAAGGACATCTCAGACCAGACTTGAAAGACACTGAACAAAGCCATTACCTTGGAGTATCCTGTCTCTAACAACACTGCTTTGCCAGTGCTGGGAAATAAAAGATAAGAGACCTATAAAGAGTTAAAGAGTAACCTGATTCCTGCGAATAGAGGCAGGTGGGAATGATCAAAAGCCAAGGCAGGATTTAAAGACACACTCCCCAAAGCAGCAAGGGAGAACAGGTTTCTGAGTTGCACAAGTCAAATTACACCACCTTTGAGATCTGGGACTCTGCAGGAAGCTGTGACCTGTGCCAGGATGCCCAGGTAAGAAACTCAGCAGTTGGAAGAAAGCTAAACAAGGCCTGCAGCCAGCTCACTGAGGTTTGCTTCAAGTTCTTTCTTCCCTGGTTGGGTTGGAAATGCAAACATCTGTCTTTGGAGTTGACTGATTGCTGTGTGCTGCTGGCTGGGAAGTCAACCACAGATGGTCAGGCTAAGTCAAGCCTTCTGAAGTAGTCAGAGGGAACCACATCCTAAAATCTAGCCCAACTGTTCTCCGAGATATGTAAAAGGCTCTGCCTAGGGCAGGGACCTGCAGGCTGAACACTTTAGAAGTCAGCAGTTGAGGAAAACAAGTTTTATTTGACATCCTTGGAGGAGCTATAAATGCCAAAGTCATGCTAAAAGCCCAAGAGCAACGATGTGGTCAGTGTGGCCAAGCAGAAACTGTAATTCAACCCCCAAATGTAGTGTTTGCTGCTTGCAATCTTGAGGGAGAAAGAAGACAGCAGGCAGTAAAGTGCCAAACTCCACAGGCATTTCCCCAGGCCAGCATGCCCAGGGCTTCTGGTGGTCTCCACAAGGAACTGGTGACCTGGAACTGTCTGGTCTGTAGGTGATGGGGATGCCTCTGCTGGCTGAGACATAAACGCAGATGGATACCAGTTCCTTGAAGAAAAGGATTACAGAGAATGCAGAAATGAAAACTTCTGTCAAAGCTTAATCAAATCCTCTTGGCTTAATGCCATCTGCTGCAAACAATGCAGCAGCTCTTCAACAGCTCCTGTGCTCTTCTCCAGGAGTAGAAGACAGGCTGGAATCACTGACATGCTGGTGGGAAAAGACCCTCTAGAGATTTCCACCCCAGCCTGGGGACCCCTTCCAACACCTGAAATGCTGTTAATTATGGAGAACCCCCACCTCTCTGGCAATCTGCCTGGGAAAGGATTTTTCTTCTTTCCTATGCCCAGTGTGAACATCCTAAGCTGCACCCTGTGGCTGCTGCCTCTCGTTCGGTCACCTGCCATTGGCACACAGAACGATAAGCATTGGAAGTGACCTCTGGAGATCATCCAGCCCAACCCCCATGCAGGTCCAGGTGGGTTTTGAATGTCTCCAGACCACCTCTCTTGGCAGCCTGTTCCAGTGCACCACCATCCTCAAAGTGAAGAAGTTCTTTCTCATGATGGAGCTTCCTATGTCCAAGCTTGTGTGTGTTACCTCTTGTCCTGTCACTGGGTGCTGTTAATAAAACCCTGGCCCCATCCTCCTGACACCCACCCTTGATCATCATTGGCAAGATCCCCTTCAGGCTAAAAAGCCTCAAGTCCCTCAGCCTTCTTTCATAAGAGATGTTCCAGTACCCTAATCATCTTCATAGCCCTTTGCTGTGCCTTCTCAAGCAGTTCTCTGTCCTTGAACTGGGGAGCTGAGAAATGGACACTGTCAGCAGAGTTTCACTGCATCACCTTTCTAAATGTCCTTCCAGCAGCTGCATGCTGCAGCAGATCATCACCCCTTAGCCTCCTCTCCACCAGATCAAACAAGGCTCACTCATTCCCTAGACTCCTAAGCACCCTGACAGCCCTCCACTGGCTCACTCCCACTCCCTCAGAGCTGAACAACTGCACAACTCTGAAAACTTTCTGATTTCCATTTCAAACAGGACAAAGCATTTTAGAGAAAGACTGACCAGAAAAGCAACTCCACAATGAATGGCTCCTCCAAGACTCCCAAATGTCATCAAGGATAAATTATGTCCACCACCTTACAAACTACCAGAGACAGCACTGACAGCTGTTACTAGCTCTGATGTTTGAGCTGTGTTCCTTCTCCAGATCAATGATGTGAGAGAGGGAAACAAAGGGGATCTGGCTCATATGCTGATCTGCCCAAGCAGTAGCAAGGACAGGAAGGAGGATTAGCTGGAGTCTGAGTCAGCCACTGCTCTGCACAGGGACTGTGAAGGAAAGAAGGCAAGGAAAGAGGAGAACAGGGAGAGTCTGGTGGTGAAAGACTCACTTGTAATTGTTGTTGATGTCAGAGACACGCCAGACATTCTGCAAGTCAAAGCCCATCCTCACCAGCTCCATCTCAAATCGGTATTTCACATGGTCTCCTGGAGGAACAGAGCAAAGAACATTACTGATGGCTAAGTAGAAATGATGACACCTGAACATGTGAGTGGCAGCTCCACAGCAACTTGCAGAGGCTGGAGAGAAAGTACAGCACAACTGGATGGCAGGGAACTTGCTTCAGAAGCCAAAAAACCTTGCCCCTCATGGGGGTTCCTCAGCTTGTTTTGTCAAGTCACCTCTCGGCCTTGGGAGCAGTAGAGGAAAAGCCTTCTCACATCAGTGTGGGGGGGTTACTTTGATCCACTTTTGCCCTTCTGACAGAGCTGGTTTCCAACGTGGACATCAGGAACCCCATGGCAGGGGAGTACTGAGCACACAAGCCCAAGCAGCTCCTTCATCCAGACTGCTCTCAGAGGTTTGTGTCTCATGTTTTACCTTCTCCTTACAAATCCTGGGTGCCTTTGTTCCTCCAGTGTCAAATCTCGCTAATAAATAAATACTGCAAAGCTTTCCTCCTCTTTCATATCCTGCAGCAACAGTTTCCACACCTAAGTTTATTTATACTACAGAACAACACTTTTCTCTGCAGGAAAGACACCAAATCTCTCCCAGCTCCTTGTGCCTGGGGCACAGTGAGAACATCAAGTTTACTTTTCCACTATCAACTTCTTTCTAGCACCTCTTTCAGCTACACTAACGAACCCCATCCCTCCATCCAGGCTGGATGAGGCCCTGAGCAACCTGGTCTAGTAGAAGGTATCTATCTAGGGAAGGCTGGAACTAGGTGATGTTTCAAGTCCTTTCCAATCCAAACCATTCTCTGAATCTATGAATCCTAACCTGTGTTGGAAGTTTCATTCAGGCTACTACTTCTACTCTTCTAGTATCAGCAGATTTTTAAGTCTAAAGCCAGGTTTGTTACTCATTTTAATCCCCTTTTATTCATGATGAAGCTGTCTAAAGACAAAGCAACTGCAAGTTGTGTTGCCAGATGGAAACTCCAAGTCCACACGAGGGCACCACCAGAACTCTCTTTTTCTCTATGGATTCAATGATTGGATGTGTGCCAGTGCTAGGAGGAGCCAGACAGCTCCACAGAGCTGATCACAGGAATGTGGCAGCATTTCTGAGTGTCGGTGAAGAGATTCAGATGAACTCTTATCAATTATGCTCAAAGCTGCTGATGTTTCATGTTCCTATCAGGATGATAGAGCTGAAACAGTCTTATCACTGGAAGGTAAAGTATGGGATGTTTTCCTCACTCCTAAGGAGAAAGAGCTGATTATCACGGAATGGCTTGAGTTGGAAGGGACCTTAAAGATTATCCAGTTCCAAGCCCCCTGCCACAGGCAGGGACACCTCCCACTAGCCCAGGTTGCTTAAGGCCTCATCCAACCTGTTCTTAAACACTTGCAGGGATAAGGTGTTCACAACTGCTCTGGGCTGCCTGCCTACCACCCTCAGAGTAAAGAGCTTCTTTCTAATGTCCAACCTAAATCTACCCTGCTCTAGTTTCAAAAGCTGCTCTCAGCCTGTCACTTCCAGCCCTTATCAAAAGTTCCTCTCCAGCTCTCCTGTAACCCTCTTCAGGTACTGGAAGGCTGCCCTAAGGTCTCCCTAATGCCTTCTGTTATCCAGGCTCAACAGCCCCAACTTCCTTAGTCTCTTCCCACAGGAGAGGTGCTTCAGCTCCCTGAACATCTTTGTGGCCTCATCTAGACCCTCTCCAACAGATCCATGTCATTGTGTTGGGGATTCCAGAGCTGGATGCAGTACTCCAGCTGGGGTCTCACAGGAGCAAAGTAGAGGGGAAGAATCACCTTTGTGCTGCTGACTGTGTCCTCACTGTGCTTGCTACTGTTACTCCTTTCAGTTTGTTTGCTATCCAGCTGCCTCTGGCCATAAGCTGGATCTCTTAAGCAGGTACAGGATGCTCCTCAGCAACATGAACTTGGGCTATGACTAAGCAGAGCTTAAGACACAGCCAGATATCAGGACACGAACAACACTCAAACTGCATTGCAGTGTTCCTAGACAGAAGAGTGGGAAGGAGACAGGGCTAGGAGCTTACCTGGACGGCAGAGGTGTGCATGTTGGTCCTCCTCATCAACACAGACTCCCAAGCACCACGCATGGTAGGCAAATGCAAAGAGGTCCTCAGGCTTGGCAGGGCGGGCAATGGCTCGGTTTAGCCTCTTCAGCCACTCCTGGCACTGCTTGAAGGTGGAAAAATGGCACCTGCAAACCCAAATGTAAATCATCCTCAGGGAGCTATCCAGACAAGAGGTACAGACAGGGACCAATGCTCCACTCAACCAGGAAAAGAAAGGAAGCACCAAGGCTTAGTAATCTTGGCCATGAGCAGCAAAACATTAGCACAGAGCAAGAGACCAGAGCTCTCGGGGCCTCCGTGGCACCTACAGACCAGAGCTCTCGGGGCCTCAGTGGCACCTACAGACCAGAGCTCTCGGGGCCTCCAGGCCACGGTGGCACCTACAGACCAGGGCCTCCAGGTTGCAGTGGTACCTACAAGACCAGAGCTCTTGGGGCCTCCAGGCCACGGGGGCACCTACAGACCAGAGCTCACGCGGCCTCCAGGCTGCAGTGGCACCTACAGACCAGAGCCCACGCAGCCTCCAGGCTGCAGTGGCACCTACAGACCAGAGCTCACGCGGCCTCCAGGCTGCAGTGGCACCTACAGACCCAGAGCTCTCGGGGCCTCCAGGCTGCAGCAGCACCTACAGACCAGAGCTCACGCGGCCTCCAGGCTGCAGTGGCACCTACAGACCCAGAGCTCTTGGGGCCTCCAGGCTGCAGTGGCACCTACAGACCAGAAGTCTCAGGGCCTCAGGGCCGCAGTGTCACCTACAGACCAGAGCTATTTACCAGGTACCTGATCACTTTGGAGTCCTTGCAGACGATGTGAAGCTGGAACATATCCCGACACTCCACACTCTCCATCATCCTCAAAGGCACCTGTGAGGGACAGATGTAGGGCATGACAAGAGGCAGCAGATCACGCAGCAGACAGAGCAGCCTTGCCCGCAGGCCTGTCACGCAGCCACAGCTCCAGCAGCAGTCATCAGCTGCTCATTCAAAACCCACTCTGAGCTTTATGAAGCTTCATGACTCAGCACAGAGCCACCATTGCTATTCTGATTTCTATTTCTATTCAGTCCCTGGGTGGTTTCCCACCTGGGGCCAGCCCCTGACTAACTCACATGTAGACAAGCACAGGTCCCTGAGACAAGAGCTGCAGGAAAAGATGGCGAGTCAAGAGAGACAGTGGGAGAAAGCCTCAGGCTCCCACTGTCTGACTCTCAGTTGCTGATCTCCATAGAAACAGTAAGGTTGGAAAAGACCTCTGAAATTATCAAGCTCAACCTTCTGCCAACAAACACCTCCATGACCACTGAACCACGTCCTAAAGTGTCATGACTACGTGTTTTCTGAATACCTCTCCAGGGATGGTGACTCCACCACCTCCCTGGGCATCCTGCTCCAATGTCTGACCACTCTTGCAGTGAAGAAATTTTTCCTAATGTCCAACCTAAACCTCCCCCGGAGCAGCCTGAGGCCATTTCCTCTTGTCCTGTCATTAGTTACTTGCGAGAGGAGGCCAACACCAGCCTCACTGCAACCTCTTTCATGTAGCTGTAAGAGTAATAAGGTCTTCTCTCAGCCTACTCTTCTTCAGGCTAAACAACCTCAGCTCCCTCAGCCTCTCCTCATAAGTCTTGCTCTCCAAACCCCTCACCAGCTTTGTTTCCCTGCTTCTCCAGGCAGAGGTCCTATTAAAAGTGGCCTGCAAGAGACCTTAACAAGTTGTAAAGCAGCCACATTGGGTGCCTGAAAACATCAAAGGAAAGCTATAATTATTGTCCAAAGGAAAAGCCTATCCACACACCAAAATGCCACAGCAAAGCAGCAACTGCATGACCAGCAGTAACGAGCAACAGCAGCAGGCTTGGCAACCAAGAGGCACAGTCCCCACACCACAGACATGGCTGATGTGCCCCCCAGAACTCTAGAAGGGATGAAGGCTGAGGCAGCAGCAGCAAGCAGAGCAGGACTTACATTGATGACCGAGTCCTTGAACTTGATATGAAGCCGGTAGTTGGAGATGGCGATCACAGCATCGTTTGCATGGCCAAGATACTCCACTCCCTCACCCTGCAACACAGTGAATGGGACCTGGAAGGGAGACATCACTAATTCAAGAGACATGCAGAGTACTTTGCACACCACAAACACCCAGAGTCACTCTTTTGACTGCCTCTGCATTGCATCTCCTGGGGGAAATCAGCGACAGCAACATGGACTCCATGTACTGAGAGCTCTGCTGCTCACTGCCCACCCTCAGGAGATGGAGCTTCTCCCAGGGCTGCTTCAGGAGCCACCAAGCACCTCCTGATGTAGAATTACTTGCTAAAGACAGTTGTGACTACCAATGCTTTGTAAACTAGGTGTGGCCATCTGGTAGGGAGAGTGTTCTATGGGGGCAGAGGGATTTACAGTCTCTGCTTTCTGGAAAGGGCAGACGTGGCCCTGACACAAGCAGTACAACAAAGGACACAACCTGAGACATGAGCTGGGGAGTGCTCTGCACAGCTCCAGGCACAGCCCAATGCAGCTGCAGTCCTGTGCCCCAAGACAGAGTCACATACACACACCTGCTGTGTCATTTAAAAGAAGGAGGTTCTTAGCAGCACTGGTATCAGTCCAGGTAAGTAAATGGATCAAAATGTTGCCCACATTCTGCCAGCAAAGCTCTGAGGGAAGCTGTCTGTAGTTATTTGTGTTACTGAGGAACCTTCATTAAAGTACAGCAAGGTCAAGGGCAAGATCCTGCACACAGGTCAGGGCAATCTAAAGCACAAACAGAGGCTGGGTAGAGAATGGATGGAGAGCAGCCCTGTGGAGAAGGGCTTGGGGGTGCTGGAGGGTGCAAAGCTGAGCATGAGTTGGCACCAAGTGTCGCCACCTCAGAACCAGTCTGCCCTTCAGCTGATCCCCAGCAGTGTGGGCAGCAGGGGCAGAGAGAGGATTCTGCCCGTCTGATGTGCTCTGCTGAGACCTCCCCTGCAGTGCTGGGGCAGCTCTGGAGTGCTCAGCACAGACAGGGACCTGTTGGAGCAGGGCCAGAGGAGGCCACAGCAATGCAGGCAGGGCTGAGAGAGTTGGGAGTGTTCAGCCTGGAGGAGAGAAGGTTCCAAGAGACTTTCTGGTGGCCTTTCAGGGTTTAAAGGGGCTGAGCAGAAAACTGGGGACTTAAGCAGAGCCTGTTGTGATGGGACAAGGGGTGATGGTTTGAACTGAAAGAGAAAGATTCAAACTGCCTATGTGGAAGAAATTTCTTCACCTTGAAGGTGGTGAGACACTGGACCAGGCTGCCAGAGAAGCTGTGGATGCCCCATTCCTCTAAGTGTTCAAAGTCAGGCTGGAGAGGGCCTTGAAAGGCCTGGTCTAGTGGGAGGTGTCTCTGCCCATGACAGGAGGGGCTGGACTCAATCTTTAAGGTCCCTTCCAACACAACCTATTCTATGATCCCTTTTATAAAATAGTAATTAAAACAATCAAGTTTCTCTCTCTTTTATCCCTATCAGCTCAGACATGTCACAGCTATTTTTAAAACAGGGGATCTTGGCAGATGGCCAAGTTTGACTTGGCCTAAAATTCTCCAAGGTCCTTTTTCCTTTGCTCCTCCCTCAGTGCCACCTAAACCAGGTAATGTTGGCAACCATTTATGCAAAACAATGTCATGAAGATTTGCCATTTCAGCCAGAGCCTTTACTTGCCAGACAGGGCAACTGATGAAACAACTTGTGACACTAATTAGCACAAATCAGACTTTCTTTCTGACCTGTTTCCACGGCTGGGGTATATGCTGCCTAAAAAAAAATTGAACTCCCTGGTTTGCAGACTCCCTGTGCAAGTGGCTATAACACAAACTTCTGCCTCCAGTTAGTTAGACAAAAATAACTACCTTAGACTGGCATCTGTCTGAGTAGTCTTAAAGCAGTGTTCATTGTTTGACACTAAGAGAACATAAACTGCAGAAATACAGAGACTATCAATGCAGGCTTGCCAGAGCTGTTTATAGTTGGCATGTGTTCCTTCTGCTTACGTGGCTCTTTCACACAGCAACAGAAGGGAGAGGGATTAGAAATGGGATGGTAAAACTGCAGGAACTGACAGAGGGGAATCCTGGAATGAACTGACAGGTGCCTGGATCCAGCTTCTTATCAGGCTGGTGGTGTCCTCTTAGACTTTAAGAGTAACAATTGACTGAGCCTAAGTTACCCTTTGGAAGGGGTGAACTTTGTGAGCCTCCATGCACAAGGCTAAAGCAGCTTCTGTTTTATTCCAGGTAGCCTCAGCTCAGAGTTGTCTCAGTGGCTTCACCTCCTGCAGGCTGCAGACCTGAAGCCTCAACCTTGTACAATTCCTCAGCCCACATTTACTCCTGAGTCAATCCTCTTGTGGCTACATTTGAGTCCTTGCGTTAACCAGCACCAGGATGTTGTCATAGAATAGAATCATAGAAGAATTAAGGTTGCAGAAGACCTCAAAGATCAGAGTCCAGCCATCATTGCATGATTCTGAGAGACAGTGATTACTGTGCTCAGCAGAATGCCAACAAGATGCCCTTAGCTCTGGATTCAGTCCTTAAGATTTTTTTTAAGAATGGAAAGGGATCCAACTCCCTGCAGGTTGCTCACCATGAAGGTCCCTGTAGATCTGCCCTGGCAGCAGGGTGTGGAAAGCTGAAAGTCCCTTGGGGAAGGCAGGCAAGAACTGGAAGGATGCAAAGGCCTTCTCTGGCCATCAGAGCAAACACAAGGTGAGCCTGGCTCCAGCCAGAGGAGGAGGAGCAGCAGCACTGGGACAAGGTGGAGGGGACTATCTTAAATGAGCAAGAAATACCTGGAGGTTTTACTCTCACTGCTCAGAACACTGCCCATGCTGCACAGCAGCAGCAGCACCCAGGGCTCTTTCAAGGGCCTTCTGCAGCAGGAGGCTGGCACCATATGGAGGTTTCTCTCCAACAGCTCTGTAGCAGGAAAATGCCAGGAGCAGCATGTCCTGGGACCAGATCAGCCACTGCAATGGCTCAGTATGGCTACACAGAGCACAGCCTGGCCCTGACAACTGGCCTGCCCCAGGAGCATCGACCTGCAGCAGTGCTAGGCAGGCAGTGACAGGGCTCCAAGGGGCCAGCTCAGGCAGAGGACAGGGAATGCCCAGGCCAGTAGCTCTGTATTGCATCATGCTCCAGCCGTGTTTCCAAGCAGTAGATGTGGTGCTGCACGAATCACAGAGGCTTGGCAGGGCTGGGGGAGGCAGGGCCAAGGCACAGACCTGCTGTCAGCAGCCTCCCTGTACACGAAAGGCCTCACCAGGCCAAATATGACCTACAGCACCAGCCAGCCACAGCCTCCAGAGCATGGCCTGTGCTAGAGAAGTGCTCTCAGCTTTTGTGCTGCCAGAGTCAAGCCTGGTGCAGCCCAAAGCTGTCTTGGCTTTCTTCTTTCCTTACCTGCAGTGACTCTTCCTCCTTCACAAGCTCTTTTGGGGGGAACAAGTCCTTGGCCTGGATGTACTCCAAACTGGGAGGGCCTTCCTCGCCCTGCATTGCAAACAAAACACACGTTGAGACAGGTCCCAGCCAATATGTGGTAAACAAAGACAAAAATCGAAGCTGCTGGATGCTCCTGGCACCCTAAGACCTTGAGGATCCCCTGAATCTGTGCATGGAAACACCTGTTCTGCCTCCAGACTCCACTCTCTGAACTGCAGGACCCCAGCAGTTCCTCTGGCTGCTGCAGAACACCCATAGCACAGGGAAAGACTGAAGCAGGTCTCCAAGTCCCATCTCATCCTAATGTGTGGTATTTGGAAAGCCAAGCAGATACACCCTGACCATGCACAGGGTGTTGGGATGATGTGACAGCACTTTGTCATGGTAAGCCTTACCCCACTGCCTTCACTATGGCACCACAGCAGAAACACCATAACACAGGTTTCCACCTAGAGTCCAGATTCGACCTACTCTCCCTCCTCTTATGCTCATAAGGACTCTTTCCTCCTGCAGTTTTCATTTGCACTTTGAGCTCAAAGAAAGCTGGAAAGAGGGTGAAGCTTTTTGAGGGAACCTGTAAGTGTGCAAGGTAACCCTGTAACAACAGCATCCAAGTGCACCCAGTTCACAGTATGGCTTATTGACTGGTGACAGCACCCAAGCAGGGACTTCCTTCATCCTCAGAGCAGCTGAACATGTCTGACTTGCCCAGATGAACACCCTGAACAGCCCAGGGAGACCTCAGAGAAGTGGCCCAAGAGGACACACGGAGCCTGGACATGCCACTCTTGGAAAAATGGGGAAAATGTCTCAGTTTGGGACCTGTGAATCTTCAGTCACTCATTGAACCTCAGTCCCCATTTTCACCAACACTCACTGCAGACTCTCTCACACCACCACCCCAACAAGCAGCATCCAGACACTCAGCTGAGGATGTCTCCTGCTGGGAGCCTGGGATGGTGTTAACTCCTCATGTACTTGATATGGGACTGCTCTCTTTGGCATGCCACTTGCTCTTTACCTCCTCAAGGCGCAGCAATTATTAGGAAATACTCTGCTCTGAAAGCATCAAATGTATATTGTATGAATAACCTTTCTAGGTAAGTCACCCAAGTCAGAACCCTAAATCTCAGTCTGAAGAAAGAAGAACCTAACTTACTTGGCTTGGTTATGTTTAAAACGAAGCTCAATCCCCACTCAAGCCCCAGGTACAGCCCAGCCTGAAGAGCTCCCTGGATCTCAGACTGGAGCAGCTCGACCCCACAGAGCCTACTTCCTCCCCAGGTCCAGAGGTGCCTGCAGCTAGCACAAAACTCAGCATCAACCCCAGCTGGGGCCCTGCCCTCCCCCATCCACTCACCAGGTCCCTGCATGAAGCTGTGAGAGAGACACAGGGCACAGCAGCTGCTCCAGTAGCCACCAGTTACCAGAGACCACAGGGGCTAGGGGGCCTCTCCCACCAGCAGCCTGCTGTGATGCTGAAGCACCAGCCCAGGAGAGCACAAAGGAAAGGTGTGTGCCTCTGAGCCAGCCCAGGAGCAGAGATCCTCTCTCATCACCACTTGGCAGCTTGCAAAGAAATCCCAGTGAGCAGCAGGAACTGGAACAGGGCAGCCCAAGCTCTCCACTAGCCTGGGTGTCCTTGAGTCCCACCTCTCCTGCAGCACAGGACAGGCGGGAGGCTGAGCATCTCCTCCTGCCACAGCCCCATCCTGAGGCTCCAGCAGGGCAGAGGGCTCAGGACACCACGCTCCTCATCAGTCAACCACCTCCTGAAGCCCTCAGAGCCAATTTGGCCACGAGTCCTTCTGGGTAGGGGATTTTCTGCAGGAAGCAGCATCTGAGCTAGAAAACTCCTTTGCCTGAAGGTATAAAAAGACGCAGAGCTCAGGACCTCCTCCCACAACACCACCACCCTGGCAGCATCAGCACTAGAAGGGAGTCTTGCAAACCCAGCCGCGGTGGGAGCTTCCCTGGCCTCGGCTGCTCTCACAAGGTAATTTTCCAGCTCCAGGCAAGGACTGGCCAGAGCCTGCGTGGCACTGCACTGTGCACCAGGGCTTTGCAGCCGACTCACCCCTTGGTGTGGGCACCGCTGTGCCCTTGGGCCTGGGCAGGGCAGCTGCACAGCGGCGCCGCAGGGAGTCACGATGATGTGGCAGGGAAGAGAGAAGGGGATCCCCCTTTGCAGGGGGTGTCACACCGGGCCAGGCAGACCCAGAGCAGGAGGATCCCCACGCAGCCCAGCCTCAAGGACAGGCCTGATCTGGGGCAGCCAGCTCAACATGGGAGCAGGAGAGAAGAGCTGGCTTCCAGTCCCGCTTGCATGGAGGAGAGGAGGAAGAGGAGGAGGAAGAAAAGCAGCACTTACAAAGCAGTTGAGCATGGAGCAGGAGACGCGGCCTGGCAGACTCATGTTCAATTCCCGAGGCGGCAGCAGGGCCGGGAGCGGGCAAGCAGCATCTCCTTCCTCCGTCCCTCCGCCGCCGGCTCCCAAACCGCCTGGCCGGGCTTGCCGCAGCCTCCGCGCTCCGCCGCCAAGGGCAGGAGCATCCCTGCCGCCGGGGACCGCAGCAGGTGCCCGCCGCCGCCGCCGCTGCCGCTCGATGCCGCTGACAATGGAGGCAGGGAGGGCGGAGGACGGCCAGACTCCACCTACCTCCGAAGGCCGCCGTGAGCAGCTCTGCCATCTAAGTGTCTCCCTGACAGAAAATGGAGAGCCCGCCAGGCAGGGCTCGGCCCTCCTCTCCCGCTGCCATCCCCACGGGCAGAGCCTGCCCGCGGGCGGCTGCCCCCGCGGCGTCCCCATCCCCGGCCAGCGGCCCGGCAGAGCAGCCTGCCGGGAGCTGCAGTCCGGCCTGGGGGCGCCAGGGCCTCCATGCTCCACCGGTACCTGCCTCGTGTTGGGAGCACTGGGAACAATAGCAGCCGGCAGGCTCCGAGCCCTCCGGCCCGGGCTGTGCTTTCCAGCGCTCAGCCAGCAGCCTCTGGCTGCAAACCCTCCCCTGCCATGCTCCCACCGGCTCGGTCCTCTCTGCGCCGGCAGAGGGGACAGGACAAAGGCGCTGCCCTGCTGCTTCCTCGCTGCTCAACGCTTTAAGTCCTCCTCCCCAGGAACTCCTGTGTGTGCAGGGACTACGCGAATCTCTGACTCCCAGTAGCACCAGTATGCTAGAGCTTGCTTGCTGGTGCTCACTAGGCTCACCGGGGCCGCTGCTCAGAGAACTGTTTTGGTTAGAAGTGATCTTTAAGGTCGAGTCCAACCACTAACCCAGCACTGTTGCTAAACCACGTCCCTCAGCATCGAGACTTCAAAACCCCTCCGGGATGGGGACTTTACCACTGCCCTGGGCTGCCTGATCTAGGGCTTGACAACCCTTTCAGGGGAGAAATTGTTCCTCATGTCCAACCTAAACCTCCACTGACACAACCTGAGGTTGTGCTATCAGCTCCCCTCACTGACTGCTTGCATGTTAGCTCCTGAGGGATGTTTTACCAACACTGGTACCAGTACCAACTGGACCAAGGCAGACCTTGGGCAAATGCCTGAGGTACAAAGAACGCTGTAGGCTGAGCACTCAGCTCCCCAGGAACTAACTTTTACTACCTGTTTCTCAAGTCTGGGAGCAAACATCAAGCTGCTCAGATCACAGCCCGTCCCAGAAGCCATGGGCCAGCAGCCTCCTGTGCAATGCCATCTCCTGCTGATGCCCTGCCCTCCACCCCCAAAGGCCAGAGGGAGAAGCTCTGTCTTAAATTGTAGAATTACAGCCTGGCACTTCATTAATCCTCCAAGGCTAAGGAACAACTATTTTGCCCAAATCACACCAGCTTTTTTTTCACTCCTAGACCACCAACACAGCACATAGCCCAGAACTATTAAGCTCCTCTTAGACGTGGTTGTGCCAAAGACCCATAGAGGTCTTAGCTTGATGATTTGCTTCAATGATCTCAGAGGTCTTTTCCAACTGGAACAACTCAATGACTCTGTAAAGACACTACAGACACCTCTACTTAAAAATACCCACAGCAGCTTCAACAGATTTTCTCAAGTCAGATACAAGATTTGGGCATTTCTCCATAAAATCATTTAAAATGAGACTATTATGAGCATCTCTGACCAAGAGACAGCTTTGTATCATGCTGAGCTGCTGCCCATTGTCACCACAGGGCAGCAGTGCCCAGACAAAAAGCAGGTCTGTGAACTTCCTTGCTGAGAAAGCAACCACACCACCAACCACCCCACAGGTCACAGTCACTACTCAGGATAAAAGCCCCTGAAGAAAACACAACCACGCCTGGAGATAAGCTATGAAATCCCATTACCATCTCAGGCCCATCTTGCCCCATGGTGCATGGTGTGGGAACATGAGCTGTTGCCAGCCTTGAGGGCACCCCAACTCCAGTTGACACCCACAAACCAAAAGGTACTTTCATTACATACAGAGCCAGCACAAGACAGAAATGGCTGAGGTTATGGATGTGTCTTGGCCAAATCTGAGTGGCAGCAGAGGCTCTCTGCTTCCTGCAGGTTCTCCTCTGGAAGAATGCCGGAGGTCTGCTGAGAAACCAGAGCAGTGAAAGATGGAAGGAATCTTTTCTACTGCAGCTGTACAAACTGCAAACCCATTTTTGGTTTTCCTCACATGTACTAGGAGAAAAGCAGCAAAGCATGTCTGGGGCTAACAGCTGAAGCACAGAAGACTCTGAGGCAGAGACAGAACACACACTGCTATTTAACACACTGACTGCATGCATTTAGAACATACAAGAACATGCCTAAGAAGTTAGGAAGTCTGCTTTAGCCCACAGCAAGATTTATTAGGACCAGCACTGAGCACAGGACCTGGCACAGGGACCATTTCCAGCTCGAGTTGCAGAAGGACCTTTGTAACCCTAAGCTGCAGCTGCGCACAGTTAAAAGGTTGCTCAGCGGATCATTAGTTTGAATTTCCAACCTAAGCTGACCTGAACATCCACAAATAGATCTTCTCCCGCTCTCACTGACTTTTTTTCTGCGCTTCTGGCATCAGAAAAAAGCTCACACATGGCTTAAAAACTTCTGCCCAAGAACCAAGCTTGGTGCAGAACTGAAGCAGACCTTACCCTGAAGTTCAGCACCATCTCAGAGGCTCATGTTCGAGAGGAACCAGATTCAAACTCCATTGCTTTCACCTCTTTCTCCAACAGCTCCCAAAATACCCACTCTCATTTCCATCCAATCAATCCCATGAGGGCAGAAGTGGTGGCAGTGAGACCTTTCTGGTGCCAGGCAGCCTGGGTGGCCAGCTCCAGGAATGCTGAGCACTTGCAGCCCTCATTTAGCTAGCTTAGCTAGAGGGATTTCCTAAATGCCACCTCAGATGCTTGCCCAGTGAACAGCTGGTATTTGCTCTGCCACTCTTAGCCACCGCTGGCCACCAGCCCACCCTCCGCCACTGCTGGTCACCTTCCGCCACTGCTGGCCACCAGCCCACCCTCCACCACCGCTGTCCACCTTCCGCCACCGCTGGCCACCAGCCCACCCT
>VWZE01022112.1:94989-131205 GCA_013396675.1 Eubucco bourcierii
GGCCACCAGCCCACCCTCCGCCACCGCTGGCCACCTTCTGCCACCGCTGGCCACCAGCCCACCCTCCGCCACCGCTGGCCACCCTCCGCCACCGCTGGCCACCTTCCGCCACCGCTGGCCACCCTCCGCCACTGCTGGCCACCAGCCCACCCTCCGCCGGCCACCAGCCCACCCTCCGCCACCGCTGGCCACCTTCTGCCACCGCTGGCCACCAGCCCACCCTCCGCCACCGCTGGCCACCAGCAGACCCAACAAGGCTACTGTCACAAATTGAGCTCCGAGTGACATCCATTCATGCAGGGGGAGAGAGAAACCTCTCTCATTTTCTCCCAGTCACAACAACCCTAAAGGTTTCACAGACTCTGAAGGAGGGAGAAGCTGAATACAACATGGGCAGCCTGTTCTTCAGGCCAGTTGGCAGCAATTAATCCTTTTATTTGCTCCCACTAGCATTGCATGATGCTCACGCTGCGAGTGGATCTCTCCTGTGCTGCTCTTCTCATCCCTTCGTACGTCCCTGCTTGCAGACTGCAGGCACACAGCTTGGAACTTCTCTTTAAGGTCCCAGGAAAAATGTGGAGGCTCTGAGGGAACACAGTGCCTGTCAAAGATAGGGTTGGCACTCAAGGGGCCATCCTGCAGCCTCCAAGAGAGATGATATCCCCTGCAAAGACACGCCTGCATGCACCAGCAGCCCAGCCTGCAGCTTGGGGCTCCACAGGGCTCAGATGCCATCTGATCTCACATGCTCAGGGAACCTGTACCAGGAGTACAGAACAGCTACCAAGATGCTGGAATCTCTTCTGGCCTGGAGCCAGCCAACACCCTGACCTGCATCTTTCTGTCAAAGGTAGATCAGTTTTCTGCAAGATAGGGCAAGAGGGTGGTTCAAAGAGCAGCTAACATTCACCCTGCTGAGTCAACTCCAGCTCCTCTTTGCAGATCTGCAGGTCCATCTCTCCCCTTCAAACACTACAATGCACTCAAAGCAAAAACCTTGGGGGTCAAGCAAAGGGTTTGAATGACACAGACACACTGGAGGAGCCCCAGCCTCTTGGGAAATATAGGTGCAGGCTCTCACTTGTCACTCACAAAAAGGTGGGAGAAAGCAGCTAGAGTGAAAAAAGGAAAACTAGTCCTGTTCACCTCAGGGGGGTGGCACCACCAGTATACCAGACTCAGCACAGGTACCCACTTCCTACCCTCATGTCTCTATCCTCTATTTCTTTTTGGCACCACAATATCACTGTAAATACTCTTCCATGAGGCAGAGAACACCACTTCAATCCCTTCCACACATGAAGGGTGGGCTTCTGATCACCACAGCATGGTGCCTCATCCTGCAGATGCAGAGGAGGGCAAGTAAGGGGCTACGGCCTTGAAGGCAGAGAGTTGACTCTGCAGCCCTGGCTCTGGTAGCAGATTTGTTGCACAGACTGTCCTCATCTGCCTCCAGATGGAGAAAAATGACAATAATTGGCAGGAGGTGGTGATTGTCCTGGAAAAGGTACATCCAGAACATCAGATGCAAACTGAGAACTGGAGAAGCTCTGCCCAGCAGCCTGGAGCTCCAGCAGTCACCCAGCCTTGCCAGCTGCTGCAGGCTGAGATGCTCCCAGCAGCAGAGGAGTAACCAGACACCCTAGTGTGTGTCTGCCCAGGTCTGAGGAGTATTTGCAGTGAAGATCAAGGTAGGAACTGGTCATCTTGGACTTTTCACAGGCAACCAGAAGGGAGAGACCTTTAATCATTTATCTCATCCTAAAAGTTAAAATTTATCCTCTTTCTATTGAGTAGCTACCAGCAGCAAGCAAGATGAACTGCACTCAGATGGACTCCTGTTTCTCTCCACTGCCTAGGCAGGGCATCTACAATAAACTGATCAAGAGAGCTGACGAGCTGTGGCCAAAGGGACTTCTTGTTCTGCCTCCTCCAATTCTGTTGCATGAAGTGCATCTTTTTTTCAGGTGTCTCTGCAAAAATAGCTCATTTCTTCAAAGTCTAAGGAGTTCCTTGGGTGAACTAAAAGGCTGCTGAGCTTCCCAGAAATAAACCCCAAAACCTGTGTGAAGAGAAGTTACTATTTTATACCCTATAAATCAGGACTGGGGTGGTGAATGTCGTCTTTTCATCCTTCCAGTGTGAGAGATGAGCTCAGAGATCTGCAATACCACATTCAGTGTTTCTTCAGAAAGCTGCCCAGAGGTGAGCACAGAACAGAAACATGAAGCAAGAAGCCTTTGAGAGATAAAAGGACCCAAGTCAAGGGCTATCAACTCTATACACCAGATGGAGTGGGGAAGAGGAATGGCTGAACTGCAAAACCCTACCTGGACCATCATGCATGATCCCCTCCAAAGAGTCTGAACCACCATGGCAACCCCAGATGCCTGCAGTCCCAGTATTCCCACACCAAGATGAGGGGGGAATGCTGCTATAGGAGCTGCTGACACAGCAGCCTGCACCAACTCACCTGCCAGGTTAGTTTTAGGTTATGCATTAAGGTACTGGGTGCTTGTCAGGGTTTCCACTAGCCAGGGTTAAGGATTAAACCATTACTAGTCCTGTCTTCAAGGTCATTTTCAGCAGCAGCTAGGCTTTGGGGAAGAAATGAAGAGTCTCACAAGTAAAGCAAATAAAAGCTCTTAACCAACCTGAGACCAAGCACTTGCAGCAGCAGAGAGGAGAAGAGCAGTTGGTGGTTCACATTTGGGGTTCTACTGAGTAAAGCAGAAGCTTTTGGGCATGCCCTTGTTAACCAGAGGGCACTGGTGCTGTGCCCTCAGACTGCACTGATCGTGGTCATTAACCAAGTGCTCAGCATGCCTGCAGGGAACAGAGTTTACAGCCAATCCTCCCAGCAGCTGGCTGGAGAAGTCAAGCCCTGAAGGGATGCAGTGTTAGCAGACAATCCTGTGGAGCATCCATTAACCAGCAACTGACCTCCATCCCTCCCTGCAGACTGGTGTTTAACTCAGAAGCCACAACTCAGAGAGCTCACAACAGGGCTCAGAGATAGTTAACAAAAGTTTGCATCAACTCTACCTGCAGCCACTGCCAGGTATTCAAGTAAGGAGGTGGAGGCTCCCAATTAGAAGTTGCTTTCTTTCCCTTGCTGTGGGAGACAAAAAGCTGATACTCTCTTCCCCAAACATTGGGTGTGAGTTTTCTGTTGGTTGAGTTTGGGGAGGGGTTCCCCCCAAAGAAAAAAATCGTTTAAAAAAATAAAATCATTTTAATAAGATGAAACACCACCCCACCCCTTTTTTTACCCCTGAAAGTCCTTTGAAACTGTGAAGTCATCTTTAGATATTCAAAGGAGCAAAAGACCCTCCTGTCTAGAAGAAACCAACTATACATGGCAACAAATGCAGGTGGGTCAGGACCAGATCAGGATAAGTACTTGTAAAGACCCAGGAAAGGAACACAGGGAAAAGCAAAAGCTTCCACGTTTTACCAAGTCCAAAGTCCTATCTGCACACCCCAAAAAGAACACAGGTCCAGAGAGGGGTGACAAGGATTAAAGGTGACTTCTCTGCAGATAAGAATTTGAAAGATCAGAGCTCACTAGATGCCTAACAGGAAAAGAAGAGAGACCTAGAAAATCTGAAAAGGCATGGGGATGCTCTCATGCAGCACCACAGTTCACCATTACTGCCAGTACAAGAACTGGGGACCTGGGGACCGTCAACTGAAGCGGCACAGGGCAGGCTCACAGCAGGAGGGGCTACACTGCACAGCTCAACAGCACAGCTCTGCTACCACTGCAAATCTTTACTTGCTTTTGAGAAGCAGTTAGACAGAGCCATGGAAGAAAAAGCTACCAAGGGCTCATAAAGCATCAATAAATTGTTTCTGGATTACCAAGTCCCTGAGCTGCAGATCCTGAGAGGTGAGGGCATGATACACCAGAGTGATGCTCTGCCCAGGTTGGCTCTGAAGCACTCACTAGTGGCTCCTCAGCAACTGAATATCTCAGTTGGGCCCAGACCTTTGATGGGCCCAGCCTAGCCTCTTCCATGTCTCCTGGAGGACTTTTGATGACAACAGAAAGCACAGCAGATCTTGAGGCAAAGCCTGCCATGTGAGGAAAGGCTGAGAGAGCTGGGTTGGTTCAGCCTTCAGACAAGAAGACTTAGAGGAGTTACCATATTCCAGCACACAAAGGGTAGCTACCAAGAGGATGGAGACTCCCTTTTACAAAGGAGTCCCATGGAAAAGACAAAGGGTGATGGGTACAAGTGACTCCTGGGGAGATCCCCATTGGACTCCAGAAGAAAATTTTCCCCCATGAGAACAGCTGGGCCTTGGAATAACCTCCCAAGTGTATTCCCTTACATTAGACAGTTCTAAGACAGTTCTTAGACAGTTCTTGCCAGGGTGCTGGGGCAGCTCATTTCAACTCTTCTGTTACCTAAAAAAGTTGAACTGGATGATCTTTGAGGGCCCCTTCCAACCTGGCACTCTGTGATCCTGTGAAAAGCAGGGAGCACAAGGACAGGGACCAGGCAGAAAATGCTGCATGCATGAGTAGCAGAGCTAACAGTTGCATCACTGCAGGAGCATGTTCCCCCTCTACTCCAGTTGTTAGAGCACGCAGGGGATGATCCCATAAGAGGCATCACTACTTCCTTCAGCAGCCTGCCTATTTTTCTGCACATGTTTAACCTAAATGTTCATGTCCTCAGCTGGAACTCCCAGCACTTGGACTGCTTCTGCCTTTCTCCTCTTCGCTCCAGCACCATGACATGGTTCTGGCAGTGGTCAGCACAACATTGATCATAATCCCATGTTCCAGTACAAGGGTGGGGAGACTCTGCAACAGGTTGCCCAGAGTGGTTGTGGATGTCCCCTCCCTGGAGGTGTTCAAGGCCAGGTTGGTTGAGGCCTTGAGCAACCTGAGCTAGTTGAGAGGCATCCCTGCCCACAACAGGGAGGTTGGAGTAGATCTCGGATGTCCCTTCCAACCTGAGCCATTCCACAATTCCTGCAGCAGTGCTCCAGCTCCCTGCCCACCCACAGCCCAACATGCAGATCACCAGGAGTCCTTAGGGTAGTGCTTTGAAGGCAAATTTCAGTCTATCTTTCACCATTCCTGGTCTCCAGCTTCCTTCCCCTAATCAAACCACACTTATTTTGGGTTATTTCTTGCTGGAGGCACTATCCCAGTTTATCAGCAATCTGGCTGCTGTTGGCTGTATTTCAGTCCTTTCAGATTCTTTTAGACTTTATTTTTTCTGTGACTGATTACTGTGAAATATTTCTGCTACTTTAGTGGCACCACAGTAAGTTATTAACATGGTGGTAAATCCTTCCTGAGAGGTGACAGAAGGAGAAACCCCAGCTTTAAGTTTGAAAGTAAAAATAAATCAGTAAGCCCCAAGAGCTGGCTGTGTCAGTAGTCCAAGGAGGCAGAAGATTCCAGTCTTTTTTTTTTCCCCCCCCAGTATATTCCAATGACAAATTTCTATATTGCAATTCCACATTCCAATGACAAGTTTAGGTGTAAACTTACCCTGGCAACAGCATCTTGGCCACAGCAATAAAGTATTAAATGATTATATATAATACACAACACTCTAAGGCCTCTTCTTTCCCATTTACCTGCTGGAAACCTGCATGGGTTTAAACTGGCAAAGGGGAGATTTAGACTGGATGTCAGGAGGAAGTTCTTTACAGTGAGGTTGGTGAGACACTGGCACAGGTTGCCCAGGGAGGTTGTGGCTGCTCCCTCCCTGGAAGTGTTCAAGGCCAGGTTGGAGGAGGCCTTGAGTGACCTGTGCTAGTGGGAGGTGTCCCTGCCTATGGCAGGGGTTTGGAACTGGCTGATCCTTGAGGTCACTTCCAACCTTCCCATTCTATGATTCTATGAAAGTAGCTCTGCATGGAAAGACCTTGGAGTTCTGATTGATAAGAAGTTATCCATGGGACAGCAATGTGCCCTGGTGGCCAAAAAGGTCAGTAGCATACTTCAGGTGGCATTAAGAAGGGTGTGTCCAGTAGGTTGAGGGAGGTTGTTCTCCTCCTCCTCTACTCAGCCCGGGTGAGACCACATTTGGAATATTGTGTCCAGTTCTGGGCTCCCCAGTTCACAAGGGACAAGGAACTACTGGAGAGTGCTCAGTGAAGTGCAAGGAGGATGTTGAAGGGACTGGAGCATCTCTCTTGCAAGGAAAGACTGGAGAAATTTAGGTCTGTTTTGTCTGGAGATGAGAAGGCTCAGGGGGGACCTTCTCAAGGTCTACAAATACCTGAAGGGTGGCTGTCAGGAGGATGGAGCCAGGCTCTTTCCAGTGATACCCAGTGACAGGACAAGGGGTAATGGACACAAACTCAATCACAAGAAATTCCACCTCAACATGAGAACAAACTTTTCTTGTGAGGGCAGCAGAGCTCTGGAACAGGTTGCCCAAAGAGTTTGTGGAGTCTCCTTCTCTAGAGATCCTCCAAACCCACCTGGACAAGTTCCTGGGTGACCTGCCCTAGGTGGTCCAGTTTTGCACGGGGCTTGGACTCAATCTCTGGAGGTCCCTTCTAACTCTCACCATTCTGATTGTATTTATTGTTTAAGATTTGGACACACAAAGAAAGAACAAAGCCACCCAGACAGGACAGAGCAGACTGCAGTGTAAACTCACCATCCTCAGGTACCGTCCAAAATCTCCTGGTTCAGGCACAGCTCAGTCTCCTCTTGATTTTTCCACTGCTCTCACCTGCAACAAAGACAACCCAGAGCAGAAGCTTAGACCAACAGTGATAACACTGCAGTATGAATATAGAAGGAAAATAAATCAAGAGCCCAAGAGGCCAGCACCCTGTACCTATCACTGCAAACCTCTGTTTAGTGCCTTTTTCAGGACCTACTGGAAATCAGACACAGCATTATTGGGAGACACCAAATCCTTTTGGTCAGCCACTACACACAGTTTTAAGGACTTGTTCCACATCACCACACACCAGCCAGGATCCCAAGGGTACTAAAAGTGAAAAAAACCATCTCAGGGCAGCAGAGGAGGGAGTTGAAGGAACTTGGTTACTACGATTCAGAAACCTTGAAAGGATTGTTCTTCATATGAAACTTTGAGTGCTTGGAGAAGATTGTTGTGGTCTTGGGAGGAAATCACTTCTACAATCAGACCTTGCCCTGCCCAGGAGGCAGGGCAGGATGCAAGAGCTCAAGATGCCTTGCAAAAGTCAGCAGCCCTTTCTGCCAGCTTGCCCCCCATTAGCGAGACTGGTCACAGGAGGGGCAGAGCCCAGAAGCAAGACCTGAGCAAAGGTCCTGCTCTGAGATGATGCTTTCCTGTAGCACTGGTTGCTCCTACAGGAGGATCTTGAGATTTCCACAGAGGAAGAGCCTCTTCCTTGAGGTTTTCAGCTCTCTTTGATGTGGGATCATCTGATAACCAACCTCTCTCCTCTGTCCAGATTCTGTCCTCTGATCTGCCCTTCAAGCCCCACAGAGACCAGACACTGCCACCAGCACAAGCTGACAGCCTGTAGCTGCTCTGTGCTCTCCTGTTCCCAGTGCTGCTCCACCTGGCCTTGCAAACCCTCCACTCTGTGCACAAGCCACACAGAATGCTGCACACGTGGGTCCCATCTGCTTCTAAAGCTAACAATGCCTGAAGTGGGGATGTTCAGTACTGAAGTGTAGTCTGAAGATAGCTTAGAGCTCATCAACCAAACCTGATTTGTCAGTCACCAGCAAGCTCCAGTACACCAAAGCTCCAGGAATGCCTGAGGTACTTTGTAATTTTTCCCCAGCATTAATTTTAAATCTTTTGTATTTCACCTAAGGAGGTAAATGTCAACAAATGTGGAAGTGGAGACTGTGTAAATATCTCACACATCACA
Source organism: Eubucco bourcierii (assembly GCA_013396675.1). Taxonomy (NCBI): domain Eukaryota; kingdom Metazoa; phylum Chordata; class Aves; order Piciformes; family Ramphastidae; genus Eubucco; species Eubucco bourcierii. Next base: position 102,847 of record VWZE01022112.1, read on the forward strand.
CCCTGGCTGGGTTTTCCCACCTTGGCTGCTTCCTGTCTGGAAATGACTTCTCCTTTTACCACTGAGGAACGAAAGAGGATCTAAATATTCAGCTCAAAGGTTTCCTTCCACTCAGGCATGTCCCCGTGGGGAATGGTTGAAGAAAAGAAGGCTCCAGGGAGATCTTAGAGCAGCCTTCCAGTGCCTAAAGGGGACTACAAGAAAGCCATGAAGGGACTTTTTACAAGTGCTTGGAGTGACAGCATGAGAGGGAAAGGTTTTGAGGTAGAAGAGGGGAGATTGAGACTGGAGATTAAGAAGAATGAAATTCTTCACTATGAGGGTGGTGAGACACTTGAACAGGTTGCCCAGGGAGACTGTGGATACTCCCTCCCTGGAGGTATTTTTAAAGCCAGGTTGGAAGAGACCTTGAGCCACCTGGGCTAGTGGGAGGTGCCTCTGCCCTTGGCATGGGGATCGGAACTGCTGTACGACACAGGAGGGAGCTCCCACCAAGCTCCAGCGCTACTGGCAGGTAGCAATCATTTCCCTTTGCCTTGCAGTAAACTCCTCATCTCCTGCCACGTCCTCGACAAGAAAGAAAAACGGGAGCTCAAGAAGTATTCCAAACCTGGGCACTACATTACCTTACATTTAAAAGCAGATCGCCAAGTTTCAGGAAAATATGTATTAAACAAAATCAAAACTACACAATGGGAATCATCCATGTTTCTCATTGGGAAAACAGAAAAAAACCAAATACTGCAGGATCTCTCTCCAAACCCAGACCCATCCTGCCTCCTTGCAGCATCTCCCTCCAAACCCAGACCCATCCTACCTCCTTGCAGGATCTCCCTCCAAACCCAGACCCATCCTACCTCCTTGTAGGATCTCCCTCCAAACCCAGACCCAGCCTGCCTCCTTGCAGCATCTCCCTCCAAACCCAGACCCATCCTACCTCCTTGCAGGATCTCCCTCCAAACCCAGACCCAGCCTTTCTCTCTCCAACTAGAGAAGTATTTCCACACTCTTTAGGAAGATAGCCTCATCGATCAGACTTCATTTGGAGAAAGAAAAAACTCTAGTTGCAGCCTGTATCACCAGGAAAAATCTCTGCCAACTGCTGAGTCACCAATTAGGTGAAAAGCACAATTAGCAAGGGCAGTAAAAAGTTAAACATGCTTTGTGTACTGGTCTGAAGACATTTGAACAGTGATAACACCGAGTCACACACGAGCACCCTTCCCGCAGCACGCTTCCTACCAACTTAAATCATTGATAATGGTTACTTCAGTTTCTCACTTCCTTCCTTCCAGGAGAAGTCTGTAATCGCTAGAAACTGCAACTCTCTCTGGCTATGTCATGCTTGAGGACCTTCCTCCTCGCTCCCATCCCCCAAGCCATTCTAGAAAGCCAGTTGCCCAAGAGAAGGCAGGTCACAACAGCCAGGACTCTGCATTAGCTCAGCCTGCAGGAATGCTGCTGCTCCTCTGCTCCCAGGGCTTCCTCATTCTGGCCTTCTTCCTCCTATCTGGGACAGGGATCAAGTTGAAGGGGGTTGCTGAGGGTTTAGGGGGGGGTCAAGGAAGCAAGGAGATAGCACAAAACCTCAAGTTGTGCTTGTACCACCAAGGAAAGCCTTGGGCCTCCAGCACCACCCAAATTACACCTGGCCCAGTCCACCCATCCACAGGCAGCTTTGCACCTGTGCCTATGCAGCTCCATGTGCTCCTCCCCTGGCATCCCAAATGCATCCCCTCCTTTTAGGGCTGGCTTTCAAAGGCTGCCTGTTCAACTGTCTGCTGGCTCTGCTGCTGTGGCTTCCAGCCAGTCTCCAGCCTTCAGGAGGGAAGATGGCAGCAGCCCAACACACCCAGCACCTTTCATAGCTGGCACCTATCAACTCCCCTGTGGAAGTCACATGTGTGGTTTTGCACCTGCTAAAGGATCTGTTTACCCCAAAATCCAGGTCAGAAGCTCCCCTAAAACCTTGGTTACAGGGGCTGAGCTGCAGCTGGGCACCTGCTATCCTCAGCCAAGGCTGACACTGTCAAATGAAATGAAGAGGGGACCAGAGACAGAGAAAGACAAGACAAAAAGGATAAAACTGGAGAGAAGATAAAAGCTCACAATGCCCTTTTGCACAGATGGAAACCACAACCCTGAGCCTCATGCCATTCTGATGCTGTGTAATCATGGGCAGAGTGCAGGCTTTATGCCCCACAGCTGAGGGCTGGCAAAGCTGGCAACTCACTGTCCTCTCCATCACTCAGCAGGAGGGAGGGCAGGACACTCCTGTCCTGCTGATGAGGCTGGTGGGGTTATCCTGCCCAATGCACCTGGTGCTGGGGGAAGTAGAAAAAAAAAATATCTCCCTTTGCTTGAGCATTTTTATAGCCTGTATCCTGCCCTGGAACTATTCTATCAGAGCCAAACCCTCTGATAACAAAGTAGTGTGAGAACTGAGAAGACTCATAAACCCCTCCCTTTGCCGTCCCCAGGGCGCTGTGGCCCGTGTCAGGCACAGGCTGTGGTACCTCCTTACGCAACCACCCTGTTCCCCCGGGGGAGCTGCCTCTCCTCTCTCACTGCAAGCCAGAGCAGGGCAGCAGCCAGATGAAACCTCTGCCCTAGACTGCTGCAGATGCCAGGAGAGATGCAAGGCCTGGAAGAAAAGTGCTTGGTGAGAAGGACTAAGATCTGCCAGCTGAGATGAACCCTTCCCACTCCAGGATGCTCAACCACCACCCGAGCCAGACACTGCACCACGAGTGTCTATTCTCCATTTTCTGAACTGCAGGTTGCCTCTCAGCCACAAGCCAAGTCAAAGCATCCCTCCTGAATTGGACTCCTCTGTTCAAAGGAGGCAGGGAACTACTGGAGAGAGTCCAGCAGTGTCTACAAAGGTACTGAGGGGCCTGGAGCTTCTCTGTGAAGAGAAGCGTGGCCAGCAGGGCAAGGGAGGTGATTCAGCCACTTTACTCTGCTCTTGTCAGACCCCACCTAGAGTGCTGTGTGCAGTTCTGGAGCCCTCAGCACAGGAAGGACATGGAAGTGTTGGAGCGGGTCCAGAGGAGGGCCACAAAGATGCTCAGAGGGCTGCAGCAGCTCTGCTGTGAGGACAGACACATAGAGTTGGGGCTCTGTAGCCTGGAGAAGAGAAGGCTTCGAGGGGACCTGATAGTAGCCTTCCAGTATCTGAAGGGGACCTACAGGAAGGCTGGGGAAGGATTATTTACAAGGTCCTGCAATGACAGGACGAGGGGCAATGGGTTTGAACTGGCAGAGGGGAGATTGAAAGTGGATGTTAGGAGGAAGTTCTTTACAGTGAGGGTGGTGAGACACTGGNGAGCCCTGGGGCTGTTGAGCAGCCTGAAAGGGGATCTGAGCAATGTTTACAAATACCTTAAGGATGGGTGCCAAGAAGGGGACAGTCTTTCTCCACTGGCACCCAGTGATAGCACAAGGGGCAATGGGCATGAACTAGAACACAGGAAGTTCCATCTCAACACGAGGAGAAACTTCTTTGGTGTGAGGGTGCTGGAGCCCTAGAGCAGGCTGCCCAGAGAGGTTGTGGAGTCTCCTTCTCTGGAGAGATTCCAAACCTACCTGGACATTGTGAATCTGGGCACCCTTCTGTAAGTGACTCTGCTTTGGCAAGGAGGTTGGACTCAATCTCCAGAGGTCCCTTCCAAGCCCTAGCATGCTGGGATTCTGTGATAAACTGCACATGAGATGTGAGGCAAACCACCAGGCTGTCAAAACCCTGCAGGAACACTTACTCTCTCTTTGCCTCTCTGTGGAGGAGTCATGAAAAGTACATCACTGCTTCACCAAATATTCATAGCACCCTCATGGCCTGATGGCCCTGCCTGGTCAACCTCACAGTGAGCCAGGTGGAGCAAACACTCAACACCAGGAGTGGCACAGCCACTCTGTGTCCATCACCTGCTGCTGGCACACTGCAGGGAACAGAGCTCTCTAGGAAGAAGGAAGGGTGGGCACCTGCCAGGGGGCACTTTAGAGGCACACAAGCAGCTTTGAGAAGGTGGGACATGCAGCAGGGAGCAGACTGGGAGAGAAGGAAGGAAGGTTGCCTGCTGGGGGAGGACAGGGGTATTTCAGAGGCACACAAGGAGAGCCTTGGGAAGGTGGGAGATGCAGTAGCGAGCAGAGCTGTCAGAGAGAGGAAGGGTGTCTGCTGGTGAGCATTTCAGAGGCACACAAGGAGAGCCTTGGGAAGGTGGGAGATGCAGTAGCGAGCAGAGCTGTCAGAGAGAGGAAGGGTGTCTGCTGGTGAGCATTTCAGAGGCACACAAGGAGAGCCTTGGGAAGGTGGGAGATGCAGTAGCGAGCAGAGCTGTCAGAGAGAGGAAGGGTGTCTGCTGGTGAGCATTTCAGAGGCACACGAGGAGCCTTGGGAAGGTGGGAGATCCTCCCAGAGAGCTCTGCTTCCTGCTGTGGGGGCACAGGAGCACTTCAGAGGCACAGGGAAAGGCTTGGGAAAGTGGGAGATGCAGCAGGGAGCACTGGTAACAGCTCCCAGCCTTGCCAGTCAGCAGCTCTGGGTGCACTCCCTGGGCAAGGTGGGTGGCCCCTCTGGTAGCTTCCCGTTCCCAGTCTAGGTTTTAATTGCTTGTAAAACTTGGCCAATTGTTTGAGCTTGGAGCAGAGCTCACTGTGCTCAGTGCCTGCCCCAGGCACAGATTGTGTTTTAATTTCAGTTAAAACGGAGGAGCTGATCCTGATGAACTTCACGGGGACAACCAAGTTCCCAGATTAAATCAGGGACGTTAGAAGACACAACCAGGAAACCCCATTAGCCTTATTTTGATCCCAAATGAAACAGAGCAGTCATCTCAAGCCTCTCAACTGATTAGAGGTTGAAAAATCTAATTGTCAGACCACATAGTTACACACCAAGCAGGCTGCACGGAGTGGCCTTTGTTACTTTAAGCAAAATTACAGGTCTGAGGGCTCTAAGGAAGGCTGCTACCAGCTGCTTTTCAGCAACACAAAAACTTTTACTGATGAACAACTATTAACAAGGAGAGACAGGGCTACCAGAGCTTAGGAATGTCACAGTCATACCAGATGATGATGACAAGTTGCCAAAGCATTCAGATTGCTCTGTAACACTAAGTGAGCATAATTTAATTGCATTACAGCTGTAACCAGAGGCAAGGTCTGGATCCAGAGATCCAAAACCACCCACAAGATGAAAGGCTGTTGGCAAATCGCAGGTCATCTACCTTAAAGGACCTCAGTAACCTCCACGTGAGTTGCTGGACAAGATGCAGATAAAAAGTCTACTGCAGTGGTTTATAAAAGCAGTAAATGGCAGAGGGGGTGAAAGGTTGGCATGGCTGTCTCCAGCTCTGCCATAATACAACTGCCTCCGGGTGGCCAGAGCTCAGACAGCAAGTTTGGAGCAGAAAAACAACCAAACCAAAAGCCAATCTAGTGACCCAAAGCAAAAACATGCAGCTTAAACCAAGGGAAAAAATAAAGAGAAGATTCGTTCAACATGCTGAATATATATGCAAAGCTGCAGTCAGCTCTGGGCAGCTCTGCTGACAAGGACATAACTCAGTCCAATTACTGGGAGATGAAGTTTCAGAATTGGATACATTCCACCAAGCTTTTCTTTTTCTTTACTGCTTAAAGTAACAGCTCAAATCCTTTCTTTTCGTCCAGGCTGGAATGAATGAATCTCCACAGGCCTGTGAGTAAGCAGAGCTGCCCATGATGCCCTCAGCACACCTCAGCCCCAGCTGCTCTTCCCCAGGAGATTGATGTCTCAGGGTGACAGACTGAATCTCACATTCAAAGTCAACCCACCTGCAGGACCTGGGACCAGCCCCTGATGGTCTCCCAGGAAATAGGGGGCCCTGCCATGGCACTGCAGAGCTGTTGCACATGCATCACCCATCCCAGGTCCTGGGGGACAGTCTCAGACCAACAAGGAGCAAGACATCATCTCCCTCAGCCCATGACACTGAACCACAAAATGCACAAGAGCTCAACCATCCCAGCTTACCCACAGCCACCCTGCTACTAAGAGAGGGTAAGGGCTTGCAAATTGCCTCCTGGGTGTTCAATCTGAAGGGCCAGTTCAAGATCAGAACACCCTGAAAGTGTTTCCCTTTGTATTTAAAACCCAAGACCTCTTTGAAGGTCTCAGGCTCCTCCTGCACTTGAAACAGCAACATCTAGGTTTCAAACAGGATTGTACTCCAGAGATCAGCCCAGGACACATGAACAGGAATATCTCAGGTTTCAACCATGGAATAGCACTTGAGAGATCAGCCCAGGACACTGTAAGCAGTTCTTTGCAGGACTGCAGGGAGACCAGAGAAAGCTGCTGTAGGCAGACTGACAGCATCATCCTACTGGAAAAATTCACCTCCTGGTCCTCAAAAACATGCCCAGATTTGGCTAGGGCTTTGCTAGTCCTCAAGCACATGCTCAGAGCTGCTTTGCAGAGCTCTGCAGTGGAGGTGTCAGAGGCCACCCCCGTTGCAGGTCATAGAGTCACACGGGTAACATAGGGACAGAGGAGCCAGCCCTGCTGGAGTGACAACTTGACCTCAAGGAGAGGAGAAACAGGAGCTGCATGTGCCAGCTGCAGTGCAGGGTAGCTGTACAGGGAGAGGGTTACAGAGAGCACAGAGCAACAGCAGGATGGAAACAAGAGCCAGGCTGGGAGAGCAAATCCCTACGGAAGCACCGAAGGAGCAGCAGAGCCAAGGAGAAAACAGGCAGAGCAAGTTTAGGGAAGAGATTCCAGGAGCACAACTGCTGTGGGCTCAAACCTCCCAAATGGTGAAGAGAGAGAATAATGCAGAGATTTTGCCAAGCTGCAAGTTTTTCCAGCAGCAGTTCTAACATGGCAGGGAAGGCAGTTTTGAGGCATGGCACTTCATTCTGAATGGGTCACCTACTAAGGACTTGCCATGGAAGTTTTGAGGAGGATAAAAAAAGGCAGGCACAGGAGGTGAAAGTGAGCAGGAGCAGAGGTCAGCTTTGTCTTTAACAAGGGAGAAACTACACAGCTTGGGTACTCAGAGGCAGGTGAGAAACTGAGAATAAGGTAGAACAGTGCAATGGAGCCTCTCTGCTTTGCTGAGACCCCACCTGGAGTGCTGTGCCCACCTCTGGGACCCTCCACACAAGGAGCACATGGACCTGATGGAAAGGGTCTGGAAGAAGGCCACAAAGATGATCAGAGGGCTTGAACACCTACCCTATAGAGACAGTTGGGTTGTTCAGCCTGCAGAACTGGCCCTTCAGATTGAACACCCAGGAAGGAATTTGCAAGCCCTTACCTTCTCTCAGTGCCAGGGTGGCTGTGGGTAAGCTGGGATGGTTCAGCTCTTGTGTATTTTGTGGTTCAGTGTCATGGGCTGAGGGAGATGTTGTCTTGCTCCTTGGTGGTCTGCTCTGGGGACACCTAAGAGTGGCCTTCCAATATTTGAAGGGGGCTGCAGGAGAGCAGGGGAGGGGCTTTTCACAAGGGCTTGTAGTGATAGGACAAAAGGGAATGGTTTGGAAGTAGAGCAAGGGTGAGAGGTTGGATATCAGGAAGCAGTTTTTAACTATAAAGGTGCTAAGGTGCTAGAAGAGGTCTCCAAAGGAGCTGGTGGAGGCCACATCCCTGGAGACATTCAAGGTCAGGCTTGATGGGGCTATGAACAACCTGTTCTAGTTGGGGATGTCCCTGATGATTTGCAGGGGAGGGGGACAAAAAAAAAATATCTCGAGGTCCCTTCCAACCCAGTGCATTCTGTGATTGGAATAAACAGCATGGGACCAGAGGTTAGAGGACAAACCAGAGGAGAACTTGTGCCTGGCACAGAGAAGAGTGCTGTGAGAAATGCAGAGCAGGAGGGGATGTCAACACAGGATTTTAACTTTTTCCTTCTGAAACAAGATCCTCTGCAGCAGAACAGAAAAGAAAAGACTGGAGAAGTCAGGTGTGCCCAGAGCAGCCCCAGGCTGAAAAGGCAAAGCTCATGTTTAACAAAGACCAGAGCAGACCCAAAAGGAGCCTTGAGCCTACGACGCCACAGGCATGCCTGGCCCCAGAGTGCCAATCGATGTGCTGCTGCCAAAGTGAGAACAGACCTCAGTGCTCTGGGGAAGTAAATACATGAGAGGAGAGATGGGCTGGAGAGGGCAGAGATTGGGAAGAGCAACACAGACCCTGAGGCAGAGGTGGCAACAGGGACCTCTGCTCAAGCTGGGATGTGGTGAGGACCTCAGGAAGGGAGAGACACTGAGCACAGGCACTTTTGGGGCTCATGCTGGGGAAGGTTGTAGAAAGGAAGACTGCTGAGGGTGGAGGACACAGCAGAAGCAGCAGCCATGGAAGGAAGGATTTAGGAATGTAGAAGAGGGTGTGGTGAGAGCTGGAGAGGGAAATGAACAAAGAGGACTAGAGTTCAGAGAAAGAAAACACCCCCAGAATGTGAAGAATATCTAACTCTGCAGGCTGGGCCTCAGATACCCAGGCAGTGAAGAGCTGCCACCCAGCTCCGTGCTTCAGGCTCAGGGAATGGTTTAGCCTGGGGACAACAGCAAAGCCATCTAATGGCAACTTGGTTTATGGAAGACAAGGGAAGACAAGTGAAGAAAAAGGGGAGGGGGAGATCCTTATGGCACATCCAGGCTGCAGGACAACCTCTCCAGCACCATCAATCCCATCCTTTCCTCTGTCAAGGTTGTCCTGCCACATCCAAGTGCCAGGAGTGATGAATACTCAGAGGAGTCAGTAAACAGTTGACACCATGTGCGTGGGCAGACAGACCAGCTTGGAGGACACCTGCAGCAAGGACAGTCCATCAGTGCTCCCAGATGTCACCAAGGTGTGCAGGGTGAGGAGGGCAGGGAACAGAGCCTGGTGCTTTGCCAGACCCCTAAAGAGCACCGCTGGGCATCGCTGCCATCGTTTGCAGCATGATTAATTGCAGCATCCTGCCTGCCAGCTGACTCTGCTCTGTACAGTAATGAGCTGAACTCAGTTTCAAAGAGAGGGCAGGAACTGCAGAGAAACCCCACAAACTGCAGAGGGAGGACCCCTAAGCCCATGTTATTCAAGATCATCTTTTCTCCTGCCTAAGCCAAACACCTTTTGCTCTGCAAAAGCGGCCAAGGGACTGGGGGCAGCTGGTGGCACCAGGTGGCAGCAGCACACCAGGGATGCTCCCCTGCCAGGGCAGCCTCTGCCTCCTCCTTCATCTTCCTGACCAACTGGCAGAGAACAGGGACTGGCAGAGGCTCTGCGCCATGCCACACACACTGCCACTGCCGCGCTGATTCATCTCCCAGCACAGCCAGCCACAAGCTGAGGCACCAGCAGAGATCCAGACAGACCCTGCATTCATTTCAGTGGCACATGGAGGAATCAGGGATCTAAAGAGCCCCCACTGCTCCCCTGTGCCATCCTCACCCTCCAGGCCTTTCATCCCCAGCAGGCAGAGGAGGGATTTGAAGCCAGGGCTCCAAGCTGAACTTCATAATCACCAGACTAAGGGAGACAGGAAGCACAGCTCTGGCAAAGATTTCCAAAGCCCCCTGTAACTCCAGCCTGTTGTTCTCCAGTTTTGTTTGCTTTTCTTGAAAGAAAGGGAAAAAAAAAAAAAAGCAGTTGGGACATTGAGTCACAATTAAGCCTTTATTCAACTACAAACAATTGTCTGGTCCCTACCCAAAGCAGTGCAGATGGACCCATCCCAGCTGCAATCCAGGCTCCTGCTCCTCTCTGCCTGCAGCCCCGGAGAGACGCGTGGGCTCCAGGCTCCCTCTCCCTCTGTTACCTCTCTTCACACCACACCGTGCACAGATTTTAAACTCAATCTCAGGAAGGAAGCAGCAACAGCTTCAAGGAAATGGGATCTGCAGTACTGAGGTCACATCCCAAGCCTCCAGGCTGGAGCAGTGCTGTCTAAACTGGCCTCTGTGCAAACATTCATTTCTTCTCCTGGATCAGGAGTATTCACCTTTTAACTCCCCTCAACTTGTGCAGACTTTGACAGCCCTGGATTTGATTTGAAAGGTAGCCTTTGTGACTGCAGGGGAAAAAAAAAATGGAAGAAAAGTCTGAAATATGTGACCCATATGCACCAGAAGGCTCAGAAATCAAAAGGGAAAGTCCTGGAGTGTGCCACTCCCCTTCTTTACCCCACTCCAAGTTGCCTAAGCCAAGTTCAAGACTCTTCAGAGCACCCAGCTGAGTATTTTAAAGTCATTTCAAGCAAACAGCAGCAACACAACTTCAGCCTTCTTGCAAGTACAGATAAAATTTCCCTTATTCTTTTATCCAGGTGCATAAACATACCCAGCTGGTGTTATTTTACAAATCCTAAGGTTTCCAAGGCATCTGCCTGCAGCCAAAGCACAGAACTTATGGGGGGGGGGAAATAGACAGCTGGAGACCAGGCAGGATACATTTGGCATCCAAACTGGTACTAGACTAAACTGGTACCTGCCTGCAAACATCTGAATCCCCACTGGGAGAGAAGCAATGTCTGAAAGAAAAAAAATCCTGCTGTTATTGCAGGTGATCACACACCCTGTAATGGTCCTGCAGCACGACTGGATTTGACAGCCCCAACACAGCCACGTTTGCAGCTCTGTCTGTGCCTCCTCATCACTGAATCCCTCTCCAGGTTTGTTCTGCACATACTGCTGCCCAAAGACAGAGCCCAGGCACCATCATTTGCATACAAAATGTCTAGGAGAGCCTTGTTTCTCCAAGGGTACTTTTCCTCCATGGGAAGAAAATGAAGCATTTTTCAGTTGTCCACACCAACACCTAGGTGGAAAAGCTATGACTAGAGAAGGTCTGAGGGCAGCATCACAGAATGGTGGGGTTTGGAAGGCACCTCTGAAGATCATTGACTCCAATCTCTCTGCCAGAGCAGGTTCACCTAAAGCAGATCACAGAGGAACACATCCAGGTGGGCCTTGGAAGTGTCCACAGATAAAGACTCCATCACCTCTGTGGGAAGTCTGTTCCAGTGGTCTGCAACTTCACAGTAAAGAAATTCCTCCTCATGTTTAGATGGAACTCCCCATCCTTAAGTTTATTCCCATTACCTCTTGTCCTCTCACTGGAGACCACTGAGAAGAGTCTGACCCCATCTTCCCTTAGATATTTGTAAGCATTAATAAGATCCCCCTCAGCCTTCTCTTCTCCAAGCTAAACAGACCCAAAGACAGCAAAGCACCAAGGTTTCTTCTCCAGACTCACCCAAATCAAGTCACCCAAACCGAGCCTAGCTTCTCCAGCAGCTTCCCCACCACCTGCTGCACCAACAAGAGGAGGCTGCTGTGCCAGGGTCTGCAACTCTGACAGCAACATCCAACCTCCCAACACGTGGCTGAGAACACATCTGCTAAGCACTCCTCCTGGCTCCTAGTGGAAACCTAGTTCCACCCTACAGCTTGCACTAATTGCACCATTATCAAATTAAGCACACAACTCCACCTTCCACAGGAAGGACTCTCTAAAACAGAGCACTGAACATCTGCTTGGGGTTTCTACCATCATTCTACAGGAAGACAGAAGACCACAAGATGAGAGGAAAGCCCTCGAGAGCTGTTAGTACTAAGTGAAGAGCTCACTTTCGATTACACATCCAGCTTGAATCCTCTCTCCTTGTGCTGAGTGCAGCAATCCCACAGCCAGGGCTGTCAGCCCTGCAAAAGGCTCTGTTTGAAGGCAGCTGCATTGGATGGCTACATGATGACAACAGCCTGGATTCATAATGGCCAGGTTTGAATTGCAAGGGACCTTAAAGATCATCTCATTCCAACCGCCCTGCCGTGGGCAGGAACACCTTCTGCTAGCGCAGGTTGCTCAAGGCCTCATCCATCTTGGCCTTGAACACCTCATGCCTTGAACAGCATTCATGACCTCTCTCTGGGCAACCTGTTCCAGTGTCTCACCACTCTCACTCTAAAGCATTTCTTCCTAATGTCCACTCTAAATCTGCCCTCCTCAAGCTTCAATTCATTCCCCCTTGTCCTGTCACCACAGGTGTCCCTCTCCAGCTTTCATGTAGGTCCTTTTCAGGTACTAGATGGTTACTATAAGGTCCTCCTGGAACCTTCTCTTCTCCAGACTAAACAACTCCAACTCCCTCAGCCTGTCCCACTGCAGAGGAGCCCTCTCAGGGCTTCTTGTTGTCTGCTCCTCCCAACAGACTGGGAAACATGGCCCTCATGATGCTTTTTCTGGGGGTGCATGCCTCTCCACACCAAGCAGTATCTAGCCTGGCCTTTAACAATCCCCCTTCCCATTCCAAACCCCTGGAATCTCTGGTTTAAGATGGTTAAACTGGAACCTCTGCTCTTCAATTTCTCGATATCTAACACCTTCTAAAATGGTTTGCACTTCAGCAGTGGAAGTATACGGAAGGTCTGCCTTGCCCACTGACCTGCTTTCATTAATAACCTCTCCTCAAATGGCCTGGGCAGGACAGCAAGTTCAGGTCAGCTTAGTTGCTCCTGTGTCTGCTCCCTACCATGAGCTTAACTGTTTCTATAAACAGTGCTGGCTATGATGTCCTCTCTTAGAAAGGGAAATCCCCAACCAATCAATAAAAGGAAAGAGAAGGGAATTTGATAAATATAGCAAGGCCCCTGCTTATCTAGCAGCAAGAGCTGCATGAAGCCACTGTCCCTTCCCTGCTGCCAGCTTCCCCAGAACAGGGTTATGAAGGTGGCCACAGGACAAGCTCAGCACTTTTCTTCTGCAATTCAGGCTTTTTTTTTTTTCCTTGGTGCCAGGAACAGTGCTTGGGATTTCTTGCCTCTAGGAACTGCATTAAAACTCATAAAGGATCATTACTGCCTCTGAAAGGTTTGGAACTATGATGCAAATGCATCAGACTTGGCACAAACACAAAGGGGGTTTTGTGGTCTTTGCTCAGACAGGAGACAGGCACCTTCCTCCCTGCTGTCAGTAAACCACTGACAGGCAGAGAGGGTACCCCATGGCTGCTGAAACCAGCAGCAGCTCTCTCAGCAATTCCAACTGCAGACAGGTTTACAGGACACACTAGCACGCAGAGCTGTGGCACAGCAGCTCCAGGTGCCAGCACTGATACAGAGCAGGCAGAGCTGAAAGCTGCACCTTTGAAAAGTCAGAGCTGCAGCCCTTCTCACCACAGAACTGTTTGAGTTGGAAGATCATCCACTTCCAACCTCCATGCCATGGGCAGGGACACCTCCCACTTGACCAGGGGGCTCAAAGCCTCATTCAGCCTGGCCTTAAACACTTCCAGTGGTGAGCCATCCACAACATCTCTGGACAACCTGTTCCAGGGTCTCAACACCCTGAGAGTGAAGAACTTCTTCCTATTGTTCAGTCTAAATCCACTCTGCTCTACTTTCAAACCACTGCCTCCTCGTCCTATCACTACAGACCCTTGACAAAAGTCCCTTCCCAGCTCTCCTGTAGCCCACTTCAGGTACTGGAAGGCTGCCCTGATGTCTCTCCAGAGCCTTCTCTTCTCCAGGCTGAACAGACCCATCTTTCCCAGTTTGTCCCCATAGGGGAGGTGTTCCAGCTCTCCAATCATCTTTGTGGTCTTATCTGGACCCTTTCCAACAGGTCCATGTCCTATTCCTGGAATACTGGATGCAGTATTCCAGATGAGGTCCCAAGAGAGCAGAGAAGAGGAGCAGAACCACCTCCATCAATCTGCTGGCCACACATCTTTTGATGAAGCCCAGGACACCTTTGGCTTTTTGGGCTGCCAGTGCACATTGCAAGCTCACAGCAAGTGCCTCATCCACCAGCCACCCCAAGTCCTTCTCTGCAGGGCTGCTCTCAATCCAGCCTGTTTCTGTGCTTGTTGCTCCCATAAGAACCCTTTGCTCTGCAATTCTGGGGGCAGGGGGAGGGGGGAAAAGCAGGAGCAGTAGCACAGCTACCTGCAGCACAAGTGTGGTGGGATCCTGCCTGCCAGGTTCCCGAGGGACCTCCAGATGACCCAGCTGCTCCTTGGGAGGTTCAATTCAGACAGCTTTGTCATTAGTCAAACACTGAAAATGTGACTTCCTCTGCTCCCAGACCAACTGAACCTTTTCTGAGAAGTCTAAGGAACTTCCTCTCACATTTCAGTAACAGAAGGTAAGGCCACAGGAGGAAAGGTTTCACTTATACCTCTGGAAATGCCTTCAGCAGAAATACCCATCCAAGGAGGAAAGACTCAGTATAAGAGGGAGAAAGGGAGGGAGAAGGTTTCACTTCTGTGGTTTATTATAAAACAAAGCTGTTGGTCCACTGCACAGGACAAAACCACTTTTGCTTCCTCTTTTGCTTCATTTAGCAATGGTAATGGAAGCTCTGCAAGCTGCTTCCTAATGAAGCAGACAGATCTGCACAGAACCTCTGCATTCCACACTTCCATATTAAAAGTGATCTCCACTTAGTCTCCTTGCTGAACAAAACAGGCTCTGTCTAGGATTATATTAATCAGCATCCCAAGGTGCCTGGCTACCCTTTTCCTGATAGAACCTGAGAGCAGGCAGAAGAAAGGTACCCATCTGCCCGCTGGCACACCAGGCAGGGTGACAATCCCTAGGCAGCACTGCAAGCAGGCTGAATGTATTAACTTTTATCATTTCAGACAAGGGAAAGAGCAAAGAACAGAGTAGGTAAGAAATGATCTTGTGCCAGCCTAAGAAGTGCAAAGGACAGGAGGGAGGGGTGTAAGCTCCTTGCTGGCACATCCCAGCCCTGGCATCCATTCCCACTGCGATTCTGCATCCAGCTGGTGCTGGCTGCATGCCGGTAACGTGGCATTCCCTCCAGTAACGCAGCATTCCCTGCCGGCAGTGTGTCTCCAGGCTGCCCTGTGAGGGCAGTGAGCACAGTACCTTCCACCCCCGAAGCTCCTGACTCTCCTAACAGGAATGGTCAGCGTCTGAGTCAGCCGTAGGCACGAGAAAGGCCATGATCAATTTTTCAGACAACAGCAGGCCTGCTCAGTCGTTCCTTCTGATCATTTATTCGTTGGCAGGGGCTGCCCTGCAGGCCCAGCTTCTCTCCAAGTCCATCAAATCTCAGCCTGGGGCAACTCCATTAATTACCACTTCCCTCACCCAAGTCTCAGCCCTCACCTTCAGCAAGCAGAAAAGCTTCTCTCCAGCACGGTTCTTCATGCTCTCAGCCTGCTGTGCTACAAAAAGACAGAATCTGTTCTTTTAGGACTGGCACCCTGGTGACTCACAGCACCACAGCATTCTATAGGAACACATAGTCAACATCACAGCTTCACGTTTAAGGCACAGATTCATTTTACCCAGTTCACCTCTCTGAAAGTGCCTCCCCCAAAGCCCCAATTTGGATCTCCCACCCAGCACTGTGGATGCCCACTTGAAGGACAACTACTGTGCTAAGGAACAGAAATGAAACTGTCACAGCCACTGGGCCAACATCAGCAAAACTGCTCCAGCAACAACTTTTAAGTTCCCATTTCCCAGCAGAGAAGCCCTTGACACTGCCCTATAAGATGGGGCAATTTGGCAAAGCTGCAGGGACTTGCCTTTAGGTCATCTTGGGGATTTCTGCACACACCTCCAGTACCTGGGAGTCTCCCACCATGAGCTCCTTCCCCTACCACAGGGTTTCTAACAAGACTATTTTTTGCTGTTGTGTTGCCTCTTAGTTACAACTGCTGCTAGGATGACGCACTAGAGGTTCAAAACCCCCTGGAAAACAGGGTTTTCACAGCTTGAACAGGCACTTCTGCTTTGAAATCAAGGGACTTTTTCTCTTCCCATAGCAGTTAAATCCAAACATGAAAGTTCAGCCTACACCAATAACACATTCAGAGCCCGCTGTACTTTTTACCTCCCTGAGTTAGAAGCAACAAGGCCCAGAGCAGGGCAGTAGTGTGGGTGCTGGAACAGGAATGAAAGGATACACAGCAATGGGTTACCTCAGGGATGATAAAGCTCAATCAATACAATAATAAAATTACTTTCTAAAGGCACTGTACCTGTTCTAGTGCCAATTAGCAGTGTCAGTGTTGGCATCAGTGCCAAAACTCACTATCGTTTGGTTGACAGACTCAGCTCAGCCATGACTTTTACACAAGCCACTGACCTCAGCTCTAGCCCTCTCCCTGGGCACAGTGCCATTCCCTCTCCCTGCAAAAGAGAAAGGCACACGGAGCCTCCAGCACCTTGGGGAAACCAGATTCAGACAGAGAAGCTTCCTTGCTGCAAGCAAGATGAGATTTCTCTTTGCCTAGACTCCCTCTCTCTAATATCTGCAGCTCCTGACTAGGTTTGCACACACTTCCAGGGCCTCTGGATACCACCAGGACACTGGAGAAGGAGAGAAACAGAGAGGGGCACTGAAGTTTTCCTTTCCTAGGTCACCTCTTGTCATCTGGTTTAAATGGCATGGATATGAGAAATGCAAGGCAGTAGCTCCCCGACAGAGCTGACACTTTCTAGAAGCAGAAAATCTCCCCTTCATACCAGGTAGCCAACGAACAGCCTTGTGCAGGTGATAGAGATGCTTGCAGAGGACTGAGAAGGACCAGGCACATTGTCTAGAAGCATAAAGGATTCAGACAGACAGAAAGAAAAGCTGATACCCCAGAAAGAGGAGAGTTAATTGCCCTGCAGGGATCCCAGCCATTATGCTGCCTAACCCTTTGGGACAGTGGGGAAATGGCTGCCCAGGAGCACCGCAAACACAGAAGCAGCACTGAACTGCAGCATCAAAGGAAGTAACTCCCACATACAGAGGACGTAAAGTATCAGCTTGTGACAAACCCTGGAGTCACAGCACTCATCGCACTGGAGAGGGAACGAGGGGTTGACGAGAACGCAGAGCTCCCAAAGGGTGCAGAGAAATTGACAGCAGGACTCCAAGACGTGGACTGTACTTCAGCACAGCCAGGGGGGGAAGTTTAACACCCCAGGTCACTGGTAACATTCAGCAGACACAGCATCCTCAGGGGTATGTAAACCACCTTTTTAAAAAAGAAAAATAGCACTGATGTTTGCAGAGGAGCTCACCAAATCCCACTCTGCTGTGCACCTTCCCACCAATTCCCTCAGATACACTGCGGCTGTGCTTCCCCCACTCAAACACAACTTTCTGCCCCACCTCACCCAGGCTGCTCCATTTCACATCCAGCTTCAGCTCAAGCCTTCTGCCTGAGGAGTTTCATTCCCTCTTACTCAAGTTTCACCTTCAGGGTAGCATAGGCTTTTTGGTTTGCAACTAGGTGCCACGGCCCTGCTTCAACATTTTTGGTGAGATTTAAGCATTTTGGTCCTTGGGAAATACAGGGAAGGAGAAAATTGTCTTTGGCACTGGAGCAGCTGCAGCCCTAACCTGGTGGGAGACAGGAAGAAGACTGTGCAGTCTGACCAGAAAGCAGAAGCATGTACCAGCCCAAATGACGCCCACTGGAGTGAGAAGCAAAGGCTCTGAGGGTCCTTCTGCCCTCTTAAACCAACACCTAAACTCTAGGGGTGATGAGGAGCCCATCAGGTGACACTGCTGGCAGGTGGAACCGGCAGCAAGCCATGCTGCAGGAAGCACAGGCAGTGACCTGAGCTCTGGGCTGGCAGCCAGCCACGCTCTCCTCGAGTACCCTCAGCGAGGTGTTCTCAAAACTGGGTGTAGGTGCCTCGTAAACGAGACAACAGCTTCTCTTGTCCACATAAATACAGTGACACAGAGTTCTAGCTGGTTCTGGCACACTGTGCACTGGTGGTACCAAGTGCTACATGCCAGTCATGCTCTGGCAATAAAGCAAACTTCTGCCAATTACTTGGAGAGATTAAAGAGAAGAGGGGAAAAAAAAAAAGGAGGGGGGTTTATTGCACACCCAGGCAGTAAAGTTGAAATAAGAGGCAACTGAATAGATTTGTGCTGGATTGCCACAAGGAACTCGTCCTCCCAGAGAAAGCTGGCTACTTCAACAAGTTTCTAGAATAAAAACAAAATAACAAAGCTCTCTGAAGCTTCCAGAAGGAACAATGCAAGCTGCAACCCTCGCTTGGAGCAGTCCTTAGTTTCAACAGAGGCCATCAGAGACAGGCTGGCAGAGTCTAAGCAATTGAACTGAGTGTGAAGTAGAAATGCTTTGAGGGTCCTTACCATAAAGCTGTCACTCAAGCAGTACCACGTCCAAGCACGTTCTGCCAGAGAAAACAATTCCACCATTTCATTTTGCAATGAAGAACTGGTCAAGTTGGAAAAGGAACAATGACTCTTGCCTTGCAGTCAGTGCTGGCTGAGCCATGAAATGGAAGAAAGCTGAACTCTAGAGACTATCCTGCCGTGAATCTGGGTTTAAGTTCAGATACAAGACTTTGCCCCCCGAGCAGATAAGTTGGGAGCAGTGTCTACCTATGTGTCTGCTGCCAGGACAGACTCCTCCAAAGAGGGGTGGAGCTGCTGGTGGTTAGCAGCCTCAGCAAGAGTCACCAGACTGTGTTTCTTGTTAGGTCTCAGACAGAGCTGCCCAACGCACAGCCTGCACTTTCCCATCAGAACAGGTCCACCCACCTTATTTCTAGCTAAGCCCATTCCCAAGGCTCAGGTAAACCTCAGCTCTCATCACCACCTCTCCCATGAACGCTGTGGTTGTTGGCCAGCATGGCCACAGCACTACCAGATCTGCACCCTCGTGAGAGTCAGTGTGGGTTTGGTTTCCCCCAGGAAAAGCAGCACTGGCAAAAGGCAAACCACTGTGTGTGCCCAGCACAGCTGACCTTCACGGGGTTTAGAGTGCAGGAGATCAGCTGTATCAAACATGCTGTTGAGCAAACACTCCACCTAGAAGATAAGCAATGGGACCCATAAAGGAAGGAAGATTGCTATTGCTCTAAAGCAGAGACTGAAAGCTGCTACAAGTGGACACAACACAAAAGGAAGCCTCTGATGCCAGTTATTTGATACATGTTGAAAGGGAATACACAGACACAAAACTCTCCTCTCCTGGGATAGGCCAAAAGCGGGATTCCCCCTCTTGAAGAAGAAATTTGAGGACATCTCTCAACTCAGAATGGGCACTTACTATTTTGATTTTGTTGCTCTGTCATTAACCACAGCTAAGAGCAGGGCCCATCTGTCTGGTTTTGCTGCTATGTCCCATCAATAAAGGCAAGACCCTGCCCTCAAACTGGCTGCCTACAGATCACTCAGGTCTGCAGAACAATGCTGCAAAATAAACCACATATAAAACTATCCCAAGTCCAAGTGAAGCACCCTGGAGAAGAGGAAGCTGCTCCTGCAGCCCAGAGGCAAAGCCAGGAACAGCAGGGTGAATGGAAAGCTCCATACCAAAACCTCAGCATGAAGACGGCTGAACATGAACACAAAAGGGCAACTGCTGGGCGGCTGTGGCAGGAGTCTTGACAGGCCCTAAACCTCCACGGGCATCAAACATTCACAGCAGCCATAAGATTGACCAAATCTGCAATAAATGAAGCAAAATTGGAGGGAAATAGGTGGCAGGTAAGGGGAATGTGTGTGCACAGCCCAAAAAGACCTCCCAAGAGCACAGTTAGCAAGAAGGGCTCCCCGGTACTCCCACATGCTCTCTAGCAGGTGAAATGGGCTCATTTCAAAGGGTATTCATCCACTGGATGTGTTTCAGTTTCATTTCAGGCCACATTCCCAGTTGAGAAAGCTGACTTTCCCCTCTGGAACCAGGCACAACCCCAGGGTACACAGCAGCACAGTGCACTACTGCTGCCTTTCAGATCAATCACATTGAAACTGTGCAAAGCTGAAGCACCTCACACCAGGGCAGTTTCCTTCCTTGCACAAAGTCATCACCTCCAACAGGAAGTACGTCTGATTTCCTTGGATTTGGTTTTGGGCCACAAGGTGCAGATGCAGTTGTACTTGTTGCAAAGGCAGGACATGAGACAACCACCAAACAACAAGAGCTGAAAAGTAGGCCTGGACAAGCATTTACTATTTATAAGCTAATGATCTGATCCCTCCTCAGGGAAATCCTATCCTTTCAGGCTGGTGAGAGTGCGTGGAACTGTGCAGACTGTACAGGACTGGTAGGGAGGAACAGAAGGAAGCAATTCCATCAGCAAAATTCCTCCCTGCTCCACAACAGCACAGGCATCCTCCTGGACAGCCAGCCAGGGATTACGAGCAGGGATTAATCTGTAACGCTAATTTGTTGAGAGCAAAGTAATTTTGTTAATAGCAATCTTCTCCATTCATGGTTATCTCAAAAGGGCTCTGATCTTGCTCTGCAAATGTTGACGTTTTCCTGCAGGCAGCGATAGAGCTGAGTCCCAAGATAAGAGCCCACAGCCAAACTCAGAAACACCAAGCAGCAGAAAGCTGTGGCTGGCTGGAGCTACCTTGGATGGAAGAGAAAGGTAAGAGCTTTCAGAATTGCCTGCTAATTATTAGTAATAACTAGTCCCCTAATAGGGGAACATTCCTGTTCTGGGAAGTTGACTGTGATGTGTAAGTAGACAACAATGTGGGTTTTTTTTATTTTTTTCTTCTCCTGTTCACTTTTTTCCCTGATAAAAATAATCTGTTAGATTATCCTGCTTGATTTTCTTGTAAAACAACTTCACACACTCAATGCAACCACACAACCCCCCAAGAAACAATCATTTTTTAACCAAGCCTCCTTTTAATTCACTTAGCAAACTACTACTGAGAGCTACTCTCCCTGCTCTGACAGAAGCCTCTAAAGAGGAGCTAAGGATGCAAAAGAGGGGTGGAAATAGCTGTCTGAAACAGCACAAATGAAAGCAACATCTCCTGGAGAAAGAGGCCCAGCTCCCAGAGCAATCCTCATAACTAGGATGGACAAGAGCCATCCAGGTCTGGTGCCTGCCTTCAGGTAAGCAAAGCTCAGCAAGACTCAGACCAGCAGGACAGGGGATAGCTGCACACATCCTCTGCACTCCTACCAGGGCTGGGACAAGGGTGGTGCTGAAAAGCCCCACATGAACACAAAACGAAAGCAAGCCAGTGCAGATTTGGGCAGATAGAGATAACAATAAGAGCTGGCATGGCAGCATCCTCCAAAGCCTTATCATGGTTAAGATCTAGCCCTAAAGTTTCCCTTGGGTTTTTTTTTGGGTTTTTTTTTTTGCTTTTTTTTTCCTCTCCATTTAGCTTGCTACAGCTCAATCTGACAGCTAAGTGACACTGACACCAAGCCAGAAGGGCTGGAACGATGATGCCACCAAACTAACAGCTACAATACATCTGAGGGAAAGGTCCCTGTTCAGGCTCTCTCAGAAAAATCAAATAACTGTGCTGCCAGTGTAAACAGATTCCTGTGAACACAGCAAAGGGGAAACCAGATGTTCCTAGAAATTAAGAACTCTAAGTAAAACTCTGAAATGTATTTGCCAGTCTTCATCTCAGTTTGTTTACTGAAGATATCCATCTCCCAGCGAACACCCTGAAGGCAGATGTGGCCACCTTGCAAACTCCAGAGCAAAGCAGACCACACAACTTCCCTGGCTGTTAGCAGAGCTGCAATGCTTGCCACTGCTTTTCTTAACAAAAAGAGATGTTGCCAGCAAATCACCGACTTTGGGAAGTTTCTTCTCACGTTTGAGTCTCTGTCACATAAAAACACATGCTCTGTTTCCACGCACACACTCCTGTACCACCTCCAGCCATGCAATTCCCACAGCTCAACTTCTGTCCTCCACAAGTACAGACTGACCAAATCTTCTTGCTGAGTGAAGCAGATGGAGTTCTCATCACCACATGGTAGTTTTTTTCACCTTTAATCCCAGCCCTGTACATTGTCTCTAACCTCTGCCCAGCGTTCTACTACCAGCCTTTGCCCCTACACACAAGCACCAAACCTGGGCCTAACAGCACAGAAGAGTTTGCAGCAGCATGGGAACTGAGCTCAGAGCTTCTCCCTCTCCACAGCCAAGGTGAGGTACCAAAGAACACATTTTCTCCTGCCTGCCTCCAGCCCTGCCTTCAGTGTTCGACATCTCAATGAATCTGCACAAAAACTGCTGCTTCCTAGCACAGGCCTCAACCCCTCCTCCTTGGTTTCTCTGTTTGCATAACAGTTTGCTTCCTTTGGTAATAGATGCATGGCCTGAACAGAGATACAGTGCCAAACCAGATCGATGTATCAGAGCCTCATCTCTTATTCCTCACTCAGCACTCTGAGTTGCTTGTGTGCATCACCAGCTTTTAGCTGCAAAATTGCTTCAGGTCACTGACAAAATCAGCAGCAGGATCCTTATAAGCCTGTCGATGTAACACCCAATGTTCTCTGGGAGCCACCAATTTAACATGAGTTACTGCGAGCTCATCCCCCTTCACTTAACTCAGCAGGAAAACCCAAAACCATCTGTGAAGAGTTGGGATACTTTAAGGAAGATGCTTTAACTCACGTTTACAACCCAGTAGTTTGAGGTTTTTCTTGGTAAGTGTCAAACCTGCAGCAGTACCAACTCCACACCAAACTTCAGCCACCAGCAGTGTCAAATCAGGGCAGAAAGCTTCCCTGGCTTGTACCCAGCAAGGAGAGGTGGTACAGTCTCCATAAACCTCCAATGTCTGACTTCATGCAGAGGGCACCGGGCAAAACCAGTAGGCAGGAAACAGGCAGGAGTCTGGCAGAAAGAGCAGCTCCATGCCGTTACTGTGGTCTGTGAAGCACTAGGATCGCTTGCCCGAGAGGTGCTGCCAGGTGGGATCCAAGGCCTCTGCACAAGTGGGAGGCAAGGATGGCCTTTGACAGGCGAGCAGTGGAGGCCCTCTGCTCCCGGGACCAGGGGAGGGGGCCGGGCCCGCAGCCTCCGCTTCGTTAGCGAGAGCTCGCCGAGCCGCGCACTACCGCCGCGGGGCTGGGGAAGAGCTGCTGTTCCCGGTACGGAGGGGGCGGAGGCCCAGCAGAGCCGCCGGAGCGGACTGCAGGGCCAGCAGTATGCAGGCCGCCGCCGCCCCGGGCCTGACCCGGCGGCAGCCCCGCGTCTCGCTCCTTCTTAACGTGAATCCATCTTCAGCTCACAGCGGCACCGCGGGGCCGTCCCCTGCGGTCACCGGCTACGCTACGGGCGGCGGGAAACAGTGCAAAACCAGCCCGGGCCCGCCTCCTCAGCCTGTCTCAGAGGCACGGCGCCGCAGCCCTGCCACAGCCGCCTCAGCGCCGCCGGCACCGGTCCGGCAACCGACCCTCACAGACAGGCCCCAGGGAGGCCCCTCTCATCGGGCGGCTAGAAGAAGGCGCAGTGGGGCCCGGCCGGCCGGCGGTAGCAGAGAAGAGGCTGAGTAGCACCGCGAGGACCGGGCGAGGAGCAGGGACGAGGAGCAGAGACCGTGCTCGGGGCTCGCTGGGAGGCGAGAGGAGAAAGAGGGGAGGGGGCTCCAACAGGGTCTCACCTGGTTCCGTCCGCACCGCTCCCGCCTCTGCCGCGTGCAGCTCCCCACCCTGCCCCCCTACACCGGCCCGCGCAACGCAGCCAATCAACCCCCAGCGCCACCGGCACCGCCGGCCCATGAACAGAGCGAACGCGTCCCCGCCCAGCGCCACCGGCCGCCAGGCCACGCCCTTCCCCTCACCCGCANCCCGCAAGCCTATCCCGTGACACGGCGCGCCGCTCAGCGCGGGGTTGGGTCCAACGCTTAGCACCCAATGAGAAATCACAGCGCGTCCCGGCGCAGCCAATCCGCGGGCGGGCAGCCGTTCCCCTCAGAAAAGGGCGGGCGGTCAGTGGGGCCTTGTGGGGGGTTGTGTGGGGGATACAGTCGGAGGCGGGGTGGTCTCTCCCGGCCCGGTGGCTAGACACCCTCCCTCTCCCCAACACATACGTACACAGCCGGCGGGGCAGCGGAGAGCTGCCCCCGCCGTGGCAGGGGAACAGCCCGAGGGGGCGGCCGCGGCCCGAAGGCAGAGCAGCTCCCCAGGAGTACATGCTCCACACCGGCCGCCTCCGTGCACTGCGGCTGTCACATGAGAGCCGTGGTGTGGGCAGGCACCGGGGGAGCCCTGGCGCGTCTCAGGCAGCGCTGCCTCCTCCCACCAGTGTCACTAAGCTGGCACCGTGGAGTTGCAGTGTGGCAGCTCCCAACGGGCTGCGAGAGCCTTGGGGACGGTAAAAACAACCTTAAGGTCTCCTGCTTCGCCACCCTCCCTAGCTTTCAGCAGCTGTAGCTGCCTGTACGTCCCAGAGGGCTGGGCGCCTCTCTTACCCATGGCGTGTCCCTGGGTTTCCCCATCATTGGCGTGGCTTCTGTTATTCCCACCCACGTCTTGCCCTACACTCGACCGTCCTGTGAAACAGCCCTGCTAATATAGTTACAAGGCAACTTCTGTCCGACTTTCTTACAGTCTGGGTTTGACAGTTCAGGCAGGCTCCTCTTCCCCGGACCCCCAACACCTGTGAGATGGAGACTGGACTGGTGAATCCCTTGGAGGGATGTAGGTGCTGCTGCTCGAGGCAGTGTCCCTGCCAGCACCTGGACAGGGATGAATTGAGCACTGCCTCAGGTCTGGAGGGTTTGGGTGACAGAATCATAGAATCATAGAATGGTTTAGGTTGGAAGTGACCTCAAAGCTCATCTAGTTCCAACCCCCTGCCCTAGACAGGGACACCTCGCGCTAGGACAGGCCTCAAGGCCTCATCCAACCTGGCTTTGAACACCTCCAGGGAGGGAGCAGCCACAACCTCCCTGGGCAACCTGTTCCAGTGTCTTACCACCCTCACTGCAAACAGCTTCCTCCTAACATCCTGTTGCTGCCTCACTCCATCCTCACAGATGTATCCCATCCTTGTGCTGCAGGAGATGTGAACCCATAGGGCATTGCTCATCTGCAGCAGTGAGTCTGAGCAGCTGAGACAAGGTCATGTGGCTGAAATGGATGCAGAGAGGGTGCTGAAGCTGCTGGATGGGGTGGGTGACATGGTGGATGTCCACTGCAGTGCAGCTTCTCAGGTAAAGGACTGCACAAAGCAGCTGCCACCAGCCCCAGGAGTGGTGCAGCGACCCTTCTTGTGTGAATTGGTGATGGCACTTGGGCACCACAAGGGCACCTCTGTCCCAAATGGCAGTGGCTTCCATCCACAGCTGGTGGCTGAGCCTGAGACAGCAGGTCACAGGTGGCTGATGTTCCTTTCTTGTGGAACCTTTCTGCAGAATCAAGAGCAGAGATGAGACCACAGACATGGTTACCTCAACACCATGGTTACATCAACACCATCTGTGAGAAATTCATCCAGCAGCACTGCTGGGTTCTGGGAGCAGCACACAAAGTTGGCATTTTCCAGTCCTGATGTGGAGGTGAATCCCTGCTACATGGTGCCTGTGAGATGAATAAGCTGTCCAAGTTCTCCCAGGACACATGGGCTCCAAGAACAGAGCGGGGATGGGACAACCCATCATTGCTGATGGCTGGATCTGCCTCCTAGGCAGTGAAGGGTGAGCAACTCTGTAGGCTCTGCCATGAGTACAAGCCTTGTGAAAAGCAGGTGGGAGAACTGGGGTTGTTTAGCCTGGAGAAAAGGAGGCTGAGAGGAGACCTTCTGGCTCTCTACAACTTCCAGAAAGGAGATTGGAGCCAGATGGGGCTTGGTCTCTTCTCCCTAGCAATAAGCGATAGGATGAGAGGAAACAGCCTCAAGTTGCACCAGGGGAGTTTAGATTGGACATTAGGAAAAATTTCTTTGCTGAAAGTGTTTAAGCCCTGGAACAGGTTGGTGGAGTCCCTGTGCCTGGAGAGATTGAAAAGCTGTGGAGATGTGGTGCTGAGGGACATGGTTTAGCACTGGAAATGGTGGTGCTGGGTTAATGGTTGGGCTCAATGATCCCAGACATCTTTTCCAGCCTTAATGATTCTGATTTTCTGCCCAGCTGGACACAAGAGCCTGGCCCCAGTTGAGACAGACACAATCTGGCACCTCCAGAGCTGCTTCCACCCTGTCTCTGGCTTTACCAGTCATCTAATAAAGGGATTTTCACAGCAGACTGCTGCACTCTTTTGCCTGCAGCCCCCAGTGGGTGGGTGGCTGTTGGCAGTATCTGTTGTTACGTTGCCTTGTTGCCTTCTCAAGGGATGCTGAGTAGGTGGGAGGTGAGAATTCAGAAGGAGCTCAGGGAGGAGAGGACAGGATTTCCCTGCCTCCCACTCGCATCACCTCCTTTCTCAGGAGACCTCTTCCCCCACTCTGATTCCTCCCACTGCCCCCGAGGTGGAAGAAGGCCATGATTGCCCTAGGAGCCATGAAAGATCCTCAAACTCATCTTATGCACACTGGTGCTACATCTCAGTGCATTACAAGCCCAGTTCATTTTTGTCCCCTTCCACCAGCATCCCCACTGGTATACAAGAGCCCTTTCCTGTGCCCACCACTGCCCTCCCTGTCCTCCACAACCACATCCAAACCATTTTCTGTCTTGGCATGAATTCACTTTTATTGGACAGTCACAGCCAGATTCACCAGCAGGTGGTCTAGAGAGTGAGAGGGCTTTTCTGTCCTCTCCCTGCCTCCCAGATGCTCCAGCACAGGCAGGACAGTGTCTTGGGCCAGTGCCACCCTGCGAGGTGGCAGGAGAGCTCAGCAGGATGGAAGAGCCTCTCTGCTCTGGCTCCAGGTGACCTGGAGTGGGAGAAGGCCTCACAGGCAGGACTGGATGACATGGTCAACTGGTCCAGGCTGAGCCCTGCCTCACAGAGCTCCACATCACTGCCTGGAACTTCTCAGGTCCCACATTGTGCTGGTAGAGACCTCAGCACTAAGGTGGTAGCAGGAATTTGGAGACAGCAGTGATGAACTCTTCAAATTTATCTTGATGGACTATGTGGCCTGCACCTTCAATGTACTGGATATCTGCCCCAGGGAAGAGACGCTGGATCTCGGGGTAGTCTTTGGAGCTGCACGACAAAGGAACATGACATGGGAAGCATGGTCAGAGAACCTCTTAGGTGCCTTCCCTCACCCTCCACAGGTAGAGGGAGATCCCAGGTCTGACCACATCCCTTTCCCAGATGGGTAAGCCTGAGGCTGTCCCCAGCTTGCTCTCCAGTTGGTGTCACTGGCAGCTGGAATAACAAAGCTTGCTCCAAGATCTCTCCCATCTTGGGGGATTCCTCCCATCCTCAGAAGCTGCAGAAGAGCACAAGAAGTCAAACCACAGCTTGAGCAACTTTTCTCCAGTCCCACCTGATATAGGGTGAGTTGGATCCTCCCAAGAAGAGCACAGGGCCAAGATATGGCTTATGGAAGACAGGGAAGTTCATGATATCTGCCAGATGGTGGGAAATCGCCTCCAGGTTCACCCGCCAGACGTGGCGACCCTCCACCTCCACCAGGTTGGTGAGCAGGAACTGTCTCAGCTGTGGGAGCTGCCACAGAAGGGGATCATTCAGCAACAAGTCCCCGAGATGTCCCAGCACCTTCCATCCTCCTACCCATCTCCCAGGCTGTCACATTCCCCATCACCCTGACAGCCCTGGTGAGACGTCCTCCAGCTGCCCACAACGGCAGCAAGCAAGCAAGCGAGGGTGGGAAGTGTCATGGTGCTAAAGTGCTCCGCTGCAGTCCCAGAGACAGGCTGGGAGCAGAAACCTCATCCAAGGAGTGGGATGTCCTACCTGGATCACCGGACGCAGCTGATCATCTGCCAGCTGGCGGGCAGCAGAGCGGGACAGGCCATCTGGGATCCTCACCGACTTCATGGCAGAGATGTAGGCAGAGAATTCAGAGACAGGGGCGGTTGTGACAGGACTGATGTCCACACAGATGAGCCGCTCCACCAGGTCAGGCTGGGGACACAAGCACGGCAGATAGACGCCAGCCAAGATTGCCCCAGTGGGATGGGGCACAGGGTTCCACTCCCACCTAGACTCCCAGGGGGCTCTGAGCTCCCTTCAGCCCTTCCCGTTTCCCTATGTCTTAGCATGAGGCATCTACAAGTCCTTTGTGATTGGTGCTGGAGGGACAGGGCAGAGACTTGATCTGAACTTAAAGGGACAGCACCCTAACTGCCACAGAAAAGCCACTCACTGAGGGGCAGTGGGCAAAGCTGGCACTTGTGAACAACTCCCACGGATGCCACCCCCCCTTCCTACAACCCTCCCGCCTCACTCCCCCGCCAGCCCTGGAAGCCTTGCGCCTGCCGACCCGCTGCAAGGCCAGCGTCATTGCCGTCTTGCCCCCCATGCTGTGTCCTAGGAGGATGCACTTGGTGATGCCCAGATGCGTCAGGAGGTGCTGCACATCCAGGCTCATGGCTTCGTAAGTCATCAGCGGGCTATGGGGGCTGCTGCCATGGTTCCTAGCGTCCACCGTCAGCACCTGCCTGGGCAGAGGCACAGTGTCACCGCAACTCCGGGCACTGCCCTCTGGTCGCCTCCTTCCTCCGGG
>VWZE01022112.1:132811-142868 GCA_013396675.1 Eubucco bourcierii
GGGGGGCGCAGCTCCCGATGTTCCCCTCGGCAAAGCGAGACTTTGGTCCGGGCGGGCAGGGAGTGCCGCAGCCTCAGTTCAGCACCTGCCCTGCTCCCACCCTGACCAGAACTGTCCCCGAACTGTGGAAGAGTGACCGGACCCACCCCGTCCCGTCCCGGAGCAGAGACCCTCGGTTTGGGGAAGAGACCTCCGAAGGTCTCCGATAAGACCTTCCCCATCAACAAATGCGGTGCTCCTGTCGTGGAGAGTGCGGGGTGGCCCTTTGGGGAGTACTGTACCCCTAGATCTCCGTGCCCAGGGGGACCCCTCCTCCTCCCCACCCCAATCCAAGGATACTCGTGCTACCAAAACAGGACACGTTTATTGACAAATGTAACTGGTACAGACCACGCGTAACAGGGACAGACGGCGCCCGGCCGGGGGCCATGGGGGACACACAGACACCGAGGGGGCGGCACCGTCCCCACCCCCGTGCCCCCATCCCATCCCATCCCACCGGCTCGGGCAGGGGCACGCTGGGCGCCGCTTCTCCCGCCGACCCGAAACCGCCTCGTGTTTAACCGAAACCGTCTCTATTTACACAGCCCGGCCCTGACCCCGACGCCGTCCCGACCCCTCCTTCGCGCCCCCCCCTGCCCCGCTGTTGCCATCCCCTGTCCCCGTGGGGTTGATGAGGGTGTCCCGGGGCTGCAGGGTGAAGGGCTTTGGGGTGTTGAGGTGTGCCAGGGGGGCCCGAGAGGGCTCAGACATAGTTCCTCTTGTCGTAGCTGGTAATGGCGGAGCGTGGGGCGGAGTAGGCCACCTTTCCTGTGGGGTACCTGTCGTCTTTGGGGGGGCAGGAGCAGCAGAGCAGGGCTCCCCCCATTATCAGGAGGGCAGAAGCTGCCCAGCCCACGTAGAGTGAGGTGCCCAGCTCCCGCTTCTGTGGGTCGAGGACCAGTGGGTTGTAGAAATCCCGGATGATGGTGTTGGCCGACCAGGAGACAGGGATGAGGTTCATGACGCCGGAGAGCAGGAAGATGACGCCGGCGACGATGGTGATCTTGGCTTTGGTGCTCTCATCTTCCACGCAGCGAGTGCACTGGGCACCCACGATGGCCACCATTAAACCCAGGACGGCCAAGACGATGGCCACCACCAGGAGGGCGCGGGCGGCTTGCAGGTCCTGTGGCAGGGCCAGCATGGAGTCGTAGATCTTGCACTGCATCTGCCCCGTGCTCTGCACCACGCAGTTCATCCACAGCCCTTCCCACATGATCTGGGCCGTCACGATGTTGGTGCCGATGAAGGCTGTCACCCTCCACATGGGCAAGGCGCAACAGATGATGCTGCACAACCAACCCAATACTGACAAGGCCACCCCACCGATCTCCAACCCCATCGACATGGTGGCCGCTTCGCTGCTTGCTGCTGTTGCTGCTGCTGCTGTGCTCTCGGTGATGGCGGAGAAGAACCCAGGGACTGAATGCCGTCGCCGTCACCCGTCACCGCTCACAGCCGTTGGGGGATCAGCTTACACCTGGGTGCACCTGCCTTTATAAGGGCTGGCGGGGCCAGCTCAAGCGCCCGCCCCGGGTGGGGTTTCACTGCTGGACGCTCCTCTCGGTTCCTCCGTCACCCGTCACCTGCGTCCCACACCCTCCCCTTTGTTTGCAGAGATGGCGCTGGTTACCGGAGAAGGGCTGGGAGGGGGGGAGACGCTACCTGCCGTGGCCATCCCCTCGGTTTCAGGGTGATGGATACCAGGAAGCAAGGCCGTCGTGTTCATTTGGACACACCGAATCCCTTTAGAGGCCTGGAAATGCTTCGGTTTTGCTGTTCCCCACCCCCTTGCCTCCACCTTCCCGAGGTGCTGGCAGGTCAGAGTTTGGTTTGTGTCTGGAGAGTCTTATCAGTGCTCGCTCACGTTCAACCGGGGCTCGGCAACCGCTGGGCACTTTTGCATCACCGTGCAAAGTGCAAACCCCTTCGTCGTGTTGTGATGCTCCTTGCTCCAGTGCCACCGTTCCAGGGGTTCCACGGGCAGGGTGGGAGCAGGAGGGGGGGAGGGCAAGAAGTCGCCCGACCCCCCTCCTGCTCCCACCCTGCCAGGCAGAGAGCAGCAATGGGAATTCTTTGGCTGGATAATAAATATCTGTACTCATCCTGCCTCATATATTTTGGCCTTGAAGGCAGCTGATAACGCACGTAACCACCCCGGCAGCGTCACCTCGTTAACCTGAGCAGGCAGGCAACGAAGGGAAAATAAACCTAAGCAGGCAGGTGCAGGCAGGGCTGCCAACAGACACATTTCTGACCTGGCAACCCCATGGTCAAGGGGTGCATGGGTGTCCCCCATCAACTGTCCCCACCCTAACCTCCTATGGTGGTGGTGGTGCTGCCGTTTCCAGCTGCTCTCCACCCCCTCCCAAGGAATGTGGTTGCTGGCCCTTGCTGGACACAGGCTTGCTCCTACCTGTTCCCTGCCTGCGCCAAAATCTCTCTTACAACTTATTAACTACTCAAGAGCACAGTGTGATGCTGGCAGCTGGCACCACGCAGGGTCCCCTCCCTGCTTGGGCACCTGAGGGCTGTGTGTGCCTGGCTGTACCCCAGAGCACCCCGACACCACATAGCTGGGGGCAGGGATCAGTTTTGGGTATCAAACTGCACCCCAAAACCCTGGCTCAGTCAGATTTTTGCTGCCCTGCAGCACCCTGAAACCCCATAGCCAGTGGAGTCTGCCACCTCACAGTACCCTGGCACCCCATATCTGGCTGGGTCAGATGTTGTCATCTCCTGTCGCCCTAGAACCTTGTGTCTTGTCCAGAGTGGCCTCCAGTCGCTTGCACCACCCTGTGATACCCCCTGTACCCCATATCCAGGCAGGTTAGCCTCTACCAACCCATGGCATCCCCAAAATACCCTGTGTCTGGCCATGTGGGCTTCTGTCACCCTGTGGCACTCCAATACCCCATGTACTTGGCCAGGTGGATTTCTGTCTCCCTGTGGCACCATGATAGCTCCTGTGTCTGGCCAGATGGGCTTCTATCACACCATGGTACCTCGATTTCCCCTCTGTTTGTCCAGGTGGGGTTCTGTCACCCCACTGATCACCCCCTCCAGGGGCACTCCAACCCTCCCACACCCAACCAGGTTTGGTGGCTCTGGGGCTACCCAATAGTGACCCTATACATGCTGTTGATGAGGACCCCATGAAAGCAGCACCCCAAAGACTTGTGTCTATGTCACTGGGAGGTGCTGAGGATCCCACTCCTCGGGTGCACCTTGGACTGCCTGTAGTGCCAGCGCTACTCACTGGTGGGGAGGCCTGAGACTGAGGTACTGCTGGTACTACATCACCCCCGTGCCATGCACAGCAGAGTCTGGGCTGGCCGAGGCACCCCAGGTTGTGCAGGCAGGGTGGCAGGCAGCTCACTCCATAGGCAGGGCTGAGCCAGCACCCCGGGGTGCGCGCAGGTGCCTGAACACACCTACCCAAACTCACACCCCCTCTGGCGGCAGCGACACCCGGGCACGCTGCTGCACATGCGGACAGAGACAGACACAAGGGCAGGCAGGCACACGGACAGACACGCGCACGCAGGCGGCGGTGAACGGGCAGATGACAGCAGTGCCATGCACGTAGCCGCAGATACACGGGCATGGGCACCCACGGCTGGACAGACACATGCTGCGGGGGTTGGGGGTACCCCAGAGCAGGGCTGTGGGGCAATGGGAATGCTCCATGCAGGAGCAAGAGGCAGGGAGGATACCCCAGACATAGGGGGTGGTACTCCTGGATATGGAGTTATGGTGATACCCCAGGTAGGGATGTGGGGCATAGGGCTAGGGTGATTTGGATACTGCAGGTAGGGGTGTGAGGTACAAAGGATACCTTATGCAGAGCTGTGGGGTAATGGGGATACCCCTGGGTAGAGCTCTGGGGTAATGGGGATACACTTGGGTAGGGCTGTGGGGTAATGGGGATACACCTGGGTAGGGCTGTGTGGTAATGGGGATACCCCTGGGTAGAACTCTGGGGTAATGGGGATACCCCGGGGTAGAGCTGTGGGGTAATGGGGATACACTTGGGTAGAGCTCTGGGGTAATGGGGATACACCTGGGTAGAGCTGGGAGGTAATGGGGATACCCCTGGGTAGAGCTGTGGGGTAATAAGGATACACCTGGGTAGGGCTGTGGGGTAATGGGGATACACTTGGGTAGGGCTGTGGGGTAATGGGGATACACTTGGATAGGGCTCTGGGGCAATTTGGATACCCCTGGGTAAGGCTGTGGTGCACAGAGGTTACCCCTGAGTATGGATGTGTGGCACTTATGTACCCCAGGTAGGGATATGTGGCACAGAAGACACCCCTCATGCAGGGGTGTAGAGCAATGGGGAATACCCCAGACAAGGATGTGGGGCATGGAGGATACCTCATGCAGGGGTGCAGCACAGGGGGGCACCCTAGGTAGGGCTGTGGTGTAATGGGGACACCACAGTCAGGTAGGTGTACAGGGCAGTGAGGGGTACCCCTGGGGTAGGGGCTGATGGGTCAGGGCTGAGGTGAAGCAGCAGAGCCCCTTACCCTGCAATCAGAGCCCCACGTGCAGCGTCCCTACATCATTGCCCCAAATTGGCCAAAGTACAGGCTGCAGGGTGCCATGCCGGCCCGGGGCAGCCACCACTGCCTGACTCACGGCAGAGGAAGAGGAAAATCACCAGGGTTTCGAGGTTCTGGTTTCAGGGTGATGGCCTCCACCGTGCACTTGTGATGAGCAAACCAGCAGCTTGCTGCTGTTTACCCAAACCAGCCCAGCAGGACCAGCGTCCCTAATGGGGGTCCCAGCAGCATCCTCATCCCTCCTGCTGCTGCATCTCCCACTCTGGTGGAGATTTTCTGCTCGCCTCCCCCTCCCCCCTCCCCCAGCTGCAAAGGGATGAGGAGTATCACCCGCAGCAACTCTGCTGGAATGGGGACAAAGCAGGGAGGCCTCATGGAGCCACTGATGACAGGGGGACAGGTTTGCCCTGCCACGTCATTGTGACCCCAGGAGGAGGTCAGACCCAAAGGGTCACAGAAGCACTGCTGGTTTGGTGGCCCATGGAAAGACACTTGCTCTGCTGGGGTGGGGACACCTGTTCACCTATTGCAGACATTCCCAACCTTTACCCAGCACCCTTGGGGGTGAGCGGGAGGTGACAGCAGAAACCACCCCGGGCTGTTGTGGGGCCGCGTCGGCCTCACGTGTAGTTGGCAAAGGGTTTGGGGTGTCGGCACCCCTGCGGTCGAGGTGACGGCACGTTTGCCCCCTGGGGGAGCAGGGCTGGGCGCTAAACGCTGCCTCGGCTGCTTATATTTCAGTGCAGGGCTGCTGGCTCTGCCCCGGCCAGGGCACACAGACAGCCTATTGTTGAACCCCCTTCTGCAGCGGTGCGAGCAGGTAAGGCTGCTCCCAGCATCAATGGTGGCTCTGTCTGCTGGCACACGGGGCGGGGATGGGGCTGCCGCTGCCCTGCCAGCACACGGAGAGCTGGGGGATGGTGGGGGGCACACGGTCTACCTGGACGTGGAAAAGGGCTTGGCAGCTTGCCCAGGGGATTCTGGGCCACCCAAAATCTTGGCGTGCCTGGGGCATCCCCATCCTGATGGCTTCTCCGGGGTTTCGCGGCAGGCATCCTGCTCCCTGCCAGCATTGTCCGTGGGGGCACTCCCATTGTACCACTCGTGTCCCCCACCCTGGTCTGTGGCTGTCTCCCCCATCCCTTCAACAGCCACCTCGGCACCACCTGGGTCTGTTTTCTGAGTTCGGAGCTGCTGGCTGCTCGGCAAACAGGGCAGATTGGGCAGCTTCAGGCTGGAGATCCTGTTGCTCACAGCAGCAGCAGCTGAGTCCCCCCGGGGACCCCATGGCTCCTGGCAGGCGGCTCCTGTGCTGCTGCGCAGAGCAGACTTTGCTTTCCCTGACTCTGCAGACCTGAGCAGGTCGGGGCGGGTTATGCTGGGCAAGGACTTCTCCTGGGAACATGAAGTCCCTGGGCTGCCGGTAACTAATCCCCCAGCTCTGTGCTGGTGGCCATGCCTGGCATGGATGTGAAGCTGGAGATCCTGGTGGATCAGTGTTGGCTGGCAAGTCCTGCTCACCTTTCTGTGACCTCCAGGTAGCCAGGGCAGTGAGTTTGGGAGCAAGTGCTGGGTGATGTGGGGCTCTCAGCTCAGTGGTGTGGAGCTGAGCT
This sequence comes from Eubucco bourcierii, assembly GCA_013396675.1. Taxonomy (NCBI): domain Eukaryota; kingdom Metazoa; phylum Chordata; class Aves; order Piciformes; family Ramphastidae; genus Eubucco; species Eubucco bourcierii. The sequence goes on from VWZE01022112.1 coordinate 139,035, forward strand.
GGTGCTGGATGTGTGTGAGGTGGGAATGTCACCCACGGCTTGGCTGGGGATGTCCCCAAGCCCTTTGGCAGAGGATTCATGCTCCAAGCCCTTTCCCCACAGGGTGTCCTATTCTCTGAGCAAGGTCAGGGTGATGTAGTCTCTGCTGTGTACCTGGCACTGCCCAATGTTTTGGTGGCACTGGGTTTAATGCCACCTACTTGCCCAGGGATGGGCTTACTGCCCAACCGTGGGGCTGTGGCACATCCCCAGCCCAGTGAAGTGGTCATGATCAGTCAAGGGCATTTCCCAAACCACAAAGGGCTGGTGGCTGATGTGCCAGGATTCATAGATTCATAGAGCTATAGAATGATTTGGGCTGGAAGGGACCTCAAAGCTCATCCAGTTCCAACCCCCCTGCCAATAGACAAGGGACACCTTCCACTAGCCCAGGTTGCTCAAGGCTTCATCCAACTTGACCTTGAACACCTCCAGGGAGAGGGCATCCACAACCTCTCTGGGCAACCTGTGCCAGTGTCTCCCAACCCTCACTGTAAGGAATTTAATCTTTATATTCAGTCTAAATCTGACCCTGTTAGTGTGCAATGGAACAAGGGCTGAAAGGGCTCCCCCATCCTGGAAATCCCAATGGATTCATGGCAGGGCTTCCACAGCCAACTGGGTGCTGGGGTAGGTGCTGACAGCTTGGCATAGGATGAGCACCTTGTTTTGGGGTGGAGGAACTTCCTGCTGAGCTCTGCTGTGGGCCTACCATGGCATGTCCCTGCACCATGTCCACTTGCAGATGGCGCTGGGACGAAGCTGGGGCTGTGGTGCTGTGAGATGCATCTGGGCATGGGCAGCTGGAGTGGAACTGGTGTCTGTGTGTTGATGGCCCTGAATAATCAGTGCTGAGGAACTTGGTGGTGCTATGGTCCTACCTGTGCTGTTCCAGCATCCTCTGGATCAGTGGGCTTGGTGCCAGGGTACTGCCCCAAGGGCTACCTGCTGCTTCTCTGCATTCTGCCCAGCCTGTGTCCATCTGTCCTGCTGCTGGCAGTGCTGTGGACACTGGGCTGGCTGTGCCAGTTGGATGAGTTCGTCACTGGGGGATGTGGGGAAGGGCACTGGGGCTGTTTCTGAGGGCAGCTGCCAGTTTGAATATAAGTTATGTTCTGTCTTTAATTACAACAATTGGCTGTCCAAGGGCCCTGCTGGCGCCTGCTCTGGCTCCAAGGGGGAGTCTGAGTGGCTCTGGTCTTTGATGCTCTGCAAATGAAAGAGTCCCTGGCCCCACCTTGCCATTTGTCCCTGGCCCAGAGGCAAGTCCCCACGTGTCTGTGGGGACACAGGCGTGCCCATCTGAGGTGAGCACACACCTGGGCACGTGCCTTTCTCCAACCCCAAATCCTTTGGTGGTTGCAGCAGCTGGCTGGGAGTTGAAAGCCGCAGGCAGCGTCTGGCCCTGGCAGGGAAGTTCCAGAGTCCTGCAGATTAAAGGGAGACCTTGACCACGAGCCCCTAGGGTGGGCACGCTGGTATGTGAGTAATGTGGGTGCTCCAAGAGGGCAGAGGGATGGAGAGAGCATCCCAGTACATCCGGATGCCTGGATGGCTCCTCCTGCACAGGTCGGGCAGACAGGACCCATCTCAACACCACCAGTCAGAGTGTGTAGCACGACCTAAGTCTTGGGAGTGCCAGGGCTCTGCTCTGCCTATTGCTGCCACACTGGGCACCAGCATCCCTAGCCCAGGCACTGCTGGCATCCTCATGGCACTGTGGTGCATGGACCACCTAGCTCATCCCACCACACCAGGGTCTGATGGCTGAGGGACATGGGCTGTGACAGCACTGGAGAGTGTGGTGCCAAACACTTGGCACTGGTGATGGTATCATCCCTGTCACCCACCCTGCTTGAACACCAGGATTATCTCAGCCCCTGTTATCTGAGCCCCGGGATTAAGTCGGGTTGGGGGAACAGTGCAATGTCCATCTGTCTGTCCTTGTGGTCTGTCTGGTCTCGTGCTGCACCTACGCAGGTGCTGGTGGGACTTTGGAAGGAGCAGGGAGGGGATGTGTTTGGGGAGGTTTGTGGGTGAAATGAGAACTTGGGCAGCACCCAGAGCATTGCATCAGTATTGGCATCAGCATTGGTGTCGGCATCGGCGTGGGTATCAGCACAGCCTGGCAAAGGGTTCAGATGGTTGTGTCAAAATACTGCCAGCACCACTTGGCTCTGCCAACCCTGCTGTCCTGCCTGTGCCTGGCACCCTACAGGGACACTTTGAGGCCACCTCTGCGCTAACCCTCTGAGCCAGGCAGGCAGTGCAGGCAGTGGGATGAGGGCAGGGCTGGCAGTGAGGGCTGTGGTGTGACCCTCAGCTTGGTGGTGCCACACAAGGTGGGGTGGGTTTTGGGGTCTGCCCCCTCCTTGCCCCAGGCAGCGCTGTCTTTCCTCTGTGGGGAGCCAGCAGCCGCTCCAACCGGTTTGTGGGTCTGGGCGGTGACACCTCCTGCCCGAGGCCTGAAAGAGGGCTGGGAAGAGTTGGTATGGATGCCAAGGAACAAACAAGAGCTACTTGTGTCCTGCCGGGCATGGAGCCCAGCAGCGGGGCAGGGACAGTATGTGCTGCTCCCCTGGCATGAGGCCGCAGGGGCCAGGACTGAACTGCTGCAGGAGCGGCTGCCCCACGAGCTGGGGGAGAAACCGAGGCACGAAAGCATGGAGGGACCCCGCCCAGGTGATGAAGCAGAAGGAGCTGGCAGCAATGGCAGAGACATCCCGGTGCCTGGACAATGACCATCTCTTCACCTTCAGCATCCCAGGATGTGCCCCAGCGGCTGCCCTTGGCATCTCCTGCCTGCCCACGGGCAGCGGTGGGACGCAACTCCTGCACCTGGGTGGCCCAAACCTGGTCTTCTGCATCCTCCTCCGTGGGAGCAGCTGGGATATTAAGTGTCATCCCTGCGGGGAGAAATGCAAGCGGAAGAATCCCGGGAAACTGGTTTTACCCCTCTGTCCGGTGCTGGCGGCAGGACGGCGGCAGCGGCCGCTGCTCCTCCCTCGGCAAAGGCTTATAACGCCTGCCATGGTCCCGGCAGCCGGCACTGCGCGGCGAGAGGCAGGCAGGGCTGAGGGCAGCGAGCGATGGCCTCCATGGGGCTGCAGGTGCTGGGCATCGCTCTCTCTGTCATCGGCTGGTTGGCCTCCATCCTCTGCTGTGCCTTGCCCATGTGGCGGGAGACAGCCTTCGTGGGCAACAACATCGTGGTGGCCCAGATCATCTGGGAAGGGCTGTGGATGAACTGCGTGGTGCAGAGCACGGGGCAGATGCAGTGCAAGGTCTACGACTCCCTGCTGGCCCTGCCGCAGGACCTGCAAGCCGCCCGCGCCATGGTGGTGGTGGCCATCGTCTTGGCCATCTTGGGCACCCTGCTCGCTGTCACTGGGGGCAAGTGCACCAACTGCGTGGAGGACGACACCGCCAAAGCCAAGGTCGTGATCCTTTCTGGAGTTATCTTCATCATCGCCGGCATCCTCATCCTCATCCCCATCTCCTGGTCGGCCAACACCATCATCCGGGACTTCTACAACCCACTGGTCACTGAATCCCAGAAGCGGGACCTGGGCTCATCCCTCTACGTGGGCTGGGCATCCTCTGTGCTCCTGATGCTGGGAGGGGGCATCCTCTGCTGCACCTGTCCCCCCCGGAGTGAGCAGCCCTACTCTGCCAAGTTCACAGCTGCTCGCTCTCTGCCAGCCAGCAACTACGTCTAGGAGCCGCTGAGCCTGCTTGGACAACCCCCAGCGTTACTGAGAAGCTGGAAACTCCAAGAGCAACCCCCTCCCTCCC
>VWZE01022112.1:142887-164536 GCA_013396675.1 Eubucco bourcierii
AGCAGGGGGTTGAAGCTGGTTCTTTAATCTCGGTTGAAACTGGGAACAGGGAGATCCTGTCCCGGCTGTTCCCTCCTGTGGGGGTCCTGCTCTCTCTGGAGTGCGCGACCATGGCATTTTCTCCGGAAAATCACCAGTCCCCCCTTGAGCATGTCCTGTCTCCTGGTATGGGGGTGTGTCACACAGTGACACGGCTCCCATGGGTGCCACATGGCACTTGCTGGCTATAACCTCCCAGGAGAGGTGGGCAGGTGCCTCCTGGGGTGGGCAGCGGTGCTGGTGGGGACACTAAACCTGTCCCACACAGTCATGGGGAGTGGGGTCTCTGCAGACCCCGACAGGGTCTTGAGGGTCAGTGGGGGCTCTTGCTTGCCTGTACCCTAAATTTTGATGTTGACCTACTTTTGGGGCTCGGAGCAGCTCCACCGATGTCTGATTTCTGGTAGCAGCTCCCCAGGGCGGGGGCATCATTATCCTGGGAGTGGGAAGGCAGCAGCTGGGCTGGGAGAACCGGTTGGGGAGGCAGGAATGGAGCAGGGTTGTGCACCTGCATGGAACAGGGCAACTCCCACACCCGACCCCATCCCATGGGGTGCACCCAGCCCCATGGCCCCTTTGGCATTCACTGAGTGGGCTGCCCAGGCTGGGGGCAGCAGAGGGTGGCTCATGGTGGCCCCTCAGGCTGTGCCGCCGTTCGTTCCCCCATTGCAGCCTTCCCACATTAAACAGCAGCTGCTCGGACCCTGCGTGCTGCTTTTCTTTGACCCTCCCCAACAGCTGCCTCTGTGGTGGGGCAGCCTGCTGCTCCTCTGCCATCTACCCTTGGCCTCTGCAAAATCCCCCAGATCTGCTTTCCCAACCCTCCTGCGATCCCAACTGCTGCCTGACCCCTGCTTCCTGAGCCATCCCGGGGCGGTGCGGGGGGGGGTGTCACGACAGGTGCCTTCGCGGCACAATGCCTTGGTGAGGCCGAACGGGATGTCCCACGCTTGTCTTAATGTGATCTTCCCACCCGACCAAGAAGGTGAGGGGCGCCCGGTGAGGGGCGGGTTGGGATGCGCTGGCGCCGGGGCCACCCAGCAGCCCTCCCTGGGAGCACCCTGGGGCTGGCGTGGGCCACGCCGCGTGTTTTGCCTATCGTGCTTCCGGCATGGCAGATTGTGCCAGGGTGCACCCTGCTGGCTTGGGAACATCCTTCTCTGCCGCCTCGAGGTGTGCGATGGGTGATGCTGGCTCTGCGTGTTCCCTCTGGGTCTGGGGGCTTGAGGTGGAAAATGCACCTGTGGCCCTGTGGTGTTAGTGTCCAGGTGGAAGTGTGTCGCTCTGATGAATATCCCTGCTGGGATCCTGACCTGTCTGCCTCTGCTGCAGGGGGTTCATGTGCCCCATTTTGTGGGTCCCTCGTGGTCCTGCTGGCTGGGGGAAGGTGACTGGGGTGGCTTCCCATTATCCTGACCTCCCAGGAGGCTGATCTCCCTTTCCTGAGGAGAAGGACTTTATTTGTGGCCCAAAGGGGCTTTCATGAACCAGGGGAGGCAAAGCCTCAGTGCTGGGTATCCATCAAGGTCCCAGGGGATGAAAGGTCCTGGGGAGTGACTTGGGACACAGTGGAGGAGGAGAGGCTGAAGAAACTGAAACAGACTGGAGGAACTGCAGTGAAACCTCCAACAAGTGCCACAGGGTGTGCCAGGCACAGCCAGTACTGTGCTGGCACATAGGGCTCATAAAAACTCATCTAGTCTCGGTTACACAGCATGGGTGCCAGCACCCATGGGTGCGCTCTGCCCCTTGGCAGGATGGGGGCTCTGCCCTCTGTGGGGCTGAGCAGTTATTTGGGCTGAGCCAGGAGTTACAGTGGCCATGTGTGACTGTAGTGGGGCCACGTGTCTGGTGTGTCTCCCTGTATTGGATACCTCTCTTATCTGAGGGTCAAAGGGGTAATGCCTGCCATGACCCTGGGCTCCATAGTCCCTCACCAGGGGGTTGCCCTCTTGGTGCTGCTCCTGGTCTGAGGGAAGAGCAGGTATCCCTGCAAGTGCTGAGCGCCACAGCCACGGTTGGAGGCAGACCTGAGCTCTGACCCATTTCTAGCGTCCCAGAGAGGAAATCCTGGGTCCAAAGGGCACTGCAGTGCAGCACCCAGGGCCAAGCAAAATGTGCCCTTGAACAGGAGACAGCTTGTTCTGTGGTGAGGGCAGAGGTCTCTGGAACCATGCAGCTGCCCTCTGGCACCATACAGGTGGCCAAGGAGGGTGAAGCTCTAACAGTGGAGCAGGGTGAGAAGGTGGTGAAATGTCTGTGCTTTGGAGCATGCTGGGGTGGGCACAGAGGGCACTCATCCTGCTCACTGAAAACTGTCCCCTCCCTAACTCTTGTCATCTGCTGAGGCAAGCTGGGATGGGACAGTGGCAGGGGACTGCCCCATGCTGCCCGGACATGGTAGAGTGAAACAGGACACAGGGGTGGCCCTGCACCTCGGCCTCCATGGGACCTGGGTGTTCAGTGCCACACATGTCCCCATACTGACCTGCAGTAGTGTCCTGTGTCATGTGTCCCCATGCCACCGTGCATCAACACCCTGAGCCACATAGTGTCCCTGTGCTGGTCTGCAGCGTTCCCACCCCGACGGGGAGCAGAACCCATCAGCACGGAAGCCATGCTCTGTGGAAGGTCCTGCCTGGCTCCGTGGGTGTGGCTATGACAGTTGTGCCCTGTCCCCGCAGGTGCTGAAAATGACAAACCCAACGCAACAGTTGTCTGGGCTGCTGCTGTCCGTGCTGGGCTGGGTCGGCAGCGTCGTCACCTGCGCGCTGCCCTCCTGGAGGCTGTCAGTCTTCGTCGGCGCCAACATGATGGCATCCCAGGCCTTCTCGGAAGGGCTGTTCCAGATCTGTACGAGTGACGACGCAGGGAGGTCACAGTGCAAGCCCTACGACTCCCTGTTGGAGATCAGCCCCGCGCTGCAAGCAGGTCGTGGCTTGGTCATCACCTCCATCTTCACAGGCCTCTTTGCCCTCTTCGCCGCCCTCACAGCCTTCAGATCCAGCCGCTTCGCGGAGGACGAGATCATCAAGAACAGGAACACAGTCATTGCAGGGGTCACCTTCGTCATGGCCAGCACCATGCTGCTCATCCCTGTGGCCTCAAGCGCTAACAGCACCGTCTGCAACTTCTACAACCCCATGGTGCCCGACTACCTCAAGAGAGAGGTGGGACCTGCCATCTACGTCGGCCTCTTCTCCTTCGCCTTTGAGATCATCGGTGGGTCTGTCCTGTGCTCCGCAGGCTTCCCGAGGCGCCGGGACGGTGACAGAGAGAGGAAAGGCTGCAGCTACCCCATGAAAGACTACGTGTGAGCCGCCGTGCCTGGATGCCAGCCCGAGGGCTCTCCACCATCCAAGGCTTCGCTACCATCCCTATACAGCCTCCACATGCCACCCTCCCTCCCCACACGCTACCTCCTCTTCCCCATCCCTACACTGGCTGTATCCTGGCATGGTCCCCTACTGTGTCATCTGGCATGCAGGGGCTGTGCTCATGGTGGGCTATAAACATCTTGGTTCCACCAAAGCTGCCTGAGCTCATTTCTAAGCGTCATGGTGGGGGGAAGGACGGTGACATGTCCTATGGGTGTTGCATCCTGCCAGCCTGCTGCCAGCTGGGGAGTGCTGCCCCAGTGCCTGGCATGTCCTCATGTCCCCATGAGGATGTGGCAGCAGTTCCCAGGGTGATCCCTGTGTAACCCCCCGTAGGGAAACTAAGGCAGGGAGAAGGTGCTGAGACCCAAGAGAGGCACAGGGGGGACACCAGGCTCACAGAGCTTGGTCCTTTGAGTCCTCAGGGACCAGAAAAAAGCCAAATGCCCCCACCCTCCTTTGTCCACCCCAGAGGGTCCACAGTCCTTCTGCTCCAGGGACCACACACAGCAGGCAGGCAGCAGTAGCAGGGCCTTTATTAAAGAGCCAAGTGCAGGGATGAGGACAGCCATGACCCCAGTTACTCAGAGAACAGTGCTGGGGACAGAGAGAGGAAGAGGGGAGCAGGGCAGCTACCCAAGATGGGCACTGGGACCCCAATATCTAGAGGAGGGCAATGTGCAGGGGTGACAAGATGCACAGGGAGGGTGAGTGTGGGAGATAGGAGATGTCCCTGGTGGCCATGGGGACAATCGTGGGCATGTTGTCCTGCCAGGGAAGAGCTCCAGAGGGGGAGGAAGTAATCTGACTCGTGGGAATGGGAGAGGCAGGAACAGGTCTGAGGGAAGAGAAAAGGGAAAAAGGAAACATCCCAGCAAGAGATTTGGGTAAAAAACTTCCCAGGGGAGCAGTGGAGGAGGAGAGGTGGAGGCAGCATGGTAAGGGGCTTGGGGAACAGGCTGGGCAGGTGCTGCAGGGTGGTTCCTGGGTGGGGAGCAGCCACCAGCTCCTCAAGTCCTTTCCAGCCTTACTTCCCACCCAGACCATTAAGTACAAAGCTGTAGGAAAACGAGAGACTTAAGCAGATGTTGTGGGATGAAAGGCTTGATGTGGTGCTTGGAAAAGCAGCTGGGTGCCACTTTGGCACAGCTGCTTCTGGTTTGGATGTGGAGGTGTCCTGCACCTCAGGGTGTCCTGGGGAGAATGAGGATGGAGGACCACAGGACATGGTGATGGGAGGACCCACCTCCAACAATCCTCTGAGAAAGACCACAAGGGCCTGGGGCAGGGAAGATGAAGAAGGATCGGGATTTTGATGAAGACTAAGAAGCTGGCATGGTGGGGAGAAGATATCCCAGATATGAGGTGGCTCTGAACAGCCAGGTGAGTCTGAAGATATCACAAGGAGGGCTGAGGCGTTGGGGAACAGCACCTCAATGTCAGAGCTAATGGTGGTGTCCAGGAGACCCCAGTGAAATCAGGAGACCCTTCCTAAGTTAATAAACAGGCTGGGTACCCAGGGCCCCACACCTTGGTGGGAAGGAGCCAGAGAGGGAATGGGGATGCTCCTCAAAAAACACTGTCACCTCCTAGTAACTGTCCTGCTCCCGCAGAGGGTCACGGGGATGGGTTTTGCAAGCAGCCAAGTGCTCCTGCCCCCTCCCTCCAGGGCTGCTTTGGCTGTCAGTCCTCCTTGAGTTGGGGGACAGGACATTTCTGATAGATGTAGATGACCCCGGAGATGTAGCCGGTGCCCTGGGTGCTCTCCTTATCAGAGGTGGCCCTCTCCCAGTTTCCCACCTCCTGGGCCAGGACCTTTTGCCAGGCTCCCTGCTTCTCCAGCCTCTCCAGTGCTGCCTCCAGCTCCGCCTTGTACCGCAGGTTCGAGGGGTTGCTCCTCGTCGTCAGGCAGAGGAACCCTCCTGCCAGGAGAGGGGAAAGATGACATGGATGTCAGGTGCCTCTGCTGGGGATAGCAGAGAGGGGAGGGGAGGCAGCAAGACACTGCCATGAGTCAGGTGGCAGCCAGCAGGCAAAGGACAGACAGACTAGTGGGCAAGGGACAGGCAGGCCAACCGACAAGGATGACAAGGGACAGGCAGGCCAGGAGGCAAGAGGGCAGGGTACAGGCAGGACATCATGCCTGAGCACAGACTGTCACACATCAGGAGTGTCACTGCCACATCCCCTTGCCTGAATCCTGACAGAAGACACGGCCAGGGACCGAGCTGCCACCACCTGGCAGAGGGACCAAGGCTTGGTTGACCCACATTCACTTTCACTCCCAGTTCTCGTCCAGGGGGAACATTCCTAACCCACCACAGGTTACCCCGGGGGTCCGGCAGGGAGGGGAGAGCAGGGAACAACCCCTTACCTGGCTTGGTGACACGCAGCAGCTCCGGCACCGCCGTGCTCGGCACCTGCCCCTCGCCCAGGGCTCCCACCAGCGTTACGGCGTCATAGTGCTCTGCGGGAACACACGGGGCATCACTTGGGGGTTGCCCTCCAGGGCACTCCAGCCCACACGTAACACAACCGGTGCTAGCCCGTTACCTGCGGGTACGGGCAGGGCCTCCTGGCCCAGGACACACTGCCACAGCTGCCGGTACAGCCCGGTTCTCTGCGCCAGCTCCAGCATCCCCGCGCTGCCATCTACGCCGTGCAGGCAGCGGAAGCCACGCCGGTGGAGCTGAGGGGACAGAGAGGGCAGACGGACAGACGGCACACTTAGCTGCTGTCCCATCCCATCCCATCCTATCCCATCCCATCCCGTCCCGTCCCGTCCCGTCCCGTCCCATCCGGTACCTCCCGCGCTACAAGACCGGTGCCACAAGCCACGTCGAGCACCCGAGCCTCGGCGGGCGGCGTGGGGAAGGCGAAGGCGAGCGAAGCGGCGGCCAGGTGCGGTGCTCGGTACTCCAACGCTGCTACATTCTGCAGGGACACGGTGGTCAGAGGAGACGGGAAGCTGAGCTCAACGGTCCCGGCCCCCGCCCCGGTTCTCCCCGGTACCTGTTCGTAGCTGTCAGCCCAGTCATCGTACAGCCGCAGGCGCTCGGGCAGCGCCGAGCTGCTGTGCACCGCCTCCACCCGCTCACGAACCTCCACCGGCAGCCACATCGCCCCCGCCGGCTCCGTGCCCCGAACCCCGGGCAAGCCACACGCTGCGCTCCATTGGCTTCGTGCACCTGCCACGGCCCGGCCCCCCCGCTCCCTATTGGCTCCGTGAAGGTCCCACGGTCACGGCTCCAGCAGCCCATTGGCTCTACCGATATCCCGCTGGCTCTCTATTGGTCCGCTTACCACCTCTGGATACGCCCCCAGCACCCCATTGGCCTTCCCGCCGCGCTCCGTTAGGGCGAACTGTGTCCCGGGGCAGAGTGCGGGGGTGACCGAGTGCTTCGAGGAGGCACACAGTGACCCGGGGGTCACTCCTGTCCCCGGCAGCGTGATCCAGCGTCCTGGAGGGTGGCATCAAGTGCCCTGGGAGAGGTCAGCACCAACTGCCCCGAGGAGGACCGAGCGACCAGGGTGAGCAGGTGTCCTGGGGTGTGAAACCAAGTGCCAGGGAGAGTGACATCAAGTGCTTACAGGGGGTGACACCAAGTGTCCTGGAAGAGCTGGCACCAAGTGTCACAAAGCCACCACTCTTCTTCTGCAGTGTCCCCCAGCCCTATCCCACCCAACTGCTGCTGAAGATCTCCTGCTCTGTCACTCGCTATGGGTCAGTATACTGCATAGTGATGTCCCAGGCATCACGACTGCTTCTTAGACAGGTCACCTCCTGCCCAGCCCCATGTCCCAGCCCCACAGGGCCCTGATGCTATGCTGTCACCTCCATACCTGCATCCGTGTATTCTGCTACCACCCAGACCCAACACCTGCTGGCCAAATGGCCACCTCTGCCACCACCTGAACCCATCTTGCCCCACCACCTTTGAAGGCAACAGCCTAAATCTGAGTAGCTCTCCCAGCCCTGGGGAAAAGGACATCCACCACTGGGGCAGATCCTTCCTATCCTGATGTACCTGCTCATCTCCAGCTGCCCAACCACCACACGGTGGTCATTCTGTGCTGCCCCTTGCCCACAGACAAGGTGTGGAGCAGCAGGCAGAGATTGGGGGCAGGGGACAGGAGGCTTGCTGGGACAGAGGAGAAACATCTTGACTGCATCAAGATTGGGTTTTGCTCACAAGAAACACCGCTGAGTGCCAACACAACGCACGTGGGGGTGATCAGAAGTCTTCTCCACAGCTCCAGGTAGCCAACACGAGTACTGCACCACATCTAGCTGATGAACGAGGCACTTCTGTTAGCTCGTTGGTAGGTAGGACCCAAACTAGAGCTGCTCTCCAGATCCAGGAGCGCCGTGGGCACCTGCCCATGATCCACGTGGGGTGGAATTCTCATGGTCCATGTGAGGTGACCCTGCCCATGGTCCATTAGCAGTGGCCCTGGCCCCGGCCCGGGCAGTGCTGGCCGGGGGCCTCGAGAGGGAGCCCTCCGCCCGCTCTCGGACACCGCCGGCCGCTGCCAGCGCCCCCGCGCCCCCGGCAGTTCCGTGTCGCTCCCGGTGACACCCTCGCGGCACCCCCGGGGGATGGCGGAGCAGGCTCATGGGGCTGGAGTCGGACACAGGAGTGCAGGGGTCATCTCCACCTGCGGGCAAGGACACGGATGGCTCCTGGACGGGGTCTGTTGGAGATGACAACTCCTGTCACCGCGCACGGTCACTTTGTCTCCTCTGCGGGTCCAGTCCTGCCTCCTCAGCTCTGCACCTCCAACTGCACGGTGGTGACCTCCAGACGGCTTCCTGACCAGGAACGTTCTTCCCATAACGTGTCTCACACTTCCATTGTAGTTTCCACCACACATTGAAGCCTGACTTTCACTGGCAAGTTGCCACCAGTGTCCCCCCACCCCAGCTCCAGTAACCCTCCGGGCTGCACAGTATCACAGTGTCACCAAGGTTGGAAGGGACCTCAAAGATCATCAAGTCCAACCCATTACGACAGACCTCAAGACTAGAAGCAGCTGTGTCACCCCTACCCTGAGTCTCGACCTGCACAGATCCAGACTCAAATTAGAGAACCCCAGAATCCTGTCATGGTGTGGACTGGAAGGGACACATGGAAATCATCCAGTCCAACCCAGTAGGGTGCCCAGGATCACAATGTCCAGGTGGGTTTGGAATCTCTCCAGAGAAGGAGACTCCACAACCTTCCTGGACTGCATGCTCCAGGGCTCTGACACAATCACAGTAAAGAAGTTTATCCTCATCTTCAGACAGAACCTCCTGGGTTCCATTATGTGCTGGTTGTCCCTTGTCCTGTCACTGGGCACCATTGAAAAGGGCTCACCTCCACCTTCTTTCTGTTCAGCCTTCAGCTCTTGCTGAGCATCAGGCAGATTCCCCTCCCAGGCTGTTCTTCTCCAGGCTCAACAGTCCCAGGGCTCTCAGCATTTCCTCCTTGCACAGATACTCGAGGCCCCTCAGCATCTCCATAGCCTCCACTGGACTCTCTCCCTGTCCCTCTTGAACTGGTGAGCCCAGAACTGGACCTGGGACTCCAGCTGCTGCCTCACTGGGGCAGAATAGAGGGGAAGGAGAACCTTCCTTGACCTGCCAGCCACACTGTTCTTAATGCACTCCAGGAGGCCATTGCCCTTCTTGGCCACGACAGCACATTGCTGGCTCACGGTGAACTTGTCCATGAGCACTCCAGATCCTACTCTGCAGAGTTGCTGGTGCTTTTTCCTCACCTTCCTGGAGCTGGCTGCTTCTGCTGCACTGCTCACAGCTGTGCAAACAGCTTTGCCCCATGTCACAGCAGCTTTGGGCTGGCTTGGACCCAGCACTGGCCAGCTGTGGTTTGGACAGTTCCTGGTACCAACACCACAACCCAGGCTGTTCCCTGAGAGAGGGGTGGTGGGACAGTGAAGACCTCCATGAGGAGCGGCAGCAGGTTGTGGCAGGTTCCCTGTGGCAGGTTCCCTGTGGCAGGCATTGGAGCTGAGGCTGAACTTTGCCCTGGCACGTGGCACACAGTTGAAGGGCTCCCACATGGGCATGTGGCCTCCTGCTGCTGTGGTGCAGTTCCCTGCCTGGGGACAGGGGGGTCTGGCTGTGTCCTGGTTGGGCTGGCTGCATGAGGTGCATCCTGCTGGGACCCTGGAGCTGGGATTGGGCCAACTCCATGCACCTGCTGAGGTTGGGTGTCCTCATTACCCCTCAGTGTGGAGGCTGGAGGGATGCATGTCCCCAAGGCAGGGGCTTGAGTGGCCACCAAAGCAGATAGACCTTTGGTATGACCTCACCTGCGCGCCCCCCCCCGCCCCCTACCAGGGAGGTGGTGCAGGGGTGGAAGGACGGCTTAGGTGGGTCCTTCACTCTCCAACTTGCCAGTGAGGGGAAAGACAAAGTCTGAGGTGGGTTTGGATCCTCTGAATCACCAGGGATCTTCAGGCTGGGCTCTGACAGCTCTAGCAGTGTCATCTGCTCCTAACCTGCCCTCAGGTCTCACATCCAAGCCAGATGCCTGGGCAAGGTGTGTGGTGGCAGCCAGTGTACCAGGCAGGTGGGCTTGTACAGCATGTCCCTGGCATGGCTTTAGAGGACTAACTCTGTCTTCTGGACAAACCTAAGCCTCTTCCTCATGGTGGAGCTGCAGGATGCCAGGTCCCACAGCCTTGCATGCCCCAGAGACTTGCTGAGTTGTCCATGCAGCTGTGGAGGAGCCCAGTGACATCAGTGAGTGATGGACCATCCACCAGCTAGTTCCTAGCAAGAGTGCAGAGGGAAGCACGTGCAGGAGGCTTGTGCTTTTGTGGGCACTCTGGCAAGTCCAGCTGGTCTGAGATGAGATCCACCACACAAGTGTCCCTGGGTCCTGGGCCATCAGCATCCATGACAGCTGTGCCTGTGATGTTTGGGATGGAATGTGGGTTCAGGCTGCAGTGAGCATCCTTTTGGTGGCCATGTCCAGCTCCTGCTGGCATCAACTGCTGAGAGCTCACAGGCACACAGCAGCATGAGCCCAGCCTCTCCCATACCCTATCTGCCCTGGCACCTACCTCCATCTCCAGCTTATGGAGCAGACAAACCCCTTCAGGTCACCCTTTGCTAGCCCTCCCAATTACCTCCCCTGTGCTACCCCCACACCAGCCTCACAGCCTGGTGCATCACCTGTCCTGGAGGTGCTTTGCTGCACACAGCCCCACGGGACAAAGGCCCTGCAGGTTCTGGGTGCCATGGTGGCCAAAAGACATCCCTTGAGCAGCATAAAGCTGCCTCTATCAGCAGCTGAGAGTCCAACTGGTCTACAAGGCCCTCAGCCATAGTGACTGGGCAGGAGCAATGTGCTGCAGGGGCTGGCTGGCTGGCTCTGTGCTCCCTGGGAGTTTGCCCCTGCTTCCCTGGTCCCAAGGATTTGCCCTCATGGGTGGTCAGGGGCTGGCACTTGGCTGTTTTCCAGTCCCTTGGTCTAGCCATGGGGTAGATCTGTTCCCTGGGGTCAGGCAGGGACGTGTTCCCTGGGGTCAGGTTGGTGAGTCCAGCTGGGGACACAGCAGCTTCTGGATCAGGAGACTTTGGTGACAGACCTTGTGGCTGTCTCTTAAAGCTGTCAGGGTAATGAACTGCACCTCTATACCCCTCTCCCTACTCCAGGTCCTCCTTGGGGTGAGGGGAGGATGGCAGTGACAGGGAATGTCCTCGAGGTACCCCAAAGTATGCACAGCTTTGGGAAAGGACCTCTCATGGTCCTCTGAGCTCTCTGCTGCACACCTCAAGCCTGGGGAAGCAAAGGCAGCCAGCCCTTGGGGCACTGAGCCCTGCTGGAGTGGGATGCTCTGCAGGGTGCAGAGCTGGGCTGTGAACAGAGCAGGGCAGGAAAACCCTGTGGGGTACCAGGCAGGTAGGACCCAGAGAGCTCCTTGGAGAAGCAGAGGCAGGAGGGTCCATCTGCCCGCGACCAAGGAGGTGGCAGAGAGCAGGGTGGATGGGGTGCCTGGTGGGGTTTGGCACATCGCCGCTGCCGAGGGCTGGGACAGCTCCACTCGGGTATGCTTAGAGGGCACAGCAGTTTTCCTCTTCACCATCCAGCCGTGCCTGCAGTCTATCAGTCCTCCCCAAAAGCCCAGCCATGTGGTGCCCAGGGACAGGCAGATTTTGCCCCCTAACACACACCACTCAGCACCACCAACTCCCCGCTGGATCTCTGGGCTCTTGCCCGACTTCTCAGCTCATAAACGCAGGCGTTGCTGCGTGGTGGATGCTGACTGCTGTCACCCAGCCCTCCAGTGCTGGCCCCTGACACCCAGGTGGCTCAGCACCAGGTAGCAAGGAGAGGCTGAGGTGTGAATGAGAGCGGCAGGGCTCAGAGCTGGCCACAGATCAGAGCAGAGGGGCAGGCAGGCTGGGGAGCAGCCTCTGGAGCTGATTCATGGCTGGGAAGGGTTTGTGCTCCTGCCAGCCAGCTGTGCTGCCCTGGGGACCTGACATGTGTCCTGGCTGTGACCTGCCACCCTGCAAGGCTCTAACCAGGGCTGGGTGGCAGCAAATTGTCACATTGTTTTGGTTGGAAAAGCTCTCTGAGGTCAACCAGTCCAACTATCACCACTATGGCCACTAAACCATGTCCCCAAGTGCCATGGCCACACCTTTCTTGAGCATTTCCAGGGATGGGGACTCCACCACCTCCTCTGGGCAGCCCATTCCAATGCCTGATGATTTTTCCTAATCTCCAGCCTAAATCTCCTCTGGCACAATTTCAGGCCATTTCCTCTCATTCCATCACCTGATACTAGGGAGAAGAGACCAACACCCACCTCACTCAACTGCTCACCATGCCAAGAACTGTTGGCTGTGGTACTTCCACATCAACCTGAGCACCTGTACATGTTTCACCTGCATTCCATCCTGCCTCCAGGTAGCTGGTGTTCCCAGCCTTCCTGCACTCCCAGTGCATGGTGTGCCCACTTCTTCTGTACCCCAAATACATGTTGCTACCACCCATCCTGCACCCTCAAGGCACAGCAATCCATTGTGTGGACACGGTTCTGCCACACCAGTGACATTCCCATTTCTCACTGCTCCTGTCTCAAATGCCACCACCCCCACAGCGTGGGGCTTGGTCTCTTCTCCCATGTAACAAGTGATAGGACAAGAGTTGTACCTTAAGTTGTGCCAGGGGAGGATTAGGCTGGACATGAGGAACAACTTTTCCCCTAAAAGGGTTGTCAAGACCTGTCCCAGGCTACTCAGGGCAGCGGTGGATTCCCCATCCCCTGGAGGTTTTTCAAAGCCATGCAGATGTAGTGCTGAGGGACATGGTTTAGTGGTGACCTGGCAGTGCTGGATCGGTGCTTGGACTCAATGATCTTAAAAGTCTCTTCCAACCAAAACAACTCTGTTTCCATGATGTCACTTGCACCTCCTGCTCTGATCACACACTGACACAGCGCAGAGTGAAAATGACTCCTGATAGCAAACAGCTTCCTGCTGCTCCAGCTGCCCTCTTCAGCTCCCATTTTCAGCGTCATTAAGGTACTCAGAGTGCCTTAGAACAGTGTCTGTGGTTCCTCAGAGGGCTGTGTCTGTGATTCATGCCCTGTACTCATTTCCCCTCCCTCACAGCCCTTCCCACAGCCGGGCACCCCACGCCGCCAGCTCCCCACTCCCACACCCACAGACAGAACTGTCACATGGTGAGCACCTGAGCAGAGCTCAGCCCTGTGACTCAGTGTCCCTCATGGGACAGCACCCTTGTGACTTGCTGTCCCTCCCCACATGCACCCCAGGAGCTCCATGTCCCTGCCCTCAGACTCACTGGGACTTTCTCACCACATCTCTGTCACTCTGTGTAAACCCCGAAGCATGCCCAGGACTCCAGGCAGGGCTGCAGACCATGACCCCATGGTTGGGTCCAAATGTTCCCCACCACCTCCCCTGCCATCAGCTGGGCTGCCCAGATTGCACCCACCAGACTCAGCCCAGCTCCAGAAATTCACAGAATGGTTTGGATTGGAGGGGACCTTTCAGTGACATCCTCAAGGAAGAGGTGGACTCATTGCTGTTGCAAGAGGCTTTCCAAACCAGTCTGGGCAGCAAAGAAGACAGCAAGAACTCACCCTTAGAAGCTGCAGTTGAAGTTGAGACAGTGTGTAAGGAGAGCTCTGTTCCAAATGCAATCCCATGACATCACCAAGGCTCAACAATTAACATCAGCTGCTTCCCAAGTAGTGAGGATAAATGGAGATAAAGCCACAACTCATCAGCTAAAGTCATCCCATAAGGAAAATCAGTGGTATCCTGGAAAAAAAAACCAAGTGGGGCTGGAGGGCTTGACCTAAATCCATTTGCAAAGGGCCTGACAGTGAAAAGAGCAGGAAACAAGAAGCAGGTGAAAGTCCTGCAGCTTGAAGTGTTCACAGCAGAGCTCAAATGACAAAAGGATAAAACTCTTGCAGCAGAACCAAACCCTGTGGCTAAAACCTCCAACAACCAAAGGAAAGCTGTCATAGGATCACAGAATGGGTTGGGTTGGAAGGGGCCTTAAAGCTCATCCAGTCCCAACCCCCCTGCCATGGGCAGGGACACCTCCCACCAGCCCAGGGTGCTGAAGGCTTCATCCAGCCTGGCCTTGAACACCTCCAGGGAGGGAGCAGCCACAACCTCCCTGGGCAACCTGTGCCAGTGTCTCACCACCCTCACTGCAAACAACTTCCTCCTAACATCCAATCTCATCTTGAGGGTCAGCAGGAATAGATCCTAACTGTCCAGGTCTGGAAGAGAATAGAGTCCTAGAGCATAATGTGGCCATGGCAGTGCTGTCCACATGAAAAGAAGACAACCAAAAAATTAAAACCTAAAGGTTGTGACAGATATGGTTGAGAGACTTCTCTGTCCCAGTGAGGCCACGTCTGGAGTCTTAAGGCCAGTTCTGGGCTCCCCAGTTCAAGGGCAAAAGGGAACGACCAGAGAGAGTCCAGGGGAGGCTGCAGAGCTGCTGAGGGGCCTGGAGCAGCTCTGTGAGGAGCAAAGGCTGAGAGCCCTGGGGCTGAGAGCCTGCAGAAGAGCAGCCCCAGAGGGCATCTGAGCAATGCTCAGCAGGTGCTAAAGGATCTGTGGGGGGCAAGAGACTGGGGCCAGACTCTTGTCAGTGATGCCCAGGGACAGGACAAGGGGCAACAACGGGCACAAAGTGGAACCTAGAAAATGCCACCTGAACAGGAGGAGAAACTTTTTGGCTCTAAGGGTACTGGATCCTGGAGCAGGCTGCTCAGAGCTTCTCCACCCTCCCCAGGAAGACCTCACCCCCGAGGCTCTCCCCGCAGGTCGGGAAGCGCCTGCCACCTCCTGGGAAACATCGGGAACAGATTGGATGAGGTCCAGGAGGTGGAAGCTGGAGTCAATAAAGTTCAGCCCCGTTAATAAGGTGCAAACTTTCACTAGAGCAGGAATTAATGAGCGGATTAGTGGCCATAAATAAACAAAGGATTTCTTGTGACTGGCTGCGAGGTGACTCAGAGCTGCGGGCGAGCTTGGGTGCAGCTGGAGCGGACAGCGTGGCGAGCAGCGTGGCAGTCTGCCCCTTATCTCCCCAGCTCCTGAAGCCACCCTGGGCTTCTAGGGAGCTCAAACGATTTTGCTTCTATCTACACCAGGTGGTGTTTGGGTGTCTGAGTCTTAGAAAGCGATTTGGAATTCCCTCCACAGCACCCAAGTCTACAGATACTCAGGGAAGGAAGATGAGCTGCGGCACCCTGCTGCCCCTCTTGATTTGTCCTCAGGCTCTTGGGTTATCTGCTGGAGCCTGGGGGGATTCCTGTCATGGGGAGAGCTGTGAACTCCAGCTCTTGCTTGGTAGGAGGGATGGAGGGTCCCTTGGTTGCTTTGGCCTCTGCCCATCCTGCCCTCTCCCAAGGTTCCCTTGGGAAATGAAGCCAAATAGTTCAAACCATTGCCTTGCCGTTGCACTGAGGTGAACTTTGCCTGTTCCAGCTGGAACCAAACCACCAGACATGGACTGTGTAACACATCCAGGAGAAGCATGTACAGAAAACAGAGAAAAAAGCAGCTCTCAGTCAGGGTTGACCAGCAGGGAGGGTCAGTGGGCCAGGAAGGTGACAATGGTTTGGGTGGTGGTGACCATGGGCTGAGTTTTTATCTGTCCTAGATTGATGACATAGATTTATAGAATGGTTTGGGTTGGAAGGGACCTTAAAGATCATCCAGCTCCAACTCCCCCCTGCCCATGGACAAGGACATCTTCCACTAGCCCATGTTGCTCTCAAGGCCTTCTGCAACCTGGGAGGGGACATCCACAACCTCCCTGGGCAACGTGCTCCACATGTTTTCTTGTGGTTGAAACAACATCAATCAAGCATCTCTGGCTGTTGAGTTTTGTCCTCCCTTTGCTGGAGGATTTCAGCTTTGGAGGATGTAGCTGAAGGCTTGGAGGATGTAGCTGAAGGCTTCTGCAACCTGGCCTTGAGCAATTCCAGGGAGGGGACATCCACAACCTCCCTGGGCAACGTGCTCCACACAGTTTCTTGTGGTTGAAACAACATCAACCAAGCATCTCTGGCTGTTGAGCCTTGTCCTCCCTTTGCTGGAGGATTTCAGCTTTGGAGGATGTAGCTGAAGGCTTTCAGCTTTGGATTTCCTGGCTTGAGCTGCTTGTTTGAAAGCTCTCCAGCCTGCATTGATCCAAATGACCTGGTTAGGCAGTCTAGTGGTGGGTCTATCCTAACTCACAGTTGCAGCTGGAAGAGGATGTGCAATTAATGTCTTGGAAAAGGAAGGAGGGAGGGCAGCAGCAGGAAGGCTGTGGGCTGAGAGCTGCTACGTAATGACTCCAGGCAAGCGCCTGCGAGGGAGAATTCCACAGGGCAGCTGCCTGGACCTTCAGAAAGAGTTTGAAGGGAGTAAGTTCAGGGAAAGGCTAGGAATCTGCAAAATGGGATCTCTCCAATCATCTCAGGAGCAAGGAGGAGGAGCCCAGGCAGCGGAAACAGCATTGGATCATTGGAGACAGGGTCACAGCAGTGCACGGGTAGATGCAGCACAGCCTGCTGGAGATGGTTCCTGTGCTTCTGAGGGGCTACAGGGAAGGAGAAGGTGGTCCTTGGTCATCCCAGTGGCTCTGGGCAGGTGTGAGTACAGCTGGCTCCGGGCTGGAGCAGCTGATGCCCTCCTAGGGTGGGCTGGAGGTGTGGGGAAAGGGGGTCTGGGTGAAGCCTGTGCTTGCAAAAGCCTGGTGATGGGCTCGTGTGCTGTGGCACTTGGAGCACAGGCTGAAGAAACCTCATCTGGGCATTGTCTTGGAGAACAAATGGCCTGGGAGCTCACGTGTGTGCAGAGGGGGAGTTCAGCTCAAGTTCACAGAAGGAAAATCCCCCAGGGATTATCACATAGAAAGGCTCAGCTCTGGCTCAGGAGGTCCAGGAACTGCGAACCGCTGTAAGCTGGGAAAGTATTTGAGGATGTGTCACCCCGTGTGGGTCCTGTGCTCCTGCTGTTCCCTTCTGCTGGTGGCATACACGAAGCTTGGGGGCACAGCAAGTGAAAGGGCAGGGGGAAAAGGCCCACATCCGACTCCTGACTGCAGGAAGGTGCTGGGTGCTGCTTCACACTGGTCAGAAGGGAGCATGAGTCACATGGGACCATCACTGTGAACTTCTCTGTGACAGTGTCCTGGCTCCTGCCTGGGACAGGAGCAAGCACCAAAGTTTAGCAGCTTGTGCTTTGGACCTCCCTCCTACTGTCTTTGTGGGTCCTGGAGCAGCCTGGTCCCACCCTGGGCTGTGGCTCATCAGGTAAACCATGTGCTGGGGATGTGAGGAGGTGTCTGAACTTCATCCCAGTGTGGTGGGACTATGAGGATGGTGGCCCACAAGAACAGGTGCCCCAGGAGGTGGTGGAGGCCTGATCCCCAATGACAATCAATGTCAGGCTTAATACAGCTCTTAATAGAGGTCCAACCTGCTGGAGTTGGGGATGTCCCTGCTTACTGCAGGGGGGTTGGACGAGGTGACCTCTAGAGGTCCCTTCTGTCCCAGTGCATCCCACGATACTGTGGTTCTGAAGTGGCTGGAGAGCCTCACTGCTGCCTGCATGGAATTTCACCTCAAGCCACCCAGTGCTTGCTGGAGCTCACCACCAGTTCCCAAACTGTTTGCCATACCTGGAGGTCATAGAATCATAAAATCATTGAATTGTTTCAATTGGAAAAGATCTTTGAGATCATTGAGTCCAACCATTGACCTAACACCACCATGGGCACTAAATCATGTCCCCAAGTGCCATGGCCACAAGTTTCTTGGACACTTCCAGGGGTGCTGAGTCCACCACTGCCCTGGGCAGCCTGAGCACTTGCAGGAAAGTTTTTCCTAATTTCCAACCTAAACCTCCCCTGGTGCAACTTGAGGCCATTTCCTCTTGTCCTATCACTTGTTCCTAGGGAGAAGAGACCAATCCCCACCTGGTTCCATCCTGCTTTCAGACAGCTCTAGAGAGCAATAAGCTCTACCCTCAGCCTCCTCTTCTCCAGGCTGAACACCCCCAGCTCCCTCAGCAGTTCCTCCCCAGCCCTGCTCTCCAGACCCTTCCCCAGCTTTGTTGCCCTTCTCTGCACTCACTCCAGTCCCTCAATGTCCTTCTTGGAGTGAGTGCCCCAAAACTGAACCCAGTACTCAAAGCGTGGCCTCACCAGTGCCAAGTGCAGAGGGACAATCACCTCCCTAGTCCCCCTGGTCCTCACTGTGCCCCTCTGCCCTGCTGTCAGCACAGAGGCAGCCTGGCAGCCCCCATCCTTGCAGGCTCAGCATGATGCAGATGCTCTGGGCGACGCCAGAACTTTCTATGTTTCTTGGCACCCATTTCCTCGGCCACCTCGCCAGGTATGTAACGATCCCAGCTATTTCCTGCTGTAGCAGAGGGGGAGAAAAAAGTGACACAATTAAATAACAGACCCCTTCCCACCCCTGTTTGATGTCAAGGCAGCCAGCAGCTGCCCAGCCCCCTGGCTGGACCTGCAGCATTGCAGACAGATTGCGTCTGGCGGCGGCAGAGCCAGCACCCCCCGTGCCCTGCTTGTTCCCCTTGGCAAGGGCAGCAGGAGGGGCTGCCATGCTCGTGGCTCAGACCCAGCTCCCATCACAGCTGGGGTGATGTATGGTCTGCTTTCCCCCTCCTGACAAGCACATCCTGGGATGCTGTGCTTCTGCACCAAGAAAAGGGAGCTGGTGGCTGTCTGGGAACAACGGTGCCCCTGCGCCCCTTGCCTGGGGCACAACTCTGGAAGCCTTGGGTGATGAGGGACACCTCTCCTCAGTGGCTTTTACAGGGACTAGTTTCTGTTTTCTGTCCTGTGAGGAGAGTCTCAGGGTTACATCTCATGACCTAAAAGAAGGAGATTTGGGCTGGACAGAAGGAAGAAACATTTGACAAGGAGGGTGGTGAGACCCTGGCCCAGGCTGCCCAGACAGGTGGTAGATGCCCCATTTCTGGGACCACCCTCTCAGCCTGGCCTCACAGCAGAGCCCTTCCAGCCCTGCCAGCATTGCTGTGACATCCACTGGCCCTGCTCCAACAGGTCCCTGTCTGTGCAGTGCTGAGTACTCCAGAGCTGCCCCAGCACTGCAGGGTGGGTGTCAGCAGAGCAGAGGGGCAGAATCCCCTCCCTGCCCCTGCTGCTCACGCTGCTGGGACCAGCCCAGGACAGGGCTGGCTCTGTGCTGGCAACACTCAGTGCTGCCTCACCTCCAGCTTTTTATCCCATAGCACCCACAAGTCCTCCTCAGGGCTGCTCTCCAGCCTGGGTTGGTACAAAGGCTTGCCCTGGCACAGGTGCAGGACCTTGCCCCTGGCCTTGTTGAATCTCATGAGGTTCACATGGGCCCACTTCTCAAGCCATTAATTAACTAAGGGAGGTTGTGGGCACAATTTTTTGACCCTTATGGGAGGGCCAAGACTGCAAATTTGTGTGGGATCTGAGCTCTTCTTCTCCCCATCATGTGGGCAGACCCCCCAGAGTGGAGTGAGATGCTCAGAACCTGGTCCTCAGGCTGGCAGTGCTCCACAGAGGCCATGTGCCCCACAGAAGCATCTCTAGGTGCCACCAGCCCCATCCAACTGTGGGCACAGCCTCCTACCTTGGCTTCTAGCAAAGGTGAGCTCTCGGGGGGCAGTGCCCAGCAGGCAGAGGTGGTGCCCAGGGCTGTGTGCCTGTGGTAGGTTCTGTGTTTTGTCTGCTCTGTTCCCCTACCGCAGCAAGCAAGCCACGGGTGAAATTCCAGGCTCACCAGCACTCTGCTTTTATCTGCCTGCCAGGCTCTGCTTTCACTCAGGCTCTGGGCTGCTGCCTGCAGGGACTCGATGCCCTCCTCAGCAAGGGCTGCTCCAGAGCTTTTCCCTCTCTCTGCCCTTTTCCACCTCCCATGCTGCCCTCGCAGTGTTCCATGCTCCCTTTGGCCCCAAGCCCAGCATGGGCAGGTCAGCAGCACCTGCAAAACTGCTCCTACCACCAGAGCAAGTGCCCCCAGCAGCCACCTGTCCCTCAGCAGGGCACACGTCTGGTGTGGGCAGGGGACTGGCTGGGGTGATTGAGCAGGACTGTGGGGGTGAAGGGGAGAAGGGCAGCAGCAAGGCTTGCACCATCCCATTCCCCACATGGTCTGGTGGCTTCAGCTTACTGGGGGGCAGCAGGAGGACCAGAGATGATGGCTACCAACCATGGGCTCATCAGCACTTTTCCTGATGGAAATGTTTCCCCCATACCATATGGGCAGCCAGAAAGCTGCTGGTGAGATTTCTGCTCCTGGAGATGTTCAGATCTCGACTAGGCATGGTCCCAGCCAACCTCATCACACTGGGCTTAGAATCATAGAATCATAGAATCACAGATCATTGGTCAAGCAGGACCTGCCCCTCCCAAATGCTTGGAGAAGAGGAGACTGAGAGGTGACCTAAGCAATGGTTATAAAGATGTAAGGAGTGAGTGCCAGCAGGCTGGAGCCAGGCTCTGCTGGATGATGCCCAATGCCAGCACAAGGGGCAATGGTGGAAGCTGAGGCACAGGAAGTTCCAAGGAAACATGAGGAGGAATTTTCTCCCTGTGAGGGTGACAGAGCACTGGAACAGGTTGCCCAGGGGTGTTGTGGAGTCTCCCTTTCTGGAGATATTCAGGACCTGCCTGGATGTGTTCCTATGTGATCTGCTCTGGGTGATGCTGCTGTGGCAGGAGGGCTGAACAGGATGAGTTTTTGAGGTCCCTTCCAGCCCCTGACATTCTATGGTTTTATGACCCCTCTGCTGGATGGCTCTGATGCCCTGGCCATCCTGCAGGTGCCCTCTGACTGCACTCAGGATGGTCCACTCCATTGTGACAGGACAAGGGGCATTGGGTTTGAAGTGGCAGAGGGAAGATTTAGACTGGATGTTACGAGGAAGTTGTTTGCAGTGAGAGTGGTGAGACACTGGCACAGGTTGCCCAGGGAGGTGTTCAAGGCCAGGTTGGATGAGGCCTTGAGTGACCTGTACTAGTGGGAGGTGTCCCTGCCTATGGCAGGGAGTTGGAACTGGCTGATCCCTGAGGCCCCTTCCAACCTTCCCATTCTATGATTCTATGATTCTATCACCTTGCATGGCACTGAGGTCAGGCTGACAGGTCTCTGTGCAACAGCAGCCCAACCCCTCTGTCCCCAATGTCCTCAGGGCTCAGGAATGGACCCTGCACCCCCTCCTGGGATGGCTGGTGGCCAGGACACATCCCTCTACTCCCCCCCAGCAATTCCCAGACATTGCTCCATGTGCTGGACCGGGGCTGATGTGACACTGCTCAGGACACCGAGATGCGTGTGGGTGCTAATCTTAGAGGCCATCAGAGCAGGCAGCAGCCCAAACCCCAGCTCTAATTGGCCTCTTCCAGTAATTCTTCCTGACAAAACAATTAAGTTTCTCAGGCAAGAGATGTTCTCTGCAGCCTCTTGGTGCCAGATCCCTGTGCTTTTTTTATCTGTGGTATTTAAGGATCTTTCCTTAATTCTCACTCATTATTTTAGGAGGCACAGACTGGTTCCTGCCTACCCTTTCAAAGCCTGAAGGGTCACCCTCATTTGTTTGCTGAGGGCTTCCCTAGCTCCATGTGAGGGTTGGGATTTGGTTTATTTATTTATTTGTTTATTTAGGAGGGGTTTGAAATTTTTTTCTTTTTTTTTTTTTTTTTTCC
>VWZE01022112.1:164552-175875 GCA_013396675.1 Eubucco bourcierii
TTTTTTTTTTTTTTTTCCCTTCTTTTTCTTTTTTTTTGTGCTTTTTATTATTATTATTATTAATTATTGTAAAATAAACATTCTTGATTTGTAAAGGGCTGGGCCCTGTGAGACAGGGCAGGGAATGGGACAGGCTCCAGCCCTCTGAGGCTGCAGCAAGACTGAGGTCAAAGCTGGAAAATCTTGCAAGACCACATTGCAGAGAAGGCCTTTGGCCAATGGAAGGCTGACTTTGTTGGAAGGGGATGGTGGTGTGTGGAAAACTAGAGCTGGGGGATGGGGGCTGCAGTCGGTGTGCACAGGCTGGTGCTGCTCAGGGCTTTTATTTCTCTTAGCCTTGTTCAGCTCAGGAGGTCCTCAGAAATGTTCAGAGGGCTGCAGCACCTCCCCTATGGGGACAGGCTTAGGGGTTTGGGGTTGTGCAGCCTGGAGAAGGGAAGGCTTCAGGAAGACCTTAGAGCAGCCTGTCAGTACCTGAAGGGGGCTACAGGAGAGTCGGGGAGGGGACTTTTGGGAGGGGTTGGTAGCGACAGGATGAGAGGCAATGACGCTGAGCTGGAAGAGAGGATATTTAGACCCAAGGTTGGGAAGAAATTCTTTAAAGTCAGGGTGGGGAAACCCTGCAACAGGTAGCCCAGGGAGGTTGTGGATGCCCCCTCCATGAAGACCAGGTTGGGTAGGGCCTTGAGCAAGCTGAGCTGGTGGAAGGTGTCTCTGTCCATGGCAGGGGGGATTAGAACCAGATGATCTTTGAGGTCCCTTCCAACCCAACCCATTCTATGACTCTGTGAGCTGACATTCATGATTCTTGGTTCATCAGCCCCACAGCAGGTCCCAGCCATCTTGTGCCACCACTGCATTCACCTGGGCATGGGGGGGGACACACACCAGCTCTAGGGGAAGGGGGTGGGTGGGTGATGGCTCCCCTGTTGATGCACATCCATCCCTCATAGCCTAGGGGTTGTGCTGGAGGACAAGAAACCCAAGCGACCGCGGCAGGTGCTCCTGTGGCTCAGGATGACCTTTCCCAGTGGGCTCTGTCCCAGGGATTCAGTCACTCCATAAATCTCCTTTCCTCGTGGAGCAGCAGCCCTGAGTCAGGGCTGGGAGTGTCCAGCTGTAGGGGCTCTCCGAGCCCGGAGCCCTGTGTGGGGATGCCAACATCTCCAGGCGAGAGACAATCGAGCTTTATTTCCCTGCCACAGAGGAGGAGAAACAATCAACATTCCTGGGATTTGTTTTCAGGCTGCCTTGTGGAATAAATCTCAGACTGTTGTTGTCTCCTCGGGCTCCTTGGTCCTGCAGAACTCCCTGTTCTCACTCCATGAGTCACTGACGCCTGCGCCGCCGCTGACGGCACCTCCGAACATCTGCCCCAGGGGCTGCTCCCTGGCAGATGTGCTGTGGGCACCTGGAGCAGAACTGCTCTATACCTGGCCAGGGGGCAAGGAAGGGGATTCTGCCCCTTTGCTCTGCTCTCCTCAGACCCCACTTTGTGCAGTTCTGGAGCCCCCAACACAAGCAGGACATGGAACTGTTGGAGCAGGTCCAGAGGAGGCCATGAAGATGCTGAGAGGGCTGCAGCAGCTCTGCTGTGAGGACAGGCTGAGAGAGTTGGGGCTGTGCAGCCTGGAGAAGAGAAGGCTTCCAGGAGACCTTGGAGTAGCCTTCCAGCATCTGAAGGAGGCTGCAGGAAGGCTGGGGAGGGACTATTGACAAGGTCTGGGAATGGCAGGACAAGGGGAATGGGTTTGAAGTGTCAGAGGGGAGATTGAAAGCGGATGTTAGGAGAAAGTTGTTTGGAGTGAGGGTGGTGAGACACTGGCACAGGTTGCCCAGGGAGGTTGTGGAGCACAGAATCACCCAATGTGATCTTTGATCCCATTCTGTGCTTCTGTGCTCCACAACCTCCCTGGGGGTGGTCAAGGCCAGGTTGGATGAGGCCTTGAGTGACCTGTGCTAGTGGGAGGTGTCCCTGCCTATGGCAGGGGGTTGGAACTGGCTGAGCTTTGAGCTCCCTTCCAACCTAAACCATTCTGTGATTCTATGTGGAGCTCAGATGGGCAGTGCTGTCTCTCAGAATAGACCTCCCAGCCTAGCCAGCTCTGTCTGCTGCCAGCTGCAGCTTGGGCAGCCTTTGCCAGCCCATGTTCTTTGGACCTGGGTCTTCCTTCTGAGGTCTCAAGTCTGGCAGCATGGCATAGTGCAGAGCTCCAAGGTGAATGATCTGTCCCATGGGAAAAAGGCTCTCCTGGAGCACACCTGCATTATCCTGGAGCCAAAGGCCTTTCCTACCTTCTCTGCCTGGGTGTGGAGGACATCCAAGGGATGCTGTAGCCTCTGTCCTTTCTCTCATGGGAACATCTGTCAGCAGTATTCATTTTCGTGTGGTGGGTTCTGGCCCTCTCCCACATGGTGCAGAAAGCTTGGTCTGATCTAGCCCCTCATGATCATAAAATCATAGAATCACAGAATGACAGGGACTGGTAGGGACCTTGAAAGATCATCTGGTCCAGACCCTTGCCAGAGCAGGATCACCCAGAGCAGATCACACAGGCAGGGCTTGAATATCTCCAGAGAGTGAGACTCCACAACCCACCCTGGGAAACAATTCTTCCTCAGCTTCACATGTGGCTGCATGGGCACAGCAAATGACCATAACCCTGCCTGGCCAATCTCCATGGAGGACACCACAGGAGATGCTCTGGGAGGGAATGGTCCATGCAGCATGCTTGGAGCCAGGTTCACACCACTGCTGATGGAGCAGTCACAGGCCCTGTTGGGTTATGTGGGGATGGGAGGCAGCAGGCAGCACCACGTGGGCACCTGCTGGGGCAGTAGTTCTCAGTGTGATCAACAAGCAAGCACTACCCACATCATCTCCATGCCTCCCAAACTGTGCCAGTGCCCAACCACATGTGGACACCTCATAAAGCTGGCACCCAAACCTTGCCAGCTTTCCTCTTGCATATGATCCTGCTCTTTGGGAGATCAAGGAGGAGCTGGGAGCTTGGTGTGAACTCTGTGTGTGCATGAGGGCAGTCTGATGGGCACAGGATCCTGGGTGGTTGCTGCTGGCCTGGTCCCCAACCTGAACTGGTGAGCTGAGCCTTTTGGCACAGGTCTGGGGCACCTGGGTGTCAGAGCATGTCCCACCAGGACACTCCTGGAGGAGACTCCAGAAAGTTTGGCATGTGCAAGTGTGCTGCATGGCTGACCTCAGTCACAGCATTGCTACACATGTGTGCAAAAATAGCTGGGCTGGAAGCTTGAAACTTCCTCATGACGTTGCCCAACTCTGGATATGAGCAGTGGCAGCAGCCAGGCTTAGTGACACTGTGGCCAGAAAGAGGCTGAGTGTTGGCACAGAAGTGGCTCCTAGGAACCAAGGGGGCTATGGGATGGGTTTGGACTTTGGGGCTGCCAAAAAGGTGGCCAAGGACTAGCTGGAGCTCAGGGTGTTTGCAGAGTTGCAAACACTGAAGGTGAAGCATTTTACTGCCTTGCAGGGGTGGAGAAGTGGGACAAGGAGTGACTAAAGTGCTGCTGCCCAGGAGAGATGCCAGAGAGCTCTGGAACAGTACCAGGCAGCTCAGTGGGTACTATGACCCTGGGCTGTGAGGAGAGGCACCAGCTCAGGCCAGGGGCAGGAGAAGAGTGGCCACCATCACCCATAGCTCCAGCAGAGAATCATGACAGATTCATAGAATGGGTTGGGTTGGAAGAGATCTTAGAAATCACCCAGTGCCAACCTCCCACCAGCACAGGCTGCTCAAGGCCTCATCCAACCTGGCCTTGAACACCTTCAAGAAGGGGACATCCACAGCCTCCCTGGGGCAGCTTGTGCCACTGTGTCACCTACAATTTCTTCCCAATCTCCAGTCTCAGTCTCCCCTCTCCTGCTCAAAGCCATCCCTCGTTGTCCTACCACAGCAACCCCTTGCAAAGTGTCCCCTCCACAGGTAGCCCTGCAGAGGGCTGAGTTGCTTTCAGTACGATGGAGTCACAGTCTCACAGTCTCACAGCTCACAGTCTCACAGTCTCACAGTCTCACAGTATCACCAAGGTTGGAAGAGACCTCAAAGCTCATCAAGTCCAACCTGATACCACAGCCCTCCAGACCAGACCATGGCACCAAGTGCCACGTCCAAACCCACCTTGAACACCTCCAGGGACGCTGACTCCACCACCTCCCTGGGCAGCCCATTCCAGCAGTCAATGACTCTCTCAGGCAACAACTTTCTCCTCACCTCCAGCCTAAACTTCCCCTGGCACAGCTTGAGACTGTGTCCTCTTGTTCTGCTGCTGCTTGCCTGAGAGAAGAAAGCAACCTCCTCCTGGCTACAACCACCCTTCAGGTAGCTGTAGACAGTAAGAAGGTCTCCCCTGAGCCTCCTCTTCTCCAGGCTAACCAATCCCAGCTCCCTCAGCCTCTCTCCATAGGGCTGTGCTCCAGGCCTCTCCCCAGCCTCGTTGCCCTTCTCTGGACACACTCAAGCACCTCAATGTCCTTCTTAAGTTGAGGGGAAGAAGTCATTTAGAGGAAAGCTGACAGGAAAGGGATTGAGTTCCAGCTGCCCTGGAGATGCCTGGTGAAGGCTCAGCAGATGTCCCCTGCAGCCAGCAACACAACCCTTTGAGAGCTCCTGAAAAGCCCTGCTTAGAGCCAGCCCTTATGGAAAGCTCTGGACTCTGTCAGGATAAGGAGTGAGGGGCTCCAAGCTGCCCACCACAGCCTGGTTGGGCTGGGCTCCTCTGTGTGTGTGTGTGTGCCTGTAGGCATCACTCTTGCCTTGGACATCCATGGAGAGAGTGTTTATTTGGACATCCCAAAGGTCAGCTTGCCGAAGCGCGGAACAATCACTGGCGGGACCGACTGGGGCTGTAAATTTAGAGTGGGAGGTGTTAGGGAAAGCTGGGACTGGTTCAAGGACATCCCAGCAGTGCCCCAGAAAGCCATGATTTCATAGACCAAAATAATTCTCCTAGGGAAGAAGCTGTCAGAGGCAGTTTGGATGTGTTAAGCCAGAGGGGGAGGACCACTCTGCCCCGAGTGATGATGCAGCAGGTGGGAACCAGGCGGGAGCCTGGCCAGAGTCTGGGCTGGAGGGAAGGAAGCTGAACAAGGCTGAAGTGTTTGCTCTGTTTCACTGCCTTGAAGCAGAGAGGGCAGTGTGCCTGCCCTTCTTCCTCATCCTCCTGCTTCTGCTTCAGTCATGCATTTTGGAGGGGTGAGTCATGCTGAGCAGGCAGAGTCAGATGATGGGAAGGCTGGTGGTGAGCAGCGGAGTGGCCACTGCACCAAAGAAGACACCTGGGTGGCATCTCCTGGGGCTTGGAGGAGATGGCAGCTGGTGAAGACCTCAAAAAGGGTCTGCCCTTAGAGCCAGGAGAGCAGCCAACCTCCTGGCTGGGCTTTGGCAGGGTAGCTGTGGCCACACAGGGTAGTTGGTGGATGTGGTGTTGAACTACCCAGGGTTAGCATTCCGAGCAGAGTCCATCTGCTCCATGGGATGCTCCTATCTGTCCTGCCACCTCTTGAGCAGAGCAACCAGAAGACATTTCCTCCTACACAGAGAAGGCTTCAAGCTGAGAAGCTAATATGTGTCAAAACTCAGGGTCTAACTCATGGCTTAACACATCCAAACCGCCTCTGACAGCTTCTTCCCTGGAGAAGGTGGAGCAGCCCAGGGGGGTTGGGGAGGGCCTGCAGTGATATGAAGAACTGCTGCTGGGAGCAGTGAAGCCAAGGAAATCAGGGAGCTGTTGCTGGCTGATGGCAGGGAAGAAGTCTTTGCAAGTCTACCTTTGGGGTGACCTTATGAAGCCAAGCCTCAGTGCCAGCCCTGCACAGGACAAATGGAGTCCAGCTGCAGCAAGGAGCACCACAAGTACCCTGTAGATGACTCCAGCCTGTGCCTGGGTTGTGTTCTGTAAGATCTGTGGTGGAGGAGGCTGTGCAACCACAGACTAAGAGGCCCAGTTAACTCACAGCCTGGAGCTGGAAACGAGCTGCTGGAAGGGTCTCTGAAGTGCTGACAGTGACACTGAACAAGGCTTGGAAAGATGGGATGCTACTGAGGGCTTGAAGCCCTGCCAGCAACCAGGACGTGATGGCCCAGGGAGGGGGATGCACAACCAGAGCTGGTGTCCACTCAGCACGGACCCCCTGGTCCCATGGGCTGGGAAATGAGCTGCAGGATGTGAGGCTTTGGTTTGTGCTGCTCACTCAGAGGAGCCCAGGAGGTGATGTCATCACTTTTATAGGTACTTGCACATAAAGATGTTTCCTGGTGGGGGAGGCTTGGGGGGACGTTGACAAACGCATGCTGTGGTCCACTGGCTGGAAACCTACTTTAGATAAACTCAGCCTCATAAAAGCACAGAATCACAGAACTTTAGAGGCTGGAAGGGAGCTCCAGAGATCATCCAGTCCAACCTCCCTGCCAAACAGGATCACCCAGGGTAGTTCACACAGAAACACATCCAGGTGGGTTTGGAAAGTCTCCAGAGAAGGAGCCTCCACAACCTCTCTGGGCAGCCTGCTCCAGGTCTCTGCCACCCTCACTCTAAAGAAGTTTCCCCTCACGTTGAGCTGAAACCTTCTCTGGTCCAGTTTGTAACTGTTGCTCCTTGGCTTATTGCAGCAGACCACCAAAAAGTGCTTGGCCCCAACCACTTGCCCCCCACCCCTCAGATATTTGCACACACTGCTCAGATCCCCTCTCACCCTTCTCTTCTCCAGACCAAACAGCCCCAGGGCTCTCAGGCTCTCTCCAAAGGGGAGATACTCAACTCCCCCACTCATCCTCGTGGCTCTCTGCTCGACTTTCTCCAGCAGATCTCTCTGTCTCTCTTGAACTGGGGAGCCCAAAACTGAACACAGGATTCCAGGTGTGGCCTCAGCAGGGCAGAGCAGAGAGGGAGAAGAACCTCCCTAGACCTGTTGGCCACACTTTTCCTGATTCACCTGTGCTGGTTTGAGGCTAATTGGAATATTTTAATAGAGAAAATTACACTATAGGCTGTGAAAGGAAAACAATGGTGATGTCTGCTTCACTCATAGGCTTGCTGAGATGTTTAAGAGAAGAAACCAAAACATAGATAACTCAGTCTATCTGTAGGGGCACAGCATCTTGGATGGTCTAGCAGCTTCTGGCTCTTTCTCCTCTCTGCTGAGTAACCTCACTCACCACTTTCCTTCTAACCCCCCTGGCCCATCCTCCAAACTCACCTTGTGTGTAAGGCAAACCTTGGGGTAAGGTATAGGGGTGGGGAGAAGGTGGAAGGGTGGTTGGGAGCCCCTCCTGGGGTCTCTGATTTCTGGGAGGGGAGTTGTGTTGCTGTATTCCCTTTAACTTGTCTATGTCTGTAACTATTCCTGTCTGTTGTGTCTCTGCTTGTACATTGTGCTGAGCTGTGAACAGAGCTTCAGGCCTTAACTTCCAGCTGGCTGGGTCTAGTCTGGGTCATTTTACAAAGTGGGGAGGAGGCAGGGAACTCCCAAACCATCACAGATACCTTTGGCTCTCTTGGTCACAAGGGCACATTGCTGTGCCATGCAGAACTTGCTGCCCACCAGCCCTCCAAGGAGCTGCATTTTCCCAGTCCTCACAGGCCACCAGGCACTGGAGGAGATTTTTGGCTGCTGGGAGGATTTTGGTCTTGCCTGGAGCTTTGTTCCTGTGAGCCAGGCTTTGGCCAAGCTTGTTGGAGACATTCCTCATGCACCTTTCCCATGGTGTCCACCCTGAGGAACTACCTGGCAGCCCATGGTGTGCACAGCTGCTTCTTAAAGGAAGGTTTCTGATCAGCCTCAAGGCTCCAGGCAGTGGAAGATACTGAGACTGTTGTGGTTGAACTGGAAGGTCTGAGACCATGCTGCTTCTCCCAGGCTTGGAGGACACCTGCTGTGAGCCAGGGCAATCAGGTGATGGGATGCAGGTTGTCACCTCTCTGCTGTCAAAGTTCAGACACAAGGCAGTGGAGGCTCATGAGCTGCCAGCTCTGGTGCCCAGGCTAGGGGGTGGAAGAGGCTGGGAGTGCCTTGGCCAGGTAGTGCAAGGCACTGCCTGGAGAACAGAGGGAGGGATGGTGTCTGCTCACAAACCATGGCACCATCACCATTAGATGTCAGAAGGAAGTTCTTTACAGTGAGGGTGGTGAGGCACTGGCACAGGCTGCCCAGGGAAGTTGTGGCTGCTCCCTCCCTGGAGGTGTTCAAGGCCAGATTGGATGAGGCCTTGAGTGAGCTGTGCTAGTGGGAGGTGTCCCTGCCTATGGCAGGGGGTTGGAATTGGCTGATCCTTGAGGTCCCTTCCAACCTTCCCATTCTATGATTCTATGATTCTATGATCACAAGCCT
The DNA here is from genome assembly GCA_013396675.1 of Eubucco bourcierii. NCBI lineage: Eukaryota > Metazoa > Chordata > Aves > Piciformes > Ramphastidae > Eubucco > Eubucco bourcierii. Next base: position 172,918 of record VWZE01022112.1, read on the forward strand.
GAGAGCCACCCCAGGCTGTCCAACAGGACCAGCAAGGAGGAGATTCCCAGAACAGGAACCAATACCTGCCTGTGTCCCCTTCGTCCCTGGTGAGGACAGGCTGTTGAGAGGGGACAGAGCAACTTAAAGGGGAGGAAAAGGGCTTTGCCCTTTGGTGGGGGCCATCCAGCTAGGCAGAGGGTCAAGGTGCTTGCAGGAGAGTGAGCCTGGGTCTGGGTCCAGCAGCAAAGATCTTCTCAAGCCACAGGCAGAGCACAGGGGGACCATGAAACCAAGATTGTGGTGGACGTTGGAAATGAGAGAATCCTGGAAGTGTTCAGTGTCACAGGATCATTTGTGTTGGAAAAGACCTTGAACATCCAGTCCAGACACTCTCTAACTAGCAAGGCTGCTGCTAACCCATGGCCCTCAGCACTACATCTCTAAACACCTCCAGGGATGGGCATTCAACCACATCCCTGGGTAGCCTGTGCCAGTCTGAGAACCCTTTCAATGAAGAAGTTTCTTCTAATCTCCAACCTAAACCTCCCCTGGTGCAACTTGAGGCCATTTCCTCCTGTCCTATCACTTGTTACTAGGGAGAAGAGACCAACCCCACCTGGCTCCAACCTCTTTTCAGGGAGCTATAGAGAGCAGTGGGGTCTCCTCTCAGCCTCCTTCAGGCTGAGCAACCCCAGCTCCTTCAGCTGGTCCTCACCATCCCTGTTCTCCAGACCCTTCCCCAGCTTAGTTGCCCTTCTCTGGACACATTCCAGCTCCTCAATGTCCTTCTTGGAGCAAGTGGCACAAAACTGAGCCCAGTTCAAAGATCTTTAAGATCAAGTCCAAGTGTTATGATATGAATTATAAAGCAGATGGAGAAGAGAGTAGAGAGGGATGGAGGCTGTCATGGGATAGAGGTAGAAGTCACCAAACATAGTCACACAACAGACTGTGCTGGGGGCAAAGGTACAGCTGGTGGTGTTGACACCCACCCCTGTGGGGTCTGAGAAGCAGTCCCCACCTGCCCAGCATCACCCAGCAGGGCTGCTCAGGGGATGGTATGGGCAGGACTAGGCACTGGGTGTAGATCTTTTACCAAAGCTTCCACCACTGTGCTCCAATGCTTCCATGTTACCTACCTGCCTGGGGACATCCTTGCTGTCCCATCCCACCTGCTCCCTCCTCCTCTGCTCCGTCCCACAGCCCCACCTCAAAAAGCAGGGGAGAATTTGCTGATCCTGTGGATCTCTGTGGCTGGGGCATAATTTATGTCCACCTCTTGGGTGCCCCTTCCTCCAGGAGCTCTGGAGAAGGGGAGGGCTCTGGCTTGTCTCTCAAGAGCCTGTTTCAGTGCCAGAATCATGCTGGGCATTGTGCCTGGTGCCATTTGCTTGGTTCATGCTCTGGCCAACCCCAGAGCTGCCCAGTGCTTTATTTTTGTGGCACTGGTTCAATGGGTGAGAGGGAAAGACCGAAATAGGCTCTGAGAGCAGCAGCAGGTGAGGAGCCACAGGGGGGATGTGGTGGGATCAGCACACCTGAGCCCTGCAGGGCACTGCCATGGGAAGCTCACAGCATTGGGTGCTACCAAATCATCCCAGCAGCGGGACAGTGGGACCCATTCCCAGTCTTGCTCAGGGATGGGACCAGATGAGCCTCCACTGCATGGTACCAGCTCCTTTGAAGCTCTGTCCAGCTCCTGAGAAGATGTTGTGACAGCATGAGGAGGGCTGGGAATGGAGCTGTGTGACTGCAGAGGTGGCTCCCTCCAGCTGAACTGTGCAACGTGCTGCAGAAGGTCTCCTTCCCCCAGCACCACCCAGGGCTGTGAAGATGCTCTCAGGGTTCTGGGCTCGTGGTCACATCCATGCCAGCTTGCCTCTGTGGGGATAACCTCCTGCAGTGCCCCTGTGCCCAGCTGAGTGGGCTGTGCTTGGGCTGGGCTGGGACCTAGGGTGGTTGGTGACCATCCCACTGAGGCATCCCCTCATGGCTTGGGCCAGGAGACTCCTGCATCCAGGCACCCTGCCCAGCTGAGCTGCTCTCAACTCCATCCCCTTGGCCTCCCTGGGGAGTCAGCTCCACGGCTCCCATCCGGCCCCTTCCAGCCCCAGGAGAGGTGTCCACTGCCCACTCTATCTCACTGTCTGGGAATTTCTCCTGAGACTTTGCCTGCATTTTGCTGTCCTTATTTGCACCTCTCTAGGCTCATTCATACCCTTGCATCATCTCCTCTCCTCCTTGGCTCATCTCTTTCCCTCCACTAGCTGCCCTCAATGCCTCCTCTTGCTCCTGGTCTTATTTTGGTGGCACTGGGGCCGTTAGCCAGCGCTGGTGAGAGCCATCATCACTCCCTGCTGTCCCAGAGCTGCTCCAGCCCTCCCTGCCCATCTCCAGGGTTGATCTCTGAACCTACAGAGATGCCTCCACTCCCAGCTAGTTCCTCTCTGCCCTGCTCCAAGCTGGCCACTAGTTCACCCACTCCTACTAGTTTGTCCCTGCCTTGGCTCTTCTCTCAGGGCCTGGTTTTGGGGCTGCTTTTAGCTTTTGATCTGTTGCTGAACTAAGGCTGGAGCCAGCTGGGTACCTTCTGGCTAGGTGCAGCCTGCAGACCTTTGCCCATTCCTCATCCCTCCCTGCAGCTCCAGGCAGCACATCTGGACTACTTGCAGCCAGTCATGTCCCCCCCCATCCTGTCCCCCCTCCTCCACCTCCTCTGATGTGCCACATCTGGATTCCTTGCATACAATCCCCATCTAACAGCCTGTGTCTGGCTTCCCAGCATGTGATTCCTAGATAACAAAGTCACTCCTGGATTTCCTACATGTGATTCTTGGATACCATGGCATATCTGGATTCCTTACATTCAATTCCTGGACAACATGGCAGCTCAGCTCTCTGGCCAAGGCTGGGGTTGGAACAGGACTTTCTCTTTACAGTTTAAAGGAAATTTTTTTCCTCTTTTTTTTTTTTTTT
>VWZE01022112.1:176957-189901 GCA_013396675.1 Eubucco bourcierii
ATCCCATCCCATCCCACCCCATCCCATCCCTCCTAGGGGAGGGTCTCAGTAGGTCTCACCTTCTCGAGGTGCAGGAGCAGGCAGTGAAGCAGCTGCACATGTGCAGCCACACAGCATCCTGTGGAGACCAGCTCAGGGCTGGGCACAGCTCTCCAGCCTCGGGGGAGATGGTGGCACAAAGGCAAGGGGCAGGGACTGGCTGCTGTGGGGAGTGAACAAAGACAGGAGCACCTGTGAGGTCCTTGCAGAGAGGACAAGTGGGCAACAAGCGGTGGGGACAGGTTTCTTGCCAGGATCCTCCTCCTGTCCTGATGTTAGCCAGCCCCTGAGGGCATGCTCTGCCTTGTGCTTCCTTTCTGGTGGCACCTGCTATCCAGCTGTGCCACTGAGCAGTGCCTGGAACCTGGGCATGGATCTGGGCCTATTGTTAGCCCTGTAGAGCTGCCTGTGTGCCCCTGAGATCTCCATAGCCCCAGAGCCTCCAACTCCTGGAGACCAGACAATGTCCCTCTGGTGCTGGTCCCATCCCATCCCTCTTTCCCCACTGTGTCATGTGATCCAGTATCCCAGGGGATCTCTCCCATAGCACAGGTCCCAAACCTCCTGCTGAATCACCTTCCCTTTTCAGCTGCCGTTTCTGGTGTCACTCAGGCACTGCCAGTGCTTTAGAACAGAGTCCTTCAGCCACCAGAGCTCTGCACACTGCAGGGGAGGGAGCTGTGCCAGTGCTCTGCTGCTCTCCATGAAGGCAGAGCTGGTGGTGAGCAGTGCAGAAAGGGCCATGAAGATGAGGCTGGAGCCACCTCCACCGTGAAGGCAAGCTGAGAGCTGAGGCTGTTCAGCCTGGAGAAGAGAAGGCTCCAGGGAAACCTAAGAGCAGCCTTCCACTACCTGAAATGGGCTACAAGAAAGCCAGGAAGGGACTTTTGACAAGGGCTTGGAGTGATAGGATGAGGGGGAATGATTTTGAGCTTGAGGAGGACAGATTGGGTCTGGAGATTAGGAAGAAATTCTTTACAGTAAGGGTGGGGACACACTGGCATGGGTTGCCCAGGCAGATTGTGGATACCCCTTCCCTGGAGGTCAGACTGGATGAGGCCTTGAGCAACCTGAGCTGGTGGGAGGTGTCTCTGTCCATGGCAGGGTTGGAACTGGATGAGCTTTAAAATGCCTTCCAACCCAACCCATCCTTGGACTCTATGAACTTTGGGGGACTTCTGAATGTCAGTGGAGCAAGTCCTGGAAGACTGGAAGGTGGATGGATGTGTCTGATGTGACCTGGGCCCAGCACAGTCTGAGGAGCCTGCCCTGGGGTGCAGAGAGCAGCAGAGAAAAGCAAGGGCAGGCTTACAGGATCAGAAGGCAGGTGGTGCTTGCTGTATGTTGTCTACCCTAGGGTCAGGGAATCAATGAGAGAACAGCCACAGGGATATGCTGCAGAGCTCTCAAGCTTGCTGTGCCGCCTTGCAGAGCAGGGTTATGGGTTGGACTTGGTAATCCCCAGGGTCTTTTCCAACCCAAACATTTCTGTGGTTCTGTGGTTCTGTTGCATGCCAAGAAGACAAGAGCAGAGCTCCTTGAGGAGGATGCAGAAGGGACAGGAGGGACATTTAAGAGCTGCTCCAAGTGGTCAGGGCAGAGGCTGGGGAGTTGAGCAGCAATCTCCCTGCTCTGCAGCTCTGTGCCGACGGAGCTGCACCAAACAGCTCCTCTGCCACACAGGGGACAGGCAGGAGGTGACAGTCTGGGCACAGAGCAGGTGCTGTCCTCAGGAGGGTGGTGGGCTCCCAGAAAAGCCTGGGACCTGTCTGGGTGGCCTTATTCATCCCTATCTCCTTCTCTTTCCCCTTTGTCATGTAGCAGGAATCCTTTCATCCACGTGTTTGTTTTTCTTTCCCTCTCCTTGCAGATGCTAAGGAATTCTTTGAACACATCAGACAGGCTTTGTGTATCCCTGGAGCTGAGCAGTTCTGGGGATCCTCCCAGAGGAAAACAGGCACCCTTGGAGCCTCTTGCACACTGGCCTGAGGTCATGTCTAACAGCAGCCTGGCAAACTCCCTCTGGAATGCTTGCCCCAAGCAGAGGGCAGGCGGCGAGCTGGGATGGGTGAGAGGGATGCTGCATATGGGAGCACTTTGTGAGGTGAGGAGAGATGGTGGCTGCTGATGGGGGTGGCTGCTGATGGGGGTGGCTGCAGAAAGCACAAGGCAGCAGTGGCTTGGGAGTGTTGAAGCCAAGGGCCATGGTGGAGCCACGGATAAATCTGTCAGCTCCTTTGGAAAAGAGAATTTGCAGATCTCCTTCCCCTAGATGCTTCATTTGGGGCTCTGAAGCCTGGAGAAGAGAAGGCTTCCAGGAGACCTTATAGTGGCCTTCCAGGATCTGAAGTGGGCTACAGGAAGGCTGGGGAGGGACTATTGACAAGGTCTGGGAATGGCAGGACAAGGGGAATGGGTTTGAAGTGTCAGAGAGGAGATTGGAACTGGATGTCAGGAGGAAGTTTTTGCAGTGAGGGTGGTGAGACACTGGCACAGGTTGCCCAGGGAGGTGTTCAAGGCCAGGTTGGATGAGGCCTTGAGTGACCTTTTCTAGAGGGAAGTGTCCCTGCCTATGGCAGGGGATTGGAACTAGATGATCTTTGAGGTCCCTTCCAACCTTACCATTCTATGATTCTCTGATTCATGGAGCATCAGGTGGTGGCTATGGGATGTGTCCTCCTGCAGGGACATCTTCTCCTGGCCACGGAGTGTTCAAACCTTCCCTGCCTGTGGATGAGTGCCACGACACCAAACCTGAAGAGTCCCTCTTACCTGAGATCTTGGGCACATTGGATGTTCAACATCTGAATGAAGAGGTGCCCCAGATCATAGAATCATAGAACTGGTGAGGTTGGATGAGACCTTTGAGGTTATCAATTCCAGCTGCTCCCTTAGAGCTCACAGTCCTGCCACAGCTGCTACCACTAAACCACCTTGCCCTCAGAAGGGGAGTCTGATGCCTTGGAAAGCCATGAGCACACCAACTCTTCAAACTGTGTCCTTCATGTGCCTCAAGCCAGCATCTCCATGGGGTGTGGGTCCTGTGTCAAGTCCCACTTCAGTTGTGTGACTCTTCAAGTACCATGGTGACTATGCAGCATGTGAGCAGGGAGCAGGGTCCTTGGGGAGATGAAGCCAAGGAGCTCAGAATGGAGACATGAAGCCAAGGAGCTCAGAATGAGGTGCACAAGACAACCCATCAGCAGCTGGGAGAGCGATGCCACCAGGTGAATGCCATCTTGTTCAGAGATAGCTGCTGCTGTGTCTGCTGCCTTCTCTGGAGGCTTTGAGGTGTCCATGGGTGGGTGTAGGTCAGCAGGGTGGTGAGCTGGGCAGCTGCTGGAGCTGCTAGGGATAATGAGGAGCACTTGTAGGGTCTTCCCTGGCACCTATGTGGGCCCTCTGCAGGCTGTGGCTGCCTCTCCTGCCTTCCCAAAGGACTGGTGTGAGCACAGCATCCAGGAGCCTGCCTCTGCCCAACTGCAAAGGAGGCCTGAGGACATGGCTGGGGAGGGGGGAGCGGAGGGAGGCAGCGCGGAGGAACAATTGAAAAGAGGAAAAAGGAAATCCTCCTGGAGCTGTGGAAGTGTTTTCCCAGACTGTCTGGCCGTTATGATGACCTCATTCTGCGAGGTGATGTTAGCTGGGCTGAGAGGCTGGGGGAGAACAGGATGCCCAACCCTGCCAGCCCCAGCGCCGCGGGCACCTGCGCAGCCCCTCGCGCCCAGCGGCTCGCCCTAGAGACCCAACCCGGGCTGCACCCCGTGGGGACTCTGAGTCCCCGGGGCTCCTGCCAGGGGTTGTTAAGGAGGATTAAGGGAGCCCAGCTTTCCATGAGTTCATCTCAGCTGTTTATCCTGGAAAATCCCCTCGGCACAGGCGGCGACGCGCGCGGGGCGGGAGGGAGCGGGGAGCATCCCAGCGCTCTGCAGGCAGAGAGCCTGGCTCCCAGTTCATCCTGCTTTGGATGGATTTCTCCAGAGCTCATCCCTGAGTCCCCCACCCCCTCACCCCTAACAACAGAACTCAAAGGACCATGCATGGAGCAGCAGAAGCCAGCAGCTGGAGCTTGAGCTGCTGGGATGTGTGGTGGATGGGTTGTTACTGGTGCTAAGTTGCTCGTTGGGTGGATGTCCTGGTCCATGGCACAAGGTTTCCAAGGGGGTGGGTCAATAATTTTGACTGAGAGAGTGGAGGTCTGAGTAATGGATCCCCTTCTGGATCATCTGCTCTATAAAGATGTGGACAGCAAGGGTTAGGGAAGAGAGGCTTGAAGGTTGTTTGGCACAGAGGAATCTGAGGAGGAATCAGAGAGGAATCTGGCAGAGGACAGATGACTGAAGGTGAGCCAGGAGTGTGCTCAGCTGGCCAAGAAGGCCACCAGCACCCTGGCTTGGTGTGGCCAGCAGGAGCAGGGTAGGGACTGTGTTCCTGTACTCAGCACTGGTGAACCCATTGAATCCTGGGTTCATTTCTGGGCTTCTCATTCCAAAAAGATATTGAGGGTCTGGAGCAGGTCCAGAGAAGAGCAATGAGGCTGATGAAGAGTCTTGAGCACAAGTCCTGTGAGAAGAAGCTGAGGGAGCTGGGGCTGTTCATCCTGGACAAGAGGAGGGGGAGACCTCTCTCCAACTCCCTGAGAGGAGGCTGCAGCAAGGTGGGGCTGGTCTCTTCTCCCAGGTGGCAAGACTCAGGTTGCAGCAGGGGAGGTTTAGGTTGGACATTAGGGAAAATGTCTTCACTGAAAGGGTGATCAGGCACTGGAACAGGCTGCTCAGAGAGGTGGTGAAGTCACCTTCCCTGGAGGTGCTTAAGTGATGTCTAGATGAGGAGCTCAGGGCCATGGTCTAGCAGCAGTGTACAGGAACAAGTTAGGCTCTGGTTGGAGTCGACAATCTTCAGGTCCTTTCCAACCAGCTGCTTCTGTGATTCTGCAGAAGTTTGTTCCACATCCTCCCCTGGAGGGATCTTATGAGCAGGGAGAGAAACCAGCAGAGATTCCCAGAACCTCAGCCTCTCTGAGAGTCCTTCAGAATGAAGCACTCCATGCTTTCCTCTGCCTGATTTGCTGCTTTGGTGCCAATGCCCAACACGTGCTGGCCCCCAGGTCACGATGGCTTCTTTCTTGGTCATCCCATCCAACCATTTCGTTTTCCCACACTGAGACCCTAAGATGTGACAGTACAAAGTGTCCAAAACAGACCTTTTTTTTTTTCTTCCCCCTCCACTGTTTGGCTTCCAACAGTTTCTATTTACCAGCAGCATCTCTGATAATGGCTCTCTGAAATGCCAAGTGCCATGTGTTTGTAGCTTGCTTCAAAGATAAGAGAGGGTTCCCCATGGTATTGGAGTCTCCATTCCCACCAGCCCAGCGTGGCTGCAGCACCATATTTGTCTGTTCCAAGCTCTTCATATCCTCTCCACCCCTGGCACGTTGCTGCAGGAGCTCAGATGCCAGCAAAGAGCAGGGACTGATAGTGGCATGTTTTGTGGTGGAGCTTCATCAACTTTTCCTCCAGGACAGACAGCAGCAAAGCCAAGCCAAGAAGGCCTCGTGGGAGGTTCTCTGCCAGACGCGAGCCGTGTCCAGATTGCAGCTCTGGATCGCAGACCTGGCTTGTGGGAAGCAAGTTATGACACCCCTGACAGCACTTCCACAGGAGTGGAGCTGGAGGAGGCACGAGTGTCACGTCCATGAAGAGCCACTGAGCTTGATGGGCAACCAGAAGTTGGTCTGTGCAGTGTCTCCTTCGTCTGTCTCCATTTGCCTTCCCAAGGGAGGTCAGAGCCTGCCAAAGAGGTCAGAGCTCTCATCTGATCCATCTTAACTGCTCCAATAGTTGGGACACATCTGGTTAGGCAGACACAGGCTGTCCAAACCTCCATTTCTTTAGCTCTCACCTCCTGTGTGCCCCTTCACACCCCCTACCTCCCGCCCCTGCCTCGCAGGACTGCCTGGAGATGTCTGAGTGAAGTGCCAACCCCTCCAGCTTTGCAGAGGAGTGAAGTGCCAACCCCTCCAGCTTTGCACAGGAGGGAGGGCAGCAAAGAAAAGTTTTAAAAGAAAGCAGCAGATGTCTCAGTGCCTACAGTGCTTGGGTTTTGTTGAGGGATCCCAGAATCCCAGCATGGTGTGGGATTGGAAGGGACCTCTGCAGATCAACCACTCCAACCCCCCTGCTAAAGCAGGGCACCCACAGCAGCTTGCCCAGAATCACAAAGCTCAGGTGGCTTTGGAAGCTCTCCACACAAGGAGACTCCACAACCTCTCTGAGCAGCCTGCTCCAGGATCCAGTACCCTTACAGCCAAAAAGTTTCTCCTCCTGTTCTGGTGGCACTTTCTAGGTTCCACTTTGTGCCCCTTGTTGCCCCTTGTCCTGTCCCTGGGCATCACTGACAAGAGTCTGGCCCCAGTCTCTTGCCCCCCACAGATCCTTTAGCACCTGCTGAGCATTGCTCAGATGCCCTCTGGGGCTGCTCTTCTGCAGGCTCTCAGCCCCAGGGCTCTCAGCCTTTGCTCCTCACAGAGCTGCTCCAGGCCCCTCAGCAGCTCTGCAGCCTCCCCTGGACTCTCTCTGGTCGTTCCCTTTTGCCCTTGAACTGGGGAGCCCAGAACTGGCCTTAAGACTCCAGACGTGGCCTCACTGGGACAGAGAAGTCTCTCAACCATATCTGTCACAACCTTTAGGTTTTAATTTTTTGGTTGTCTTCTTTTCATGTGGACAGCACTGCCATGGCCACATTATGCTCTAGGACTCTATTCTCTTCCAGACCTGGACAGTTAGGATCTATTCCTGCTGACCCTCAAGATGAGATTGGATGTTAGGAGGAAGTTGTTTGCAGTGAGGGTGGTGAGACACTGGCACAGGTTGCCCAGGGAGGTTGTGGCTGCTCCCTCCCTGGAGGTGTTCAAGGCCAGGCTGGATGAAGCCTTCAGCACCCTGGGCTGGTGGGAGGTGTCCCTGCCCATGGCAGGGGGGTTGGGACTGGATGAGCTTTAAGGCCCCTTCCAACCCAACCCATTCTGTGATCCTATGACAGCTTTCCTTTGGTTGTTGGAGGTTTTAGCCACAGGGTTTGGTTCTGCTGCAAGAGTTTTATCCTTTTGTCATTTGAGCTCTGCTGTGAACACTTCAAGCTGCAGGACTTTCACCTGCTTCTTGTTTCCTGCTCTTTTCACTGTCAGGCCCTTTGCAAATGGATTTAGGTCAAGCCCTCCAGCCCCACTTGGTTTTTTTTCCAGGATACCACTGATTTTCCTTATGGGATGACTTTAGCTGATGAGTTGTGGCTTTATCTCCATTTATCCTCACTACTTGGGAAGCAGCTGATGTTAATTGTTGAGCCTTGGTGATGTCATGGGATTGCATTTGGAACAGAGCTCTCCTTACACACTGTCTCAACTTCAACTGCAGCTTCTAAGGGTGAGTTCTTGCTGTCTTCTTTGCTGCCCAGACTGGTTTGGAAAGCCTCTTGCAACAGCAATGAGTCCACCTCTTCCTTGAGGATGTCACTGAAAGCATTGTTATTAGGCATGGGAGTGTTGACCTCTGCATCTGGTTCTGTGTTGTTTTCAGACACAGCTCAAGATCCAGATTCTTTGCTAATAAAATCATCATCTCAGACAGAATTTAGGGCTGGCATATTTTCTCCTAGTACTTATGTTCTAATTTGCTCTATTTCTGAACAAACAAACCAGACCTGAATATGCTATTTCTTCTTTTCTGTTTTTTTTTTCTCTCTCTTTTTTTTTTAATTTTAGTTTATTTTTCACTCTCCTTGAGCCAGTAACTTCACACAGGTCCAGCCCACATTCTTACTCATCTCTCTTGCCTAATCTAGACCTGAACTAATTGAGAACAGCTTTGCTTTCTCCTGATGAGCTACTGAGGCTTCATTAAAGATGTTGTTTTTAGGAGACCTTTCCCTTGCCAGCTCATTGGTGGGCAGCTGTGGGTCCTGGTGCTCAGCAGATGCTCTGGAGGTGGTCCAGCTGCCATAGCAGGCAGCAAACACTCCACCATGTGCCCAGGCAAGAGCCTCCCTGTGCTGGTAGGTTGGTAGAAATTGGCCAAACTGGCATGGAGAAATCAAACACTTGGGTTGAAAACCTTTGCTGTTGAACAGAAAGCCTTGGAGAGAGTAGAAGGGAGGTCATGCTCTGCCCTTCTCTGTTCACCAGAGCTGAGCAGGGTGTTGGTGGAGTGACTGTTCCCAGCTGTCCTCTGGGCCAGTGTTTGGTGGTCCAGAGAAGGACAATAAAGCTGGGAAAGGGTCTGGGGAACAAGCCTGGTGAGAAGCAGCCTGGAAAAAACCAGGAGGCTGAAGGGAGATCTTCTGCCTCTCTACCACTCTGTGAAGAGGGGCTGGAGCCAGGTGGGGGTTGATCTCTTCTCCATGGTAACAAGGGCAAGAGGAAACAGCTTCCAATTGCAGCAGGGGAGGTTTAGGTTGGATGTTGGAAGAAACTCCTCCACTAAAAGGGTTTTCAAAGACTGGAAAAGGCTGCCCAGGGAGGTGGTGGACTCTCCATTGGTGGAGGTGTTTAGAAGAGGCAGAGATGTGGTGCTGAGGCTTGGAAGAGCCAGAGAATGGTTGGACTGAATGAGCTTAACTAGGTTTTCCAGCCCAAATGATTCTGTGGTTCTATGACTTTACTCTTTGAAATGCTTGGGGCACCACAGGTGCTTGGCTCTTCTGCTCAGGAGGCAGAACAGCCTGATCTGAGCTTGCTCAGCAGCAAACCCAGGAGAAGGGATTGGTTTCACCTGCAGATCCATGCCCTGTTTCAATGTCACTGGGACTTTTGCCTGATTCAGGCAGAAGTGATGCTCATGGCACTGCCAAGAGCTGGCAGAGCAAGCCTCCACCCCCAGGAGGGGACCCACATATCAGCTTCTCTGCATCATCCCTTGGTGGAAGGTGGAATGGCAAGGCCCTGCTTGGCCAGGCATCTTGGCCAGCTTGAGAGCCAGGCTGTCTGCAGAAGGCTGGTGGAGCAGAAGGGCTGTGGTGGGGCTTTTGCACTGGGCTGTTGGTGGCATCGTTGGGCAAGAGTGGCTCTGGGACAAGCTTTCCTTGTGCTGGTGGCCACACTTAACCCACATGTTCCCTCACCATGAGATGAGCTTCTGTAAGAGATGCTCCAAAGCCTTCCTGAAGCCTACCTGACTCCTTGTTGGGAGCATGCAGGAATCCCAGGCAAAGGACACAGGCTGCATGGAAGCAGCATCCTGAGGTACGTGGGGACAACTGATACCAACACCCAGGCCCAAGAGGACAAGGAGCAGCTGGGCTGCTCTGTCTGACCCTCCCCATGGCTTGCTGCTTCTCTGTGAAATGTGCTCATATCCTTTGTGCAGGAGACACCCATGGGCAGTGAGTGGGTGCTGGCTGGGCAGGGTGACTGGCACAGCATCCCTGTGGCACCTGCCCTGCCTCTGCTGCCCGGCCAGTCCTGCAACCCAGCACTTGTCTGACATCCCAGCCCTAGGGCCAAGGGATGAGCTCCTCTGGGGGGCGGGGCAGGGGCTGGAGAGGGGACAGCAGCATGCCTTGGTGTGGCTCCAGAGGGGTGCAGTGTCACCCCCACTGCCCCAAGCCTGCCCTGACCTGCTGGCAGAGTTGTGCAGCCCTGCCCTCGCTGCCGAGGACTCTGCGGGCAGCTGCCTGGACCTGCCTGAGTGCTTCCAGATGTGGCGGTGGCCTGCGAGCCAGCTGTGCACTCCTGCTGGGAGGCTTCAGACCAGCTGTGTCTGGGGGATGCTGCCAGCACACTCCCCCAGATGGGGGCTGGGGGCACAGCCCCTGGGCACCCCCCTGACCCCCAAGCGCTGCCTGTCCGCGGGGAGCTCCTGCATGCGGGTGTGGGATGGGCTGCACCTCCCTCCAGATGTTTGCCTGCCCCTTGACCCCCTGTTCCCTCACTGCAGGGCCTGTCTGGGTCACACCAGGGGCAGGGCAGGCTCTGAAAGCTGCTCTGCTTGTGGGGTGTGGAGGAGAGCTGGTGCTGCACTGCCTCAAGCCGTGTGTCAGGGGACATTCAGGTTGGACACCAGGAGGAGATTTCTTCACAGGAAGGGTTCTGAAGCCCTGGAACAGGCTGCCCAGGGAGCTGGTGGAGTCACCATCCACAGAGGGGTTTAAAAGGTGCATGGATGTGGTGCTGAGGTACCTAATTTATTGGCAGTGACTTAGCAGCAGTGAGTTCTGGGGGAGGGGTTGGACTTGGTGGTCTCCAAATGTTTCTTCCAACCTCAGCTGTTCAGTGGTTCTGTGTCCTTCTGTGCAGAAGCTGTGTCCTGGCAGGAGGAGGAGGTCCTAAGCAGTCCCCACCCAGCAGCGTGGTGCTGGACCTCCAGGTTGCCATGGGGAGGACATCCCTCCAGGGTACAAGGTGCTGGGACCTGGCAGAAGGAGATACCAAACCCATGGTGCAACCAGTGGATGGGCACATGCAGAGCAGAGGGGCAGGACCCCAATAGTCAGGGCCAGGCAGGACATGGCAGTGGCATGGGGCTGCCCTCTCTGCACTGCTGACCCACAACAGCCTGCTGGGAAGGCACTGGGGTGAGTGCCAGCAGGTTCCCACCTTGCATCTGATCTTGCTGTGGTGCCCTGTGGGTCTCAGACCACCATTCCCCCTACCCAGCCCTGCTCTGCTTGGGCCACACAAGTGATGTTTAGGGTCTGGTGTCCCATCTGCTGGGGGGGAGGAGGAAACTGAAAAACACAACAGCACCACGATAGTGCCACATCACCCCCTTGGAAGGGCTAAGGGCACCCAGAGACTGTTGGGCTAGGTGCCCTAATTTCACACAGGCAATATAGTGCTGGGGTGGAGGTGGTCTTGGGCACATGCTCAGAGGAGCTCAGGAGGAAGCCTTGAACTCTGGTGTCCTACACACCCCAGTGACCACCAAGCTCCAGCCAAAGCCCCTTGCAGGAACATGGAGTCCTGTGAGCAGTGAGAGAGGACAGAGCAAAGGAGAGATGGTGTCTAGGCAGAAGATGCCTCCTCTGCTCCAGCATCTTCATGTCTCTCCAGCACAGGCTGCTGTGGGCACTCAGCACTGCTGCAGGTGCTTCTGAGCCAGCCCAGGCTGCAGAGAATCCTTCTGTGCTTGGTGAGGGCACCACAGTCCCTCCTTGCCAGAGCCAGGCAGGCTTGTGGTGGCTGGACTGAGGATGTTCTGGCCGAGTATCTTAAAGAGCTTAGACTCATAGAGGTTGGAAAAGACCTCTGAGATCACTGAGTCCAACTAAGCCATGTCCTGAAGTGCCATGTCTACAGGTGCTTCAAACAGCTTCAGGGATGATGAACTGCACCACCTCCCTGGGCATGTTCCCATGCCAATTCCAGGAAAGAAATGTTTCCTCATACCCAACCTAAACCTCCCCTGGTGCAGCTTGAGTCCATTTCCTCTCATTCTATCACCTGGGAGGAGAGATCCACTCCCACCATGCTCCATCCTCCTTGCAGGTAGTTGTGGGGAGGCTTCAGGCAGTAAGGAACCACTCTCTGCCTCACTTTCCCCTGCTTTTTGGTCTCATTGAAGGTCAAAATGGAGAGTTACAAACCTCAGCCAGAGGAGATTAAGTTTGGCCTCATTTTAAATGTCATCAGAAGAGCAATTCAGGAAAACAATTGGGAAATTTTTCTATTTCCTTGAATATTTAGTTTCCCAAGACCTTTTTCTAGAAAGTGTTAGGGCAATTAAAAAGGAAATAAAAAGAAAAGGAAAGAAAAAGGAAGGGAAAAAAAAAGGGAAATCAAGAAAAGAAAGGAAAAAGAAGGGAAAAAGAAAAAGAAGGGAAAATCAAGAAAAGAAAGGAAAAAGAAGGAAAAAAGAAAAAGAAGGGAAAACAAAGAAAAGAAAGAAAAAAGAAGGAAAAAAGAAAAAAGAAAAAGAAGGGAAAACAAAGAATAGAAAGGAAAAAGAAGGAAAAAAGAAAAAAGAAAAAGAAGGGAAAACAAAGAATAGAAAGGAAAAAGAAGGAAAAAAGAAAAAGAAGGGAAAACAAAGAATAGAAAGGAAAAAGAAGGAAAAAAGAAAAAGAAGGGAAAATCAAGAAAAGAAAGGAAAAAGAAGGAAAAAGGAAAAATAAAGAGGAAAAAAGAAAAATAAGAAAAAAGAAAAAACAAAAAGAAAAAAAAGGGAGGGGGAAGGAAAACAAAAGAAAGAAAAAAGAAGGAAAAAAGAAAAAAGAGAAAGGAAAAAAGAAGAAAAAAAGGAAAAATAAAAAAGAAGAGAAAAAGGAATAAAAGAAAAATAAGAAAAAGGAAAAAAAGGAAAACAAATAAAACAAAGAAAAAAGAAAAAAAAAGGAAAAATAAGAAAAAGGGAAAAAAGGAAAACAAAGAAAAGAAAGAAAAAAGAAGAAAAAAAAGAAGAAAAAAGGAAAAAAGAAGATAAAAAAGAACAATAAAACAAAGAAAAAAGAAAAAATAAGAAAAAGAAAAAAATAAAGGGGAAAAAAAGAAAACAAAGAAAAGAAAGAAAAAAGAAGATAAAAAGGAAAAAAAAGAAAAATAAGAAAAAGAAAAAAATTAAAAAGGGGGAAAATAAAGAAAAAATTTTAAAAAAAGAAAAAGAAGAAAAAAGGACAAAAAGAAAAAAGAAATTAAAAAAGAACAAAGGAAAAAGGAAAAATGGAAAAAAGAAGAAAAAAGAAAAAAAGGAAAGTGAAAAAAGGGAAAAAAATGGAAAAAGTAGAAAAAAAAAAAAAAGGAAAAAAAATTCCATCTCAGTGCCACTGCAGCAGGACACAGTGCTCTGCAGCAGGACACAGTGCTCTGCAGCAGGACACTGATACTGCATCAGGACACACTGACACTGCAGCAGGACACAGTGCCACTGCAGCAGGACACAGACACTGCAGCAGGACACAGTGCCACTGCAGCA